>JAANYP010004253.1:197500-520000 GCA_020465985.1 Centrapalus pauciflorus
TCTAAACCGATTTACGTACTATTGTAGTAATTGTACTTCTAAATGTGAAAAAAAAAAAAAAAAGAGTCTTTGTTTTTAAAGCCAAGTTTTATAACAAACTAAAGACATCAAAATTGCCTACCCAAAAACAAACAAAGACGACAAAATAAAGAACCAAGAGTACGTAAATCTCCCATGGCCGGGCAACCGATCCAACTCTCCGAATACCAACTTTTTTTGCCACTGCTATTTTCAATCCAAAACAATGAGAGCCTTTAAATAACCGGGAATACGTCTTCCTTTCAAATCTTTGGTTTCTCCTCCTCCACCACAAAGGCTGTGATCAATACTAATGCAATCGAAAGATATTGTAAATGAACTGAACATACGAGAGAACAACTATGAATGAAGAATTAAGAAGAATTACAGAAGAAAATCTAAAGTGATCACATATGAACTATAAAGGTGGTATTTATAGACTATACTAACCATACAACTTCAAGCAACAAACTAACAACTAGTTATACTTAACAGAATACGTAACAAATCTTTATTACATCTCAAAAAGGCTACCATGTTCCTCCATCTCCAGAAAACCCAAATCGACATAAAACAAATTCCTTGAAAAATCATCCATCCCCACTTAACTAAAAGAAAGTAATTATCATCAGTAAACAATTAGAAATATCATGGTTGGTTCGTTTTAGGTAATAATTATTTTGTTTGGTTTGTTTGATCATTAAATCAACCTTCTTGTGACTTTCAAACATATTTGGGGGTGTTTCGGATTGATTTTTGAAAGTAACTTATAAGTTCTCTAAATTAATAAGCAAACAAGTAGTGGTTGCAGAACGTTTTGTTAAAATATAGTGTTTGGATTTTGCTTATTAGTTCCGGAAACTCAAAAACATATAAGTAGTTTTCCGTGTTGTTGATTTATTTAACTAATTCTTAAAATGCTTAAAATAGACACATTATATATTAATATATTATAATCAAATAATAGTTGAGGGCAAAATAAAATATTAATGAAAGAAAGAGAAATAACATTTTGTATTTGAAAAAGCATGTAGTGAAGTGTTTTTATAAAACATGGTTTAAATGATGAAAAAAACAAATAAGTACGCAAAGTTTATCTAAACACTCATTTTTGTTTTTTTAAGTTTTAAAACCTCAAATAAGCATATTCAAAACTCAATCCTAAGATGTCGTCGCAAAAGAGTCTTTTGAGACAACCTTTATGTGAGGAAAGTCTTTCGCGACGACTGTCGTCGCAAAGACTCTTTCGCGACGACTTTGGGAGTTTTCGCGACGACTTTTGTCGTCGCAAAAGGTGTATTTTCTTGCAGTGCCACCATGGTAAATTTCTGTGACTAATAACATGTTTATGAATATATGACTGATTACGTGGCATTAATTTTGTTGCTGACGTATCATCAACATGTCATCACCACATAAGCAAAATACGCACAACATTTCCAAGTCGGCATGATCATCTAAATTACCAAATTAGCCAGAAAGTTTGATAAATAGATCTACGGGATGTACATGTGAACGGATAGTTAAATCCTTTGTTCAACTTGATGTGTAATAAATACTGCTCCAATAATTAATTGGATCTTTGTATCCGACTTTCACGCGTTCTTCTAAATTTATTTCTATTTTAATATGATTTAAATGAATATATACGTATAGTACATTCTTGGAAATATGAAGATGAGCAAAGCCATTTGAGGCTCCATCATCCAACACAAGTTGTCAACCAAGCTATAAATACATGCCTACTGAAACCCTTTTCAAGCAACAAGTTTTCAATTCTTTTTCATCTCAAGAAAACTACTTAATTTGCATTTAGAACTTATACTCTTATACATACCTTTCTTATACTACATGGGTCTAATGAGGCTTTCTTCTTCGTTGATTTCAAATGTAAAAGGTTTTAGCAGACTGAACAGTTATTGTCGCAGCAGAAATCATGGAATTGATGTGCCAAAAGGTCATCTGGCAGTGTATGTTGGTGAAAACCAGAAGAGACGGTTTGTCGTCCCAATATCATACTTGGAACAACCGTTGTTCCAATATTTGTTGCGTCAATCAGAGGAAGAGTTTGGTTTTGAACATCCGATGGGAGGCCTCACCATTTCATGCCAAGAAGATGAATTTTTCGAGCTCACGGCCCTTCTGAATGCTTCATGACTTCTATTGTTGATCAAATTAAAGAACTTCGATGATTAGTTCTTCATCTCTTCACCTTTTTTGAGGGATGTATAGATAGTTTCTCTGTTGAAAGCATGTAATTAGTGGATAGAAATTTATAAAAGTTATATGTATATGTCGAAAGGGGCATGTATCCTCATTTTGGATTTCTTGAAAATGGATTGAAGTTTTTATAATCTCCAAAAAAGAAATTCCAAAGGTGCAAGACAGCAATTGAAAGATGTTAGAAACTAGAGTTACGGTTGCCCGCGCGTTGCTGCGGGTTTCCGTCATGAATATGCAGTTTTTATCCCTTAAGATAAGCCATGATGTTAATAAATAGAAACATGTTCAATTATGACAACAACGTCAGTGCATTAGTATATTTAAGCGTTAGTGGTTTACATGTTCTTTTTATGAGTTTTTTGACTCAATTGATGATGTCTAAATTATATATAAATTTTTAGAGTTTTATATGAACTAAACATGTTTTCATGTTTTGTGTGGCTTCGTCTCTCCATTTTATTTTTTTTCCTAATAAAGTCCTAAAGTTATTGTTTTTTTCTGGTTTTCAGGAAAAAAAATATCAATCCTGTACTTTCCACAAAAAAAAACCACCATGTTTCACTTGTTTTCCATGAAAAGTCCTCAAACCTAATGACTTTGTTGGCAAAAAAATGAAAAATTCTGAAAATCATGAACAAATAAATTTCTTGAAGATTTTATTGGTAAAAAATAACACGGAGAGACTATACCGCAAAAACAAAAAGACATGTTGGTTTTGCATATTAAACATCTTTTATACACAAAAATTACGAATAACAAAAGTTGATGTTTTATATGCATCTTGTGAGACAAATGTAAAAACCAAAAAACTAAACAAAATGAATCACGGTTATTTAATTTTTCAAATTGAGGTGGAAATGGAAATTTTCAATATTTAAATATTTAATCAAATATTGAAGAAGTTGATGTACAAAATGAATACTTTTAGTTACAAATAAAATATAAAAAAATGCTAAATTCAATATTTTTTTAGGTTTTAAAGAGGTTCATATATAAAATAAGTAAATTTTATGTATAAATAAAAAACATAAAAATAATCAAATATAATATGGTCCAACAATAACGTTTTTTTATTTAAAATAAATAGAAGTGGCAATATTACCTACAATGTAGCAAATATTTCTTATAAACTAAAAATACATTTAATTAATAATTAAATAAATTTATACAAAGAAAAAACAATTTTGAAGGTATAAAAAGAAAAAAGTCAAAATACAAATTAAAATTTATATTTAGGCAAAAGGAAAAAACCAAAAAACAAAACAAAATATCACAAAAGGTGAAAATAATTTTAAAAAAAATCTTACTTTTTTGATTGAAGACAACAGGTTATTCATTAAAATTGTCTGAATTATTTTTTCATGTTTTATATGTATGTTTATAATTATAATTTCAAAGTGTTTCAATCTTTATTGGCACAATGTGACGGTGCAATTAATGCAAATTTCTTTTCATGTATTTTTTCCACTTGTTTTTCATTTATTTATTTTCTTCAAAACAATCTCTATACTCTATCTAAAACTCATCATTCCACAATCACAACCGCCTCTACCGATTTGTGTGTATATATTTAATTTCTATTGTTATATATTTATTAATCAGTTTGCATCAGTTTGTTTATGTTATATTTAGTTTTAATATATTTTCAATTTTTAGTTAGTTATATATATTTTAATAAGCTTGTGAAATTTTATAATTTTTCTTACTTTGTTAGAAAAAATAAGTTTTTATTCGGTTTACATGTGTGTATGTGTGCTTGTGTGTGTGTGTGTATATATTTATATTGTTCCGTTAAATTGAAAATCTAATGTTTCTTTGTTTCTTTGTTTCGTGAATTTCATATATTCAACAAAAATAAAAAAAGTGAAATAATTCATCCTTATTTATAGATTGATTAATTGTTATTACGTTTGGTTAAATTAAAAATCCGAGTTTCTCGTTTACTCCGAATGAAAACATTTAAAATTAAATCAGTTGACGTTATTTCTAATCTTTTAAATATCCTTTTTTCTGAGCAAAATATATAAAACTAATATGGTTAGTCGTTTTTTCGTATAGTTAAATCAAAAATCGATGTTGTTAAATGTTTTTTCCGATCAAAATCATCAAAAATTGGATTATGCGGTTGTTTCTGCCGTATGATTAAATTGAAGACCAAAATGGCTCGCTGTTTTTTTCGAGCGAAAACATTTAAAATTGAAACGGCGAACCATTTTAATTTTTCCAACAACGAATCAAATCTAATTTTAAGTATTATCAATGGAAAAAAATGAATAACCATTCCGATTTTCAATTTAACCAAATATAAAAAACAACCAAATGATCTAATTTTTAATGTTTTATAAGAAAAAAATGATGAACCATTTCGATTCCCAATTAAACGAAACGGAAAAACGAAGAACCAATTTAATTCGAATTTTTTTCGTTAAAAAAATGGTATATACATGGGTGTGTAGGAAAGCCCTCTTAGGAAACTACAGGGACAATTCTGTATAAATATAGGAAACCTTTCTGTATAAATATAGGAAACCACAGGACCTTTAATGTAGAATATCAAAGAGACCTTTCTATAATTATTTCTTAAACTACAAGTACCATTTTGCAATTAATGAAAAACACATTTTTATTAAAATGCAAGGGCTACTCTGCAATTGTTCTTTAATTACAAGGGGTTATTTGCAATTAATGAAAGCACCAAAACATTGACATTGTCTTTATTTGCAATTGTTCTTTAATTACGGTGCGTTTCATTACTGCAAATGTTAGTTATAGAAATATTGACATTGTCTTTACTACCAAAATACAAGGAAGTAAATTAAGCATCATTTGATTGATCAAATCTCGAAGTTTAATTCTACACATGGCCAATGTCTTTATCGATCGACGATTTAGTTGCGTGCTCAGGATTTTGATTTTGAATAGACACAATTAACCGCTTATATATTAGACACTAGTTAACAATTATATGAAGGGAAATTTAAAAACCTTTAAGCTAGACATTTTTGCGATTAAAAACTCCATTCATTTTTCATTGTACAGAAAACCTTCAACGGTAAATTCTTACGAATTTACCTCGTTATCGCTTATAATAGGTTGTTATGTTTACGAGGCACACACATGGCATCCACATGGCAAACCCGACCTACGTGGCACCCACGTGGCACTACATGTGTAATTTATAAACTGAGCTTTTACATAAAAAGCCCCGGTATTGTTGGTGACTTTTTCGATTAAACTTCTAACTATTTTTTTTTCTCACCTCTAACTGACGACCACGTCCACCATCTCTCTTTTCTTCTATCTCGACTCTAATGTCCATCCCCTCTGAGTTTGTGTACAATGTTGTATTTTCGGTTTGGTTTATGGTTCTTCAGTTTGTTTATGAGTTTGTTTCTTTCTTAAATAATTTATGTTTTTCACAAACTCTGAATTTTTACGCTTCGATTCAGATTTTGTTTGTTTATGATGAATCTGACTATGATTTTGTGTTCATCGATCAGTTTATCTAGATGCAAAGGTTCCAGATTTTTTGTTCCAGATTTTTTGTTCACCAGTTGCATTTTTGGGTTCCTGTTTGTTTCTGATTTCGTTTATCTAGGTTTCATTTTAGTTTCTGAATATGATTAGTCAGAGAAACGGGGTTCGTCGGAGGAGGAGTTCTTTGTTTAGTAAACAAAATTTTAATAAAAATTCACGTCATCAAAATGGAGTCGGTTTAAAACTTCAAATTTTAATGATTTTTTGTTGTATTGAGGTTTTTTGTACGATGAAAGATTGTATAGGGTTTAATTGAAAAAAAAAACTAACAATTTTGAGGTTTTTTATGCAAAAATCTTTTATAAAAAATTGACATGTCATCAAGTGTCAATCTTTTATCTTTTGAAAAAAAAAACACAAACTTAATGAGTTTTAGTTAGTTTGAGATCTTTTGTACAATCTACATCTACATCTATTAATAAAACATAATAAATTTGCCACATGTCAGTCTCTCGTGACATCTTAATTTCATTTTCCCACCTAATTTTATTACCATAATTTTCATTATAATATTAAGGAAAGTAAATTAAAAACTCTAAGGCGCTGTTTGGTTCACGGAAAATTTTCTGAAGGAATGGAATCTGTCGAAGGAATGGAATTCTGGAGGGAATGGAATCTGTCAGAATCCAAAAGCTGTCACTTGTTTGGTTGGCAGGAAAGGAATGGATTTCAAATTCCAATACCAATCTAACTTAAATCAAATCATATGTAAATTATATTATCTATATATTCACTAAATAAAAAATTAAACTTTAAAAGAATAATAAGTAATTATCATTCATTTGTATTTAGAATACTAGAAAAATAATAATGTTATTCGATCTTGTATTTTTTAAATATATATTTGTATGTATTAATTGTTAGTTTAGATATATTTTATATAAATAATTATGTATTAAAAATGTATGTATAATACGTAAATAGATAAATTAGTTTCTAATATAGTATAATATGTAGTATATATTAATAATGTAATAAACTGCATGTCTAGAGTCTCACGTTAATTATTGATTGAACTTTTTAAAAATCATGTTTTCTATATTACAACTAGTTTGTTAACCCATGTATTACATGGGGTATGTTTTATGAATGATTATTATCTTAAAACATATATAACTATTAAAAATATTATTATAAAGACATCAAATATATTAATAATGAAATAATATAATTTGATTTACAATTGTTATTGAATTAATATAAAATATGCAATTGAAAATGATGATATAAAATAAAACAGCAATAGCCTTTGAAAAATTCAATGTACTTATTCACGTTCTCTTAGTCTAATATAATTGGTTAATTTAATTAAAAAAAATGAATGTCAAAAATTATTATGTAATTTTATGACGACACGTGATGATAAAGACTTTTTATTAATATACATATATACAAATATTGGTTTTATTGTAAGATATTTCATCAAGAAATTATTGTTAATACAATTAATTTTGTTGATTAATTGATTCTCATAAATTAGGAAACAAATCAACAACAAATTTTATTTACTTTTTATTAAATTAAATCAAAATTATTTTCTTTTATTAATATATATAGATATATAGATATAGATTACTTTTGCAGTAGTAGTTTTGCACATAAAATTTAGCAAAACTTCAGGCAAATGGAATGGAATGTGAATTCCTTGGCCTCCCCCTTGGAAAATAGATTCAGGCAATCAATGGAAAATTTTTTTGTCAAGGGAATTCTCTTTCCTAATGATAAACCTACCAAACATGCCACGGAATGGAATGTCCATTCCAATTCCACAGGATTCCCTTAGGAATCTGTGAACCAAACAGCCCCTAATAATTGTGTATATTGATATGAAACACCCATACAATAATAATCCATATTTAAGTGTAATTAACAATAAATTGTACAATAATACTTGCGGAATTATGGTAGAATTAAAACTTTTACAACTCATGCATCACAAGTGATGCATACGATTAACAACTATTAATTCTACAAGGTTACAGGTCATGATCCTGTGAACAAATAGTTAAGGCCGGGAAGTCGGCTATCCAAAAACCCATCACAAACAACCAAAGCATTACCGTTAGTCTCGAGTCTACACTTTGAATAATGATGAAGAATATACGCTTCCCGCTCGATAGCTCAAACCTGCAAAAGGTTAACAACTAAAGGGGTAAACAACAAAAGTTGTTTAGTGAATTCTAAGATTAATATAAATAACAATTACATGCTAATCATGTCCATCCAACACATACTTTCTATCAACCAAAGATATAAGGGCCCTTGATGGCCAATGCCAAGTCAGAATGGGATCACCTCATCCTCGTTGAGGACTATCGATCGGTGTCCCATATCAATTATTTACCTATTCGAATTCATAACAAGATGCCTCATCTCACTGAGAACTATTAGCATTCTCGACATTTACCAATGTCACATGTTCCACCGTCACCGCCCGGCCTAGCCGAGTCAAGGTAGGGAACCAACTCAACTCTTGGAATCCACTACACCGCTAGACATAGTCAAGCCAAAGTGGGGATTCCAACGCGTGTCATAGTAGCACGTTGTAACGCTTTTACAAAGCTGCCTTACCAAATCGGCACGTTACATTACCACAGTACGTACTACTAATGACTCCAATTCAAAGGTGAGAACAAACATGCTTGCGGCCCAACGTGTCATAATCATCGCCACGAAGGTGGCCCGTTGCCGTCCTCACATGATGTCAACACCGCCACTAGGATATAACTCATGCTTGCAGCCCAACGTGTCATAACCATCTCCCGCAGGCGGCCCGTTGCCGTCCTCACATGAGATAATCCCATCCCAATCCAATAACCACATACCCCATGGTCGTCTAGGGTTCCCTATCAAAGTCGGGAGTGGTATTGCCTCTAGCAAGTACGAGGTTGTCCCTAGCAAGTACGGGACTTCCGACAATGCAAGTACGTCGGCATCCGGCATCCAAAGGGGCCAGGAATAATCCATGGACATCCAAAGGGGTCCAAAACGCATTCCACAACAAATTAGGGTTCAAGAGGACTCATGAGAGTCTATAATGGCCCATAAGACCAATTACGGAAACCACCCATGTGGATCTACTAACCGTTCTTCAATAATGGTTCTAACATATCATCGGGGTTGTTTGACAATACTAATAAACCTACTGGTTAAATAGTCCTTTATGCCCGAATCATAATCAATTAGATTGTCACGAATGCGACCCAATATACAACTTAAAGATTCATGCATATATCCCAACTATTAATAATCAATCACAAAAGTGAGTAGTCCAACCTACGAGATCATCAAACGTGAATTACCAACTTCCAACCAATATTATTCATACAGATAAGCGGTTAGACATATTATATGAATTGCATAACAAACCAATACAAAACTATGTCAACTATCATGACAATTCACTTTTCAATTCATGATGCATGACAACATGTTCAATGAGGCTACAATGAATCCATCTATAGCATGTGAATATGCATGATCAAGTAGCATGTTATCAACAAAGGCATAAACAACAATTAACATGTAATCATTCATCTACATTAGTCCTAGAACTCACAGTGATCAGTTTAGAAGATTCCAAAGTCTTCCAATAAAGCCACAGTAGCCCGGAGAATGGCTAAAGCTTGTAATCAAGTTCCTTTCGACTCAATTCACCTAGAAGCATTCATAACGCGTACACGTAAGCCCCCGAACACAAGATAAGCCCCTAAGAGTAGGATAATGGTATTGGGTTATCAAACCGAAAGTACTAAGTTCATATGAGGCCTTAGGAGTTCAGGACTCGATCCAAGGCCCTCAAACCCTTTAAACACCTAATTTAGAGGTGCAACGAACGTATAAGACCCAAGCATCAACCCCCAACCAAGCAACATCCATTTTTGGTCCAGAAACATGGTCATGGCACGACCAAGAGGTTAGTCACACCGCTACCCCCCTCCTGGACAGCTCCCAGCTCATTTTTTAGTCAAAAATGCACATCAAACTCCCAAAACTCCCATAAACGTTTTCGTAACTTTGGAGGGACTTTACCAACAATATTAATAGCATATTAAGGTCACTTAGACACCTCTAAACATATTAAAATGATTTCATAACATTCAATGATTCCATGGAGCTCATACGGACTCCGAACGAGTCCGAAAATGACCGAAAACTTCAACCGACAACACCAAGCTCCAATTGAGCTTGTAATCAATTCCATAGCAATATTTGACATATTTAGGCTATTATTAGGTATTCATAATATATTCAAACATTTAATTCAACCCGACAATGATTAGGAACTCATTGGGGCATTTCACCGAACACTTGGCATGCGGGTTTGACTTAAAACACCAATTTGAGTTCTTGCACATACTTTGTATTTTCCAACTCATGCAAACACTTTAATAACACAATTGAACACTTTCCAAACATATTATAGTATAACATAGCATTTTATTGCTTCATGGAGTTCATACGAACTCCAAATGGGTTCTAAATGACCAAAACCCGAACTAAGCTTTCAAAACTTCAAATGAGTTCCTACTAGCTTCTTTTTAATTCCATTGCTATAAATAACATATTTTGGCTATGTTTAGACATTCAATTTATATTTAATCATTCAATTCAACCCAACAATGGTTAAGAACTCATTGTGGCATTTCACCGAACACTTGGCGTGCGGTTTTGGCTCCAAACACCAAATTTGAGTCTTTGCTCGAGTTTAACCCCAACCAATAAATGAAATCATTAATCTAACATATTTAGATCCTTGTATACTCTTCCCACACATTTAAATCATAAAAGATTGTCAATTGGTTCATATGAACTCTTTTGAGTTCACAAATGGGTTAAAACCCAATTCACCACTTCAAAGTTCCAAATGAGCATTTACTTAAATCATTTGATTCCATCTCAATATTTAACATATATGGATGAAGATTTAGCATATCTATCTAACTAAAACATCAAACTCAAATCCATAACCCACTGGAGCTCATTTGAGCCCTAGATTGGGTTCCAACCAAAACTAACTCAAACTACCGATGTAGTTGCATATTATGGCTCCATTTTTTATCATATAACAACATACTAAAAGATGGGAACAATTACAAAACATTTCAACAAAAACCCATTTAGGGTTTCACCTCCAAACTTTGAGAAAATGGAGAAGATGGAGACAAGAAAAGAGAAGAAGATGATAATACCTTCTAGGAATCACAATATTCCAAGATTTAGCTTCCAATGCACTTCAATCTTCATTCTTCAACTTCTACCCAACTCCCTTTTCTCTCTTTCTCTCTATTCTTGAGCTAGAGCAAAAACACACACACACACAAATGAAGTGTGTGTGTGTGAACCGTGGAAATAAAAAGGGGAGGGGCAAAAGGTTTGGCCTTTGGCCACCTTTAGCCCTCCAACTCACCCCTATTAACATTTTGCACCCCAATCAACCTATTATTTAAATCTTTCATTATATAATTACAAAAGTATATTGCTAGATTTAACATTAACTTACATTAGACATAAATGTAAGTACTACTTTCAACAATATGGTTTATTTGATACACAAATAATTAAATTTCCATAATTCTATAATTATACAAATCAAACGCTATTAAAGATATTTAATTGTCTCGTAATTATTTGGGGTGTTACATGATAGTATACAAAATATTATAGTTGAGAAACATTATGAATGTTTAAGTTGAATTGATTTTTTGATAAACTAAATATATGCTTATATCACATGCATATAATAAATGTGTATTTGTTTATAAGTTTGTATTCTAAAAAAAATAATTATTATATGTGTGTGTGTGTGTGTGTGTTTGTGTAAAAGAAAAAGTCTAACATCACTTGTCGTTTCTTCGGTTAAAAAAAATATTTTTTTTCCCACCCAATTTTCAATATAGGATTCTTCTTAATTAGTTATCTAATTTATTTTTAATATTTAAATAAAAATATAATTAAGTACTACCTAATTTAATTGCTATATATATATATATATATATATATATATATATATATATATATATATATATATATATATATATATATATATATATATATATATATAAAACAATCTTTTTAATTGATTTAAATAACTTTCAGATTTAACTACTACTGTTAGCTAACTATGCATTATTTTATATGTTTAAGAAGTGAAAATAATGCAAGATTGAAAATGAGTTGTTTCATAATTTTTTTTAATCTTAAATTTTATTCTATGTAAAGAGTACCTTTTCAGATTTTTATTTATACATAAAAAACTAAAAATAAAAAGTGTTAAAAAGATGAAACACGATTCATACATATTTAAAAATAGAAATTTTTTATTCTTAATAACGAAAGATAATACTATTTTCGTATTTTTTTTTAGAAAAAAATAAACATTTTGATATGTAATTGACGTTTTGTGTAGATTTTTAGTAAACATTTATTTATAAAATATTCACGTGATACGTAGGTTAATAACTAGTATATTAATAAAACAAAATAAATTTGCTACATGTCAGTCTCTCGTGGCATCTTAATTTCATTTTCACGCCTAATTTTATTACCATAATTTTCATTATAATATTAAGGAAAGTAAATTAAAAACTCTAATTATCTATATAAAATATTTAAGATATTCTATTTTTATATTAATTAAAACATTTAATAAATCTATATACAGAGTTAAAAATTTGTGAATAAGCATTCTAATCCAGTCAATAAAATTTTTTACTTACCCATATATTATGTATTTTAATTTTATAGTTTATATGGTTTGGATAATTTATCTATTGAGTTTTAATATAGCATCTAATTATTATAAATTTTAATTGTAATATACTAATTTAATTTTATATGTATTTTTTAATAATAGTATTTTATAATTATATATCCCATGTGATACATGGGCAAATTACATATTTAAATATTAATAAATAGATAAGGTTTAAATCTACATTCACATTATATCTTATATATACTTATCTATATATCTAATTAAAAGATGTACTATTTGTTTATTTATAAAATTATTCTTTTTAGTATATATTACTAATTTTATAACTTTTAAGGCATTTATTTAAAACCAGACAAATAAAAAAATAAATTTAAAATTCAAACGTACTGACATAACAGAATATTTAAATTCAAACAAATAAAATAATAAATTTTAATAAAAATATATTTGCGTAAAAAAATATTTGTAAATTTAAATCAAAATGTAATGAATTAGTAAATTTAAATCAAAATTTACATAAATTCAAAAGTAATTAACGTAAAGAAATAGTTTGATGGAAAAGTAAAAATAATAAAATTATACAAATAGTTTAACCAATAAAATGTAAATAAATAAATTGAATACATAAAAAGATGCATAACTTAATTAATTAAGTATATATATAAAATTAATTTTTAGTAAAGATATATAGATTTATTTTACAAAATAAATAGGTAATTAATAATAATAATAATAATAATAATAATAATAATAATAATAATAATAATAATAATAATAATAATAATAAGAATAATAATAATAATAATATAATTAATAATGAATCAAATCATAATTTATTAAATTAATATTTCAAATCTAAAACCAAAAATGAAAAATTAAGAAAAAGTACCAAAATTGAAATTACCAAACTTGTAAATGAAAGAAGGGCAAAATCGTCGTTCTTTGAAAATTTAGAAACAGAAGGACCAATTCTGCAAGTAAAAAGTGGTTTGAGGGACCGCTACTACAACTTTGGAGGTTAAGGGACCGCTTTCATAATTTTGAACAAACTACATGACCCTTTCTGTAATTTACTCTATAAAAAATTACTTCATTTTTGAATTTTTAATTGCAAAAATGCGATTATAATGCCTCAATATATATATATCTGCACTTTGTATTGGATGACATTAATTAAACTATTATGGGTTTTTGGAATTTTGATGATTTTTTTTACAACAAATATATATTAGCGGAGAAACAAATTAAAATGCAACAAATTTTGGACTTTTATGAAAGGAAAATTTAGGTTAAAAAAGTCCTTAATTTACATTAAAATCTTAAACTATTTTTCACAAGAAATAATATATTGAATTTATATTTTATATTTACTAATATTAATAGATATTAGAAATAATGAATTATATTTATCCTTTAGTTTATTTTATTTAAAATAATATATTTTGTTACGTTAATACGTTTTGACTTAAATTTAGTATTTTATTTTTTAATTTTAATATTTTGTTATGCCAATACGTTTTGATTTCAACATAGTATTTTAATCTTTTTGATTTACAAGTTTATACATTAATATGTTTTATTCGTTTTCACTTGAATATTTTAGTTTTCTCATAAGTATTAATGTAGCAAAATTTTAAATCAAAACAAATAAAATAATAAATTGAAATCAAAACGTACTGGCATGAAAAATATATAAATCAAATCTAATTAAATAAAAACATATTAGTGTAACAAATTATTTAAATCAAATATAATAAATAATCAAACTTAAATCAAAACGTAATGAATTAGTAAATTTAAATCAAAATTTGCACAAATTCAAAATTTATTAAAGTAATGAAATATTTTGATGGAATAGTATAAATAATAAAATTATACAAATAGTTTAACCAATAAAATATAAATAAATAAAACTTTAATAAATAAATTGAATACATAAAAAGATGCATAACTTAACTAATTAAATATATGGTAAATTACAAATTTCGTCCCTGTGGTTTATTAGAAATTATGGATTGGATCCTTTAACTTTAAAAATTACACTGACAGTCCTTGTGGTTTAAGTTTTGTTACGGATATGGTCTTTTGGCCATTTAAAATGATCAATTTGCCCTTACTTATTTAATAATTATTATTAATTTTGTTTTTATTGATATTTCTATTAGAGTAAATTACAGAAATGGTCCCTGTGGTTTACATAAAACTTTGGATACAGTCCCTGTAGTTTCAATTTTGCATAAACGGTCCTTATCTTCACTGTTTACTTGCAAAATTGGTCCCTCTGCAGTTAACTTTAACCATGAAATGGTTAAATCTTTTATAATGACCATTTTACCCTTTCTTTAATAACATTTTGGTCCTTCAAGTTTGTTGTTCATTTTAGTTCTGGTACCTCAAGTAAATTTTTTTATTTAACTCTATTTTACTTATTATTATTATTGTTATTATTATTATTATTATTATTATTATTATTATTATTATTATTATTATTATTATTGTAACGATTATTATTATTATTATTATTATTATTGTAACGATTATTATTATTATTATTATTATTATTATTATTATTATTATTATTATTATTATTATTATTATTATTAATTTAACTTTTTACATATTAATTTATTTGTTTATTAGGTTTTTTTATTTTAATTCATTTTTTAATCTAAATTATAAATTATTTATTTCTTTATTATAAACAATTGTATCAAAATAGAATCCATTTATTTTATATTTTTTCCGAATGAAAAAATTACAAACATTTTATATTATACTTTTCCAAACCAAAAAATTTTGAACCTTAAACTTTTATTAGTTTTTTCAAACAAAAAAATGTTACAAACCAAAATTTTGAACCTTAAACTTTCATTTTCTAAACTTAAAAATATGAAAACCAAACCGTTTTTTTATTTTATTTTTACACTAAAACCCATTCTAATTTTTTGTTTTGAGAAACGAAAAGAAATACAAACCATTCTGTTGTTACTTTTTGCAAACAAAAAAACTACGAATAATTCTAATTTCCAGTTTTTCCAAACAAAAAAAATCATTCTATTTTTCTAGTTTTTTTTAATGAAACCATTCCCTTTTATTTTTTCTCCGAACGGAAAAACTACCAACTATTATGTTTTTAAAGTTTTTCCTAAATACGAAATAGGGTGTAGTCTTTTTGTTCGGAAAAACTAATAAAACGGAATGGTTTGTATTTTTTACGATGTGAAAATGTTAAAACTAAAGATTAATAAAAATTAATGGTTCGAAGTTTTTTGTTCGGAAAAACTAAATAATAAAAGGGTTTGTTGTTTTTCATTAAAAAAACTAAATAATGGAATGGTTTGTATTTTTTTATTTTTAGATTATTCTAGCCACTACGTTTTAAATTCTTTTCCATCATAAAAAATACAAACCATTCCGTTTTATTAGTTTTTCCGAACAAAAAGACTACACGCTATTTCGTATTTAGGAAAAACTTTAAAAACATAATAGTTGGTAGTTTTTCCGTTCGGAGAAAAAAATAAAAGGGAATGGTTTCATTCAAAACACTAGAAAAATAAAAATGAATTTTTTTGTTTGGAAAAACTGGAAATTAGAATTATTCGTAGTTTTCTTCTTTGCAAAAAGTAACAACAGAATGGTTTGTATTTCTTTTCGTTTCTCAAAACAAAAAATTAGAATGGGTTTTAGTGCAAAAATAAAAATTAAAAACGGTTTGGTTTTCATATTTTTTACGTTTAGAAAATGAAAGTTTAAGGTTCAAAATTTTGGTTTGTAACATTTTTTTGTTTGAAAAAACTAATAAAAGTTTAAGGTTCAAAATTTTTTGGTTTGGAAAACTATAATATAAAATGTTTGTATTTTTTTCATTCGGGAAAAATATAAAATAAATGGATTCTATTTTTGATACAATTGTTTATAATAAAAGATATAAATAATTTATAATTTAGATTAAAAAGTGAATTAAAATAAAAAAAACTTAATAAACAAATAAATTAATATGTAAAAAGTTAAATCAATAATAATAATAATAATAATAATAATAATAATAATAATAATAATAATAATAATTACAATAATAATAGTAATAATAATAATAGTAATAATAATAATAATAATAATAATAATAATAATAATAATAATTAGTAAAATAGAGTTAAATAAAAAAATTTACTTGAGGGACCAAAACTAAAATGAACAACAAACTTGAAGGACCAAAATGTTATTAAAGAAAAGGGTAAAATGGTCATTATAAAATATTTAATCATTTCATGGTTAAAGTTAACTGCAGAGGGACCAATTTTGCAAGTAAACAGTGAAGATAATGACCGTTTATGCAAAATTGAAACTACAGGGACTGTATCCAAAGTTTTATGTAAACCACAGGGACCATTTCTGTAATTTACTCTTTCTATTAATATTAAATAATAGACTAATCTAAAAAGTTGAAAAAAAATTACTAGTAAAATTAATTTAATATAAAAGACATAAATTTGAATAATAATAATAATATTGAGGATAACAATAATAATATAATTAATAATTAATCAAATCATAATTTATCGAATTAATATTTCAAATTTAAAACCAAAAATGAAAAATTAAGTAAGGGACCAAAATTAAACTTATCAAACTTGTAATTGAAAAAAGGGCAAAATCATCATTTTTAAAAATTTTAGAAACAGAAGGACCAATTTTGCAAGTAAAAAGTGGTTTTAAGGACCGTTACTGCAACATTGGAAGTTAAGAGACCGTTTTCATAATTTTGAACAAATTTATCTATCTATTCTATTATATGAGTAACTAGATGCCACATGTCATCTAGATAGAACGCCAATTGGCTTAACATGGGATTGCCATGTGTACCTAACAATTTCCTATTAATTTGCTTCTAAAATTTGTTTTTTCCAATCTATCTATAATAAATAATTTAAATAATATCTAATCAAATCTAAATCTTATCTAATATAAAACTCAAATTTGAATTTGAATGATAACTTTTTTTTATATATTTATATTTATATTTATTGTATTATATAAATAGATATTATAAATTTGATAAAATATATTTAAAAATTACCCTACAAGATTAATGAAATTAAATTTTTAAATTTATACTCATGTTATACATGGGTTTATAAACTAGTTTTCATTATAACAAAATAAATTTGCCACATGTCAGTCTCTCGTGGCATCTTAATTTCATTTTCCCGGCTAATTTTATTACCATAATTTTCATTATAATATTAAGGAAAGTAAATTAGAAACTCTAATAATTGTGTATATTGATAGTATACATAATATTATAGTTGAAAAACATTATAAATGTTTGAGTTGAATTGAAATTTTTGATAAACTAAACATTTGCTTATATCACACGCATATAATAATTGTATATTTGTTTATAAGTTTGTATTCTTAAAAAAATAATTATTATATGTGTGTGCGTGTGTGTAAAAGAAAATGTCTAACATCACGTGTCGTTTCTTCGGTTAAAAAAAATATTTTTTTCCCACCTAATTTTCCATATAGGATTCTTCTTAATTAGTTATCTAATTAATTTTTAATATTTAAATAAAAATAAAATTAAGTACTACCTAATTTAACTGCTATATATATAAAACAATCTTTTTAAATGATTTAAATAACTTTCAGATTTAAATACTAATGTTAGCTAACTATACATTATTTTATATATTTAAGAAGTGAAAATAATGCAATATTGAAAATGAGTTGTTTTATAATATTTTTATTCTTAAATTTTATTCTATGTAAAGAGTACCTTTTTAGATTTTTATTTATACATAAAAATCTAAAAATAAAAAGTGTTAAAAAGATGAAACACGAAAGATATTATTCATACGTATTTAAAAATAGAAATTTTTTAATCTTAATAACGAAAGATAATACTATTTTCGTATTTTTTAGAAAAAAATAAACATTTTGGTATGTAATTGACATTTTGTGTAGATTTTTAGTAAACATTTATTTATAAAATATTCACGTGCAACGTAGGTTAATAACTAGTATATTAATAAAACAAAATAAATTTGCTACATGTCAGTCTCTCGTGGCATCTTAATTTCATTTTCCCGCCTAATTTTATCACCATTATTTTCATTATAATATTAAGGAAACTAAATTAAAAAATCTAATTATCTTTTATAAAATATTTAAGATATTCTATTTTTATATTAATTAAAACATTTAACAAGTCTATATACATAGTTAAAAATTTATGAATAAGCATTCTAATCCGGTCAATAAATTTTTTATTTACCCATATATTATGTATTTTAATTTCATAGTTTATATCGTTTGGATAATTTATCTATTGAGTTTTAATATTAGCATCTAATTATTACAAATATTAGTTGTAATACACTAATTTAATTTTATATGTATTTTTTAAAAATAGTATTTTATAATTATATATCCCATGTGATACATTGGCAAATAACTAGTGAAAAATAGTTTAAGATTTTAATGTAAATTAAGGATTTTTTTTAACCTAAATTTTCCTTTCATAAAAGTCCAAAATCTGTTGCATTTTAATTTGTTTCTCCGCTGATTTATATTTGTTGTAAAAAAAATCATCAAAATTCCAAAAACCCATAATAGTTTAATTAATGTCATCCAATACAAAGTGCAGATATATATATATATATATATATATATATATATATATATATATATATATATATATATATATATATATATATATATATATATATATATATATATATATATATATATATATATATATATATATATTGAGGCATTATAATCGCATTTTTGCAATTAAAAATTCAAAACTGAAGTAATTTTTTATAGAGTAAATTACAGAAATGCTTATGTTGTTTGTTCAAAATTATGAAAGCGGTCCCTCAACTTTCAAAGTTGTAGTAGCGGTCCCTCAAACCACTTTTTACTTGCGGAATTGGTCCTTCGGTTTCTAAATTTTCAAAGAACGACGATTTTGCCCTTCTTTCATTTACAAGTTTGTTAATTTCAATTTTGGTCCCTTTTCTTAATTTTTCATTTTTGGTTTTAAATTTAAAATATTAATTTAATAAATTATGATTTGATTCATTATTAATTATATTATTATTATTCTCATTATTATTATTATTATTATTATTATTATTATTAATTATACCTATTTATTTTGTAAAATAAATCTATATTTCTTTACTAAAAATTACTTTTATGTATATACTTAATTAATTAAGTTATGCATCTTTTTATGTATTCAATTTATTTATTTATATTTTATTGGTTAAACTATTTATATAATTTTATTATTTTTACTTTTCCATCAAACTATTTCATTACGTTAATTACTTTTGAATTTATGTAAATTTTGATTTAAATTTACTAATTCATTACGTTTTGATTTAAATTTGCAAATATTTTTTAACGCAAATATATTTTTATTTAAATTTATTATTTTATTTGTTTGAATTTAAATATTTTATTATGTCAGTACCTTTGAATTTAAATTTATTTTTTATTTGTTTGGTTTTAAATAAATGCCTTAAAAGTTATGAAATTAGTAATATATGCTAAAAAGAATAATTTTATAAATAAACAAATAATACATTTTTTAGTTAGATATATAGTTAAGTGTATATAAGGTATAATGTGAATGTAGATTTAAATCTTATCTATTTATTAATATTTAAATATGTAAGAAATAATATATTGAATTTATATTTTATATTTATTAATATTAATAGATATTAGAAATAATGAATTATATTTATCTTTTAGTTTATTTTATTTCTAATAATATATTTTGTTACGTTAATACGTTTTGATTTAAATTTAATATTTTTTTAATTTTAATATTTTGTTATGCCAATACATTTTGATTTCAATATAGTATTTTTGATTTACAAGTTTATACATTAATATGTTTTATTCGTTTTCACTTAAATATTTTAGTTTTCTTATAAGTAATAATGTAGCAAAATTTAAATCAAAACAAATAAAATCAAAAATTGAAATCAAAACGTACTGGCATAAAAAAATATATATAAATCAAATCAAATTAAATAAAAACATATTAGTGTAACAAATTATTTAAATCAAAAATAATAAATAAGCAAACTTAAATCAAAACGTAATGAATTAGTAAATTTAAATCAGAATTTACACAAATTCAAAATTTGTTAAAGTAATGAAATATTTTGATGGAAAAGTATTAATAATAAAATTATACAAATAGTTTAACCAATAAAATATAAATAAATAAATTGAATACATAAAAAGATGCATAACTTAACTAATTAAATATATAAATAAAAATAGGTTTTAGTAAATAAATACAGATTTCTTTACCAAAATAAATAGATATAATTAATAATAATAATAATAATAATGAGAATAACAATAATAATATAATTAATAATTAATAATTAATTAAATCATAATTTATTAAATTAATATTTCAAATTTAAAACCAAAAATGAAAAATTAAGTAAGGGACCAAAATTAAAATTACCAAACTTGTAATTGAAAGAAGGGCAAAATCATCATTTTCAAAAATTTTAAAAACAGAAGGATCAATTGTGCATGTAAAAAGTGGTTTCAAGGACCGTTACTGCAACATTGGAAGTTAAGAGATCGTTTCCATAATTTTGAACAAATCACATGGACGATTTCTGTAATTTACTCTTAATTTTAATTAGTAATTGGATGAAGTGAAAGATGAGTTATTTTAAGAAAATTAGGAGGAAAAATGAATTGAAGATGAAAAAGAACAAGGGATTGACATGTGGCATAAGTTGTTCTATTTTATTATTAAGTATAGATTAGTTTATATTATATTAAACTAGTTTATTACCCATGTAATGCATGGGTTAATTTTAGAAGTTAATATTTATATATATGTATAACATAATAAATTAATAATTATATGAATAATAGAGTTTGCTTAATTTTAGTTAGTTAGTTATTAAATTAATCCATATTAGATTTACATAGATTTGATTTGATTTAAAATTTAAAAATAAAATCAGGAAATGGCGTGGCAAAAGGAGAGAGTGACATGTGGCAAATTAAGTGGCAAATTAAATGAGAGCATGTCATATGGCATTTAACTACTCTTTTAATAGTATAGATAGATTAGGAAACTACTCTTACAGTTCGGTCATGAAAATTGAATTTTGAGTATGAGGGTCATATGCGGGGGTCTTATAGTTGCAATACACTTCTAAATTAAGTGTTTAAAGGGTTTGAGGGTCTTTGATCAATTCCGGATCTCATAGGGCCTCATATGGACTTAGTGCTTTCGGTTTGATGTCCCATTACTCTTAGCCTACTCTTAGAGGCTTAATGCTTATAGGTGAATTGAGTCGAAAGAGGCTTGATCACAAGCCTTAGTCATCCTTGGGGCTATTGAATCTTCGTGAGGAGGTTTAAAGTTCTTATTAAACCGATCACTGTGAGTTCTAGCGTTAGATTTTCATTAAGTCATATATGATGTACTTGTTTCATGATTGATCATTCGTTATTGATTCATACTATGGCATCATACTATTTATCACTGATTCATTCGCTTCATTGATGCATGATTCATTTGTATACTTGAGGCACTTTGGGCCTTATTCGTTGGTCATACCTTTTATATTTGGACTCACCTGGATATCCATGGATTATTTCCGACCCCTTTGAATATTGGATGGCTGACGTACTTGAATTGTCAGAAGTCCCGACTATGATAGGTATCATACTGGAATGGAATACTAGAGTACTAGGCAAGAAAAAAACCAATGTACTATATTGATACATTTGAGAAAATACATTTATATTGTACGACCTTAATCCTAATAATACTTGAAATATGTTACGATGTATATTTTAATTAAATAAAATAAACTCGTAATTTATTTATTATTATCATTTTATAACTTTTTAGTGTTATCAACATATATTTTTGGATGTTATGAACAATTATATTTATATTTTGAGTGTATATAAACATGTTATATGTAAATTCTAAAATTTACATATAAAATTTACAATCCAACTACTTTCCGCCTAGACGATTAGTCGCTAGTCTCCTGTCGGACGGCCAACTACCGCCTAGCAACTTTTGCAACATTGCATACAACTGTTTAGCTGAGGCTTGGATCAACCCATTTCACCCATTCAAGAAGTAAAAAATTGAAATTGAAAGAATCAATGACAAACCTTAAACACAAACCCAAATTCCCATCCATTTCCTCTCATCATTTGATTAGAAGGCCAACACAACACAACACAAACACATGTTTTCTAGCTATTTTTCAAAAAAGGGTCCACATGAAACTACTTTAAAAAAAAAAAAAAAAAAAAAAAAAGGGGGAAACAGGCATAGACATAATGGTTCCGACTTTCATGATCTAAAGAGACAAGGCCTATAACATTGTATAAAAGAGTAGTAGAAAATAGAAATAAAGACAAACTATGCCAAGCAGGTAAAATTGCTTGCTTTTTATGACCTCAAAT
This sequence comes from Centrapalus pauciflorus, assembly GCA_020465985.1. NCBI lineage: Eukaryota > Viridiplantae > Streptophyta > Magnoliopsida > Asterales > Asteraceae > Centrapalus > Centrapalus pauciflorus. The sequence continues at coordinate 220,488 of JAANYP010004253.1, forward strand.
CATTAAAACATTATACAAAAAAACTATAAAAATGAAGAATGCTATAAAACTATAATGTATGGTGTTTATGTTTCCGTTTTTGTCCAATTCATACCTGTGCCGCTCGTAATATTTGACAACACCTGCTCAACCGACAAATCGCCTCGAAAGCAACCAAATGGATCTTGAGCAGCAACCTCCTTTTTATTAGCCTCTATCCAAAAGAATATTGTGTGTGACTGTGTGTGTGTGTTGATATTGAAGAATATAAATGTGTGTGTGTATATATCTACTTAAACCTCTAGTCGTTTGGATCCATTTCCATAAGTTCTCCAAATATCGAATCTTTTGATCTGTTTTCATCTTCTGGACCAAATTGCCATTCATCCATTTCGTCGTCAGGTTGTTCATTCTCGTTTGTTGTACTACTGCTACTCTCTTGCGTCCCAGATTTGGTGAAACTATCTTTCAGCCATTTGGGGCACTTGTTGTAGCCAGTCGATTTAGAGATTGAACAAGAGCATTCTGGGATTGGATGGGAAAGGAACGAGATTGGTTTTGATTGAAGAAACTGTCGGTTGAGACCCTCCTCTCCAAGGCTGTTGTTGAGATGTTTACGTGCTGCCAGCATCCATTTTTTTGTTGGAAAATAAAGATTGTCTCTGGTTCTGTTGAACATATTAGCGAGAAACTTCCTGCCCAGAAAATACCATTTTCCCAACTGTAAGGAACTCGAAAGAAAACAGCAAATGCAAGCAAGCATAATTTATGTTACTAAAAATTTTTGAGAGACGACACTGAGTGCATCGAGTCAAGCCAAGTAGCCAACTAGTGAACTTGCAAGCCTTACCAAGCTTATGTTAGATTACACTTTTACCCTTTTTGTGTATGTATTCACATAATTACCCTTACGATATAAGCTAAACAACCTAAAACATACTTTTTGATACAGAACCAGCCGAGTCGAGTTGAAGCATGGCACTTTATTGCACCCTTAATCTACCCCATAAATGCATCAATGTCATTAAAATAAATTTGACCAATCCAACAACTCTATCTTCTTTTTGATCATATGAATGATATTTTCTAAAATGTACTGGTAAATGGCTGGAGGTCGGAAGCTGTTTTATTAGGATAAAAACCAAGTAAATGCATCAAGATAAATCTTCACCTGTCAGGTCGATAAGTTCGGGAAGATGCCATCTCATAGAGCCGATGTCCCATTACCAAGCTTGAAAAATCCGGCCATCCGGTACCATCGTTGTTGAACCCTGGAAAGAACGCATCTGCTTCAACAGATACAACATAGTCAATGGCATCCCACAGCAATCTATGAGCTTTCTCCCTAAAATCAATCGGTGAAGGTTCTGGCTCTGAGTCTTTCTCTGCAATCCAACCATACCATCCTTCTTTTTCATGTCGATAAATGGGTCGGCTTGGAGGTGGAGGCAGAGGCCGAGGCCGAGGACCAGCCTGATCCCATACTTCCTTCGACACCTCGGCAGTTTTGATAGGCACTTGGTTAAAAGGATTCAAAGAAATCGGGCTTTCAGTGCCCAATAATTGGTTTAGGTCGTGCTTGTTGCATAAATTAGAACGGTCCACTAAATTGGTATACATGGCTCGTAGCGGAATCATTACACGTTGACCACCAAATCTTTCAGACCCTGCCAGGTAAATCCGTGTTGTTGGTGGATAGCCCATGGCCCGAAGAAGGAGTCCTACCTGCGAAATTAACGCTACATAAATATAAATGAATTGAATAGATACCTACATTTATAGTGCATTCTAACAGATTTGGAACAGGATTCTTAGCTTTCCTTTCACTTTGAATATAAATTACCTCTTCAGGCATGAGCGGACACAAGCCCTTTACTTTCTGAATAAATGAATCAACACTTAGTTCATCATGAACAAGCTTTTGTTTAATCATTTGTGCCCGCCGGTGCTGAAGAAGTTCAGTATGGACATCCTACAGAAAGGTAGGTGAAATTAGAAGCAAATTCAAACACTATCTCCTACAACCCATTTTATTACACTTGAGTGTCTGATTCTGATTATATACTAAATTTCATAATCACGCATCCTAACACAACTTAATTTTTGACATCAACACACACATACATATAATCAAGAAGGTTCAAGAAGAGGTAGAAAACTAAATTCCAAGGGGCCAATATGATTGACACTTCACCTAGCATGTACCATGAGAAATGTAAATTAACAAGTTAATTTCCTAACCTGGAAAAGCTCAGCACAGCCCTGATAAGCTAAAGTATCTCTTACAAGACCAGGATTGTATGCAAGATAAGGTTGCCCTGAAGCTCGTAATCTGTGCAAGAAAGATGTTTAGTTCAATTGCTGATGTGATATTTAGAATTTCATATCACTTATATGTACGTGACGATTTGTGCTCCTCGACATGTGAGAAAAAATGAAAAATAAAACATATTTGTAAGCAAAGTATTCCCATTGGGATTGCCCTTGCGTAGATAGACTACAGAGGGGAAAAGAAAAATAATTTAATAATAAGATCGTAAGAATGTTTTTAAAAGCTTATCTTGCATGGAGTGGTGTACCATATAATTCATCAAAAAGATTAGTTATAGATGTTCATTTCACATTCTCACTGAAGTAGTCAGCAGAAAGTTAATGAAAATAATGAAAACTGCAAGTAATTGTTGTATTCAACTTTCTCAATATGTTTCTGATGAAGTAAAAAGTAGTGGTAGTGTGGTAATATGCTGCATTCGGATCTTAATTAGACCTTAATATTACTGAACAGACTTCAGAAATAAATAAGAACAGACCTTTTGACCATTTGATGTGCCAGTGCTAGAATTCCTGGACGAAATTGAAGTGCGTGAAATGCTACCCTACATCTGAGCTTCTGATATTCAATCAACTTCCGATGCATTATAGGCTGATAAAAACAATGCACCAGGATGAGATATTGTTATTCAATATAGAAACAATTAAACAAACAGCAGAGATATTAATACGTTTGGAAATGCTTCTACTATCTAGTCCATTAAACTCAAGGGTCCAAGACCTTTAGACATATCATCCGACATGCTGCTGTTGCTGCATGACGTCTCTGAATATGAAATATGCAAAGCCTCCTAAACCTTTGAACTATTGTGGTACTTTATCTTGGATAGAGTTTGCATGGATAAAGTTATAAGGAAGCCCTTACTTTTGAGTTTTTTACTCATGCATTGGAATAGACCAACACGTACATACTACAGGATAAAAACATGTTTGTAATAATGAAATATCTGTAATATAACAAATCAATCTGCTCATCACAAATAACCAATAGTTATCAACCAAAGAAGAAAACATGATGACTGGTACCTGTAGACAGCCTCCATCTACAACCACCAGTCCAATAAGCTTCCCCTTCTTTAACTCTGGCAAAACCTCTTTGACGTAATACTCAGGTGAAGCTGACTTCTTGGGCTTAAAAATAGGACATTCTTTACGTTTTCTTGCCTCCTTCAGTTTTGGAGGCAGATCTTTTACAATGATTACATCACGTCTAAGAGAAATCATGAAGTGATCTTCATTGTAAAGGTATGAGAAGCTTTTAAATTCAGACCTGCATGGAGTCATTTACAATCACCTGAGGGTTAGAAGATAAATACAGCAAAGCTGCTTGACGTTTTTATTAAGTGCAGGACTTGCAAATATACCCGATGCCTTTTGAGTTTGCACTTTCTTGAATCTCTGGGATGACCAGAGTAGCGTTGAGAAGCCTGGATATCGTAACAAGATCACATATCTAGCAAATTGGCAAACCCATACAAACCTTCAGTAATAGAGAACATTTAATTAATGAAGAAAACGTTAAAACGAAAAATGAACATACCGATGACCTGATCTTCTCAAATCCACCAAAGATTTTGGCATGTATGAAACCATTATTTTGGTGAACTGGAACTAGAACATACAAATAAAGTTTAAACATAAGGCAAGAATATAGTAAATGTATAAAATGAAGTCTCACGAAATCTAACGAACAACACCAAACTCAAAACTACATATAGAATTATGAGTAGTAGAGATTTAAATTTCTATGAAAATGTGGATAGGAAAACAAATCAAAATGAAGGAAGAAAACTAGGTGCCGTTCGGATTACATGGATTCTAAAATGATAGGATTCTAAATGGGAACATCCGTCACCTACAGAACGAAAACAGAAAAATGTATAAAAGAATCTGACACTCTGACTCAGGCATATTAAATTGGTTATTACTTCTCTCAATGCTATCCCCAAAGATTCTAGTAAGCATAGGACAAAGTTGATACTAGAAAGAGCAGTCATTACCAGGATATTTATTTCTGGGGTTTGCATAAGGCTGCAAAACCTCTAAAGACTCGATCTTCTTCCACAACTTTCTAGATGCATGACCCTGCAGAATCAGAAAGAACAAAAAGATTTATCGACGTATGAATTCCATGGTTACAGTCGACAGTATATATATCTCTACAGAACTTAAGGTCAGATACAAGCATTACCTGTTTTCCCACAACATTTATATTTAAATCCTCGACAAATCCTGTCATCACGTGGTATTGTACCAGCTCCGCACTTGTATTTGCAAGAAACATGTGTACAAGCAAAGACAAGAAAGATAGAACTAGACCTCCAAGCATTACCCATTTTATCTTGGATTTGAACATCGTAGGGTTCTGTCATGCACTTCGGCAGTACTTCAGTTAGTTGCTATAGCTGCATTTAGGAATGGATCCAGTACTGCACAATCATGACTAAAAAACATTAAAAAAAGGGTAACATGCACTATAGCTCACCATGTGATAAGAAACAACTCCTGACCAAATTTGTTCTTTGACAAGGAGTAATATGATCCAACCTCTTTCATAAATCTTTTTCAACGAGAAACAAACAGATTTCAGTAAGCAAAGGGAAAACCGATTCCAGCCATCTATTCTAACAGCGTCAGGGAGGGTTACTGGTTACATATCCTTCAATCTAAACCCTACATGTCATGATATCTGTATATCTATTCTAACAGCGTGACGTATTTGAACTCCTCTGAATACAAAATAAATCAGTAACGACTATGAGTTGTGGTCAACACTGTTGGATCGGAACTCTTAACGGACCTAATCCATAAACCTTACTAAATTCAATATTCGATTGTGATCAACCCTGTCGAATCTGATCGTCTAATCCATAAACCTTATTAAATTCAATATTCGAATGCATTTCAATTTTTAAAATGAACGAACAGAAAAAATCCCCCCGCAAATCACCAACGGACGCAAGAAAACGTCAAAACCACGAATAACTGAAACATTTTTCAAAACTCAAACACGAGTAACAACACTCGCAAACGATCATTTCTTTCAATATAATAATAACTAAACCTTATAAATGATTTTTTTAAAAAAATCACTACAAATTTGTATGAAAAATGAACAGTAATCCACTCACATAACAGCAACATTGAGTTTTCGATGACGATACTTATTTCAGAAATACAAGAACTAATTCTATCATGTTTATCAATCGGTGTTTTGCTTATTTCAATAATTTGATGAGTATTGGATCAACAAACAGATCTAAAAATGTGATCGAAGACAGACATAGAGACGGAATGCGAGTGTACCTGTGATTTCCCGGAACAAATAAACAGTGCCTGAAAAGTTTGACGGAAAAGACGGACGGCAGGAGGATGAGACATCGGACGGTGGTTCAGGACTGTGCCGGAGGTATTTATATAGAGAGACTGACTGACTGAGAGAGCGCGAGAGATTTGGCAGATGGAAGAGACGTTTGTTTTGGGGTTTAATTGTTACGAAAGTTAAAAGAGAAGGGGTTTAATGTGACGATGAGTGTAAAGTTTTTCGGACAGCAAATTTATAAATCTATAGCTATATCTATATATTTGTATACTATACATGTTAGTAAGGCAAAATAATTTTGTTACATGTCACTCTCTCGTGACATTTTAATTTCGTTTTCCCGTCTATTTTATTATCATAAATTCTATTCTAATATAAAGGAAAGTCAATAAATCAAATTATTTTTTTATAAACTATTTATGATATTTTATTTTCATATTAATTAAAATATTTAATAAATCTATATATATATAGTTAAAAATTTATGGATTAACATTTTATTTCAGTTAGTAAAATTTTTATTTATCTTGTATATTATGTATTTTAATTTTATAGTTTATATCGTTTAGATAATTTTATTTATTGAGTTTTAATATTAGCATTTGATTATCAAAATTTTATAATTGGAATATACTAATTTAATTTTATATGTATTTTTAAAAAAATATTATTTTTATAAATATATATCACGTAATACATGGGCAAATAACTATTTATAATAAAGGAGAACACAAATAGTCACGTGTCAGCTCATCGTTTCATAAAAAAAAAATACAACTTATTAGCATTTGATTATTAATAATTTATAATTGTAATATACTAATTTAATTTTATATGTATTTTTTAAAAAATATTATTTTATAAATATATCATATGTAATACATGGACAAATAACTAGTATTTTAATAAAAGAAAACATCCCATTGTCACGTGTCATTTTATGAACACATGATTTTTTTTTTATTTTTCCGCTCTTTTTCCTAATCTAGAATCATTCAATAATAAATTTAATTTAAACTAAAAATATATACATAATCTTTTATCTTTCTTTCCTAATTTATCTCCTTAAATTAATCACTTCAATTCATTGTATTAAAAACAATTAAACCAATAGGTCACTAATAACTAAAAGATGTATATTATCTTTAAGTTTAAAATATGCATATTATAATTGTATCTATTTTGTATAATTAATATCTTAAAACAAATATATATTTATTAATATAACATATTTTTTTAATTAGATCATATTGAGTATAAAATGTTGACAAATTAGATATAATTTTTCTTTCTTATATTTCATATGTTTTGGTTCATAAATATTCTACAAAATTATAGCCTTTTAAAATTTAAACTAATTTATAAATTTTAAAATCAACTTTAGTCTTAAAATTTTCAATTATTCTTACTTATTAGTAGCAATTATAATAATTTTTTGATTTTATTAATCAATTCTAAAAAATATGAATTATATAAATATAATAATATTCATATAAATAGTATAATTAATAACCAAATAATTAAAACAAATATATAAAAATATTGTTTTAAGTTTAATCACAAATATTATAAATTGTTTTATTAAGTTTTTATTGTATGAAAAAAGTTTCAAACATTTTTTATTTAAATATATATTTATTTTAATTATTATTTTATTTCTTTTAGTTTAATTTTAAATTTTATGTTTTATTAAATCTACTTTTGGTTATATAATCTTGGGTGTTAATTATGTATGTACTAAAAGTGAAAGTGGAACACTTTAGAATTATGATCATTTAAGAAAATTTATTTTATTTGATTATGCAACCGTTAACAAATATTTTACCAACTTTATAATAATAACAAATAATTATTATTTGAAAAACCTGTTTTTTTAGTTTCAATGGGATGATAATAATATAACAATAAGTAAAATGTTATAATAGGGCATATGAATACACTTTTCATTTTTTAAAAAGTTAATTTTGTTTGTCCTTACATTATAACTTTTAATTTTATATATCATTTTTATGCACCAAATTAATATTAATGCATTATTAATATTAAATATCGTCTCATTTAAATTGTATTTTTCAATAAAATAACTATTTAATAGCAAACACGTGTAATACATGGCTCAATAGACTAGTTTAATTATAATATAATCAATTTTTATTATTTTTTACATGGTTTATTACGAAAAAAAACCAATATGTTTTCATGTTTTTTGTGTTTCGTCCCTTCATGTTTTTTTTTTCATAAAAGTCCTCAAGTTAATTTTTTTTTCTTTTTGGTTTAGTGATATTTGGACATTAGAATCTGATTATAATTGGTAATCGGGTTTTTAAAAACTGAAAAACTTGATTCCAATGTCCAAATTTCACTAAACCAAAAAGAAAAAAAATTAAGTTGGGAACCTTTGTGGAAAAAAAATAACAAGAAGAGACGAAAACGTAAAAAACAAAAATATATTGGTTTTTTCATAATAAACCCTTTTAAAAACGGCTGTAATATAATTAAAATTACAAAAACCATGTCGAAATTTAAAACAAAAATATTTTATATTATTTTTCTAAACAATTAAAAATAAGATGTACTAATAGAAAAAATTAGATATCATTCTATTTTTTGATTTACAGTGTTTAATTGATTATCCCTAGTTTAACGGTTTAATATTCATTTGATTTTTTTTTAATTAACAATTAAGAAAACAACAATTAAAATATATAAGTTGTATAATTATTATAATGTTCATTCTTCCTTATTTTTTTACGACTCTATCCTTATGTTTTATCAGTCTTATTAGTCACGCGTTATTATCTATATTAATAACACGGTAAGTTTTATATTATTACATCAATAAAAAGAATATTCACATACTGTATTGATAAATTCAAAAAAAAAATTGTTACATATTACTCCATTCATCTTGAAATAAATATTAACCGGAAAAAAACATATAATTCTAGAAACTCATAAGTATTATAAATTATAGTTAATAAAATGATAATTTTAACACTTATTTATTAATTATTTGAAAACGAAATCAATATTTTAAACCTCATAATTAAGGGTATAATTTGAATCATATAAATTAAAAAAAATTATTTATGGGAGTGAATATTCAATTCGAGACAACTAAAATAGAATGATGCACATACTATCTATTAATCATATAAACTAATTGTATAAATTCGATAGGATAAAAGGGTTATATACAGCAAACATTTTGTAATACGAAATAAACATACAAAAATGTTAGGGTTAATATTAAAAATAACACAATTACCTTTTATTGTTTTCTTGATTAAGTCCTTAAACTTTTCAATTGTTTAAGTCTCTAAACTATGTTTGTCTTATTCAAAAGTATATATATTTTGACCGGCTACCGGATTAACCAATAAAACACAACTGATAAAACTAAAAGTTTATCGCTAAAATATAAAAAGACGATGGATTTTTCCAACATTAATCAAGAAAAAAACTAAGGGGGCGTTTGGTTCGCGAACTTTTGGTATTTGCATTTGAAATCCTTGTTCACAGATTTTAGTAAATGTTTAAAATCCAAGATTTCATAAATCCCACCATTCTTTGTTATTTAAAAACCTAGCATCCCCCTGAGATTTTAAATCCCAGTTGCATTGCATTCTTCAAATCAACAAATTTTTTCTAAAAAATAACACAAATTCTTTAACAAAATCCTGATAAATAAAAATGCTGCATAATACAAATCCTTTGATAGAATGCAAATCCAAGGAAAAAAATTTACGAATCAAACACTTCCTAAGGTTACTTGTTTGATAACGGTCGTATAGGTCAAATATACATTTTTGAATAACACAAAAATAGTTTACTGACTTAAACAATAAGAAAAAAAGTTTAGCACCTTAATCACGAAAATAAAAATAGTTGATAGGTTCTTTCGATATTAATCCAAAATAGAAAACTATATATATATTTCAAACTTACTTATCCTCTAAAATATTTAAGAAGTGATTAAAATATTTACTAATTTGTAAATATTTAGTTGTGCCCTACTGCCTCTCCAAGCTTAGGGCCTAGAACTATTATCTGCCTTACATTTTTTTTACAATTTCTGTAACCCTAGTAGCCGACAATTTAAATTTCAATTAATTACTAGATTAATTTATATATTAAAATCTTATATATGATAATGAGGAGTAAATTACAAAAATTGTCCATGTGGTTTGGTCAAAATTACGGATTTGGTCATTGGTATTTAAAAATTGTATAAATGGTCCTTCAAAACACTATTTACTTGCAGAAATGATCATTCTTTCTCTTAATTTAGTCTAAATGACGTTTTTACCCTTTTTCTCAATAACAATTTTAGTCCCTCAACTATGTAACTTATTTTCGATTTTAGTCCTTTTTATTAATTTTTAGTTTTGTTTAAATTTTAAATGCTAATTTAAAAAATTAATTATTCTTATAATTATACATTTTTATTTTTTAAAAGATATTTATTCTATATTTATTAAAAATTATTCCATAAGAATATTTTATTTATGTTTTCTCATATATTCAATTTAATTATTTAAAAAATTATTTATCTTGTGTTTCATTTGTTATACATTTTTAAATTTTATATGTTTTCATCTAACTATTTCATTACATTAATATACTTTGATTTAATTATATTTTTTAAGAAAATATATAAAATAATGGTTTTATTCATTTTCATTTAAATATCTTTTTTTCAATATGTTTGTATTCAAATTTAATATTTTTTTCATTTTTATTTTAATATTTTGTTATATTAATACGTTAACTTGAAATTTAGTATTTTTAGTGTTTTATTTATTTTGTTTTAACTATTTTGAAACCGACTACATTTTGATTTAATTATAATTTCTAATAAAAATATATAAACTTAACGTTTATTCTTTCTTAGTTAAATATTTTGTTACGTTTATATATTTCGACTTAATTATTATTTTCAATAATAAATATATAAACTTAACATGTGATTTATTTTTATCTTAAATATTTTGTAACGTTAATATATTTCAAATTAAGTGTAATTTTTAAGTAAAATATATAAGCTATATAAACTTAACATAAACATTTATATGTTTTGATTTAACGAGATGTATACATTTTGGATTATATACTTTGTTTAGTTAGATACATTTTGGTTTGTATATTTCATAATTAAATCAAATAATATAATTAAATAAAATAATCAGAATAAAAGTAAAAACATATTAATGTAACAAAATAATCATAATAAAATGAATAAATCAGTAAAATGTATTAGTTTAAAAATATTTAAATCAAAATGAATAAAACCCCAAAATAATTAGAATAAACGATAGGTTGAGCGCCACTATACGTAACAAAATAGTTAGAATAATATGTCCCTAAGTTTATTATTTTTCCATAGAAATTATACTTAAATAAAAAAATATATTAAGATAATTCTATAATTAAATTGCAAACATATAGAAGATAAAAATGTGTAAATAATTTTACAAATAAATGTAAGATAAATAAAACTTTAATTAATAAATTGGATATATAAAAATGACGTAATTTAAATAAATATAAAGATAAAAATAATGATAAATTTAATAATAAAATAAATATATTTTAAAAAATAAATAAATAATAATAATAATAATAATAATAATAATAATGAAAATGAAAATTTTAAGTTAACATTTAATATTTAAACAAAAAAGTAAAAATTTATGATAAGGACTAAAACTGAAAATAAATTGCATAGTTGAGGGACCAAATTTGTTATTGAGAAAAGGGCAAAACCGTCATTTAAAAAAGTTAAGAGAAAGTCGGACCATTTATGCCAGTAAATAGTGTTTTTAGGGATCATTTATACAATTTATAAAGACCAGGGACCAAATCCATAATTTTGACCAAACCACGGGGGCCATTTTTGTAATTTACTCTATGATAATAATATGAAATGTTTGGCGATGAAGGCTTAAGATTTGTTAATATAGTTCTGACTTTTACTTATATGGATTTTATTATTTTAATTTGATACGGTTACTTATTTTTTAATAAAAATTAAACTAGAATATAACGGCTGAACAAATGAAGTCATTAGGTCAAAACGACACACGCTAAGGTGTCGTTTGAATTGCATGAACTTAAAATGATAGATTCCAAACATGACATACGATGATTTTTGAATATAAATCTTAAATAAATTGTTGAAATTCTCCGAACCAAACGGTACCTAAAAGATAACCAAAATCCTCTCTAATGTAACCTTGCAGCATCGAGTTAGAGGCCAACTCGGGAAAAAAAAAAGGAATTAGATGGGTTAAAATAATATTAATATACATTTAATATTTACGATGTCTTACACATTTTTCTTGTAACATCTATGTATGGGTTAATATTAAAATCATCAACATTTCATTTTCTTGATTAAGTCCCTAAACTATCATTCTTATCGTTTAAATCCCTAAACAATTTGTTTATTACTCAAAGTGCATATTTGATATGTTTGACCGATTACGAAACAAATAATCTTGTTTGTTCACTTGATTAATTTTGAAAAAAAATCCACTATTTTTCTATATTTTAGCGATTAAATCTCTAATTTTTGTTCTATCAGTTGTGTTTTACCATCTAATCCAGTAGTCGGTATATATTTTTGAGTAAGACAAACATAGTTTAGGGACTTAGACAATTAAAAAAAAGTTTAGAAACTTAATTGAAAAAATAAAAAAAGTTGATTCAGTTTTTTCAATACTAATCCTAATTAATATATATAAACTAACTTTTCCATTTTTCTAAGGACAATTATCTTCTTCTTGTATCAAACATAGTATTTAATCATCATGCTATATCTTACTTAACAAAAAAATATGTATTTGGAGAATCTAGATATGCATATTAACTGGGCCGGGTTGGACTGGCCTTAACCAGACCTTATGTAAGCAAAACTGGGCTTGGACCATTTTATAACTTGGTCGTCTTTTAATTGGGGCTTGTTGGCCTTTCGTAATTTTAAATAATTTAGTTAAATATATAATAATATATATATCAATGATATAATAAAAGTGTATTTGAAACGTCTTGAAGATTCAGGACGAAGCCTTAACCCGGTATTTTTTCCGGATACCGGACCTAATAAGGACCGGTGGGCTTTAGAAGACTACAGACTAGGGTTATGTTTGAAATGACTAGCTGGAATTTTTAGTAGCTGGAGTCAGGGGTGACAATTTTGGCTCATTTTAGCAAACGGGTTCTTCGGATTGACGACAAAAAGTAAAAAATTTTACATAATTTTAAAAAAAATTCAAAGAACAGTATGTTTAATACACCTTTTCATAAATTGTCATTTTAAAAAACTTGATGTTCTAGCTTAGTTTTTTAATACTGGTCAAATTGTCTGTCACGCCCGTTTGGCTTGTTGGGTCAAATCTGTCACCCAGTTTTTGGGAGCTGGAGCTTTTCAAAAGAGTTGAATCTTTTTGTTTTTATAAATTTGTTTGGTAAAAGAAACTGTAGTTGTGCCTTTTATTATTGAATGATCTGAAAAGACATTGATATCAGTTAAAAAGTTATATTTATAATTATTTGGAGGGTAAAAAGATAGTTTTGTTTGACAAAAAAGCTCGTTTTGAAATTCACTTTAAGTAGCATCTCGTGGAAGAGTTTTTGAAAGTTTTCAAATCTGAATCAAAAGTTTAAGCTCCTATCAACCAAACAAAACTTTTGAGCTTGAGTTTGAACTTTCAAAAGTCAAAATCTGAAACTTCTAAAAGCTGCTTGCCAAACGAAGACTCTATGCCTAAACGGGTCGTGATTTGACCAGGATGTGGACCTAAGTAAACGTGCATCTCTTAGCAAGTAACATGTTAAATATAATGTCATGTTGCTTTTGTTGATTTTTTTAAGCTTATGTAGTAGCAGATGTTATTGTTACATTGGTGTTTGTCATGTCCTCCATATTTCACATTGTTTAGATAAATGTTCACAAAAGTATTGTTATAAAATTAGTGTTTGTCCTGTCCCCTTACTAATTTCACACTGCTTACGAAGGTTAGACTGTGTTCACTTAACGAAAATTTTTCATTTGTTTTCAAGTTCAGTTTTCAAGAAAATGTTTTTAGATTTAGATTTTCAAAAAACAATTAAAAATTTTGAAAACGTGTTCATATTGTAAATTGAGAACGCCGTGTTTTTCGTTTTTAAGTTAAAAAATGGTTGAAAACATGTTGAAGTTGTTTTTAACAATTAACTATAAATTTTAAAAAGAAAATTAATTTTAGAAAATATGCAAGTGAACATGTTTTCGTAAAACTCTTGTTTTCGTCAAAAAACGAAACTCGAAAACACTCCGATTTTCGTCAAATGAGCACACCTAAAGGTTTTAAACGATTTTATATGTTTGACGATTACGAGATGACATCATACCGATCATTTGCCCCAAACTGTATATTATATGGATATGTTGAATGAGGGCATGAAGTAATGTTTAATACACTTTCACACACTTGAACAACACGCAGTTGACTAGTTAGAGTACTTCCTTATTTGGTTTTCTACAATTAATAAATAAACTAGTTTATTAATTGTATATTATACGGATCTATTTAAATACTAACTTTTTTTTAACAAACTACAAGTTAGGATTATTGCAGAATTCAATAATAAAACAAACTATTAATATTATGACGGAGATATGACTCAATATATATTTTAAACATTAGAGTGCGTTTGGTACAGATAATGGAAATGTAGATAATTGACAACAGAGAATGGAATTGCTGAGAAAGAGAATTGGTATGGAGAAAGAGAAATTGATTCATCTGTTTGGTAAAACAGAGATTTTAGCAAAAAAATGTAACAGAGAATCATGTCTCTTGTTTGGTACAACAGAGAATTCAGCAGAGAATTCTATAATTAAACATTTTATTATTTGCAATCATAATTATTTACCCAAAAAATATTAAATAAAGTAATACAATTTAATTCAAACCCAAAAAAATTATTTTGCAATAATTAAACATTTTATTGATAAAACAAAAAAAATTACCAACATAATTTACCCAAAAAATATTAAATCAAGTACTACATTTCATTCAAACCAAAACAAAGTTATTCATTTTGTTAAACAAAGAAACATAAATAGTAAACTAGTATCTCGTGGAACCATAATCGTAGAACGAAAATCAAAGATCCAGATGGAATCGAACCACCATCCTTCCATACGACGCTCTTACCAATCGAGCTAATGGATCTATATGTAAATATTCACTAAGAAGATTCAACCAGCAAAGATGATCTTTTGTGAACATTTTATCGTTGTGAATATTGTGAACAACCATAAAATGACTTTGAATATTATAAATCTTGTTGCAGATACTATCAAACTTTTCCATTAACCTATGAATGTTGTTAGATCTAATTAATTTTGTTGAATCTTATTAATTTGTCGTATCTTTGTGAATATTGTTGAATCCTATGAATCTTGTTACAAATACTGTTATGAACCTTTTGAATGTTTTGAATCTTGTTGCCGACACTTCTATGAACCTTTTGAATCATATGAATTTTGTTACACACTTGATATCTATGAATTCTTATATGAATTTTTTTTATTTATTCAAAATGTTCACAACGAATAAAGTGTTCACAATGTATCTCATATATATATATATATATATATATATATATATATATATATATATATATATATATATATATATATAGTTTGTGAAAATCCCACTAATTATGCAGCGTATCAGAAGGTACTACTTTAAATTTTCTTTCATAAACATGTTTTAGTTAATATTATAAAGATCATATGTAAATTTCACATACATTCACATCTTATAACTCCTTAAAAATGATATGAACACACTCTTACACAATTTAATTGTATGTGAACGTACAATTATGTGATGCATGATTTCATGCACTTATAATGTGTGAATGTGATACAAATTTATAAATCATCTTTTTAATGTTAATTAAAACATGTTTATGAAAAATATTTAAAAAATTTTATTTTAAGAATGATATCTTCTGTACGCTGCATATTAACTAATAAGGGGTACTCACTTAAATCTAAACGTGTGTGTGTAAAAGTTTAGGTTTAAATTTAAGGGAAAATGACCAAAAATAGTAACAAGTTTTGACATTTTTATCATTAATAGTAACATTATTTATTTTTTATCATTTATAGTAACAACTTTTTATTTTTCTATCAATAATAGTAATTGATGAAATGCAAACTTGTTTAGCAGGTCACCAACAACTTTTCAGTTATCAAAATAATAACAACTTTTCATATTTTTATCAATAACAGTAACATATCAAATTAAACCAACCTTTTTTTATTTTTTTAAGTTTTTCTAAGATTTAATAAACACCAAAATAAACTCAATTTATGTTTCAATTTATTTAATTCTATTACTACTATCTTTAATGACTACTTTTTTAATTTCATTAAATTTATTTATTTACAATTTTATTTTTTCATAACCTTATAAATTTTTAATATATATTCTGAATATTTATTTACGATTAGATAATATTTGATAATTTATTAACAATTATATATAATATGAATGAAAAAAAAATACTACGACTCATTTCAATTTCACTTTTTCTAAACGAAAAAACTATGAATCATTCTATTTTTAGTTTTTCCCAACAAAATAATTTGATCTATTTTGGTTTTTTTGTTTTTTCGATCTAAAAGGGTTGTAATTTTTTTATATAAAAAACTAAAAATAAAAATTGGTTGCAACATTTTTCATGCAGAAAAATTATAAACCACAATTATTTATAATTGTTGTGTTGTTGAAAATTGTAACATCTCGTCTTTGAGAAATATTACGTGGATCTAATTATTGGTTGATTAAACTATTAATATTGCGTTGGGGCAATGGTATGATGATTAGTGGAATGAACACGTGTCGGGGTCGAGTATACATGTCACCGGGTTATAATTCTAGCAGATTAGTAATAATACGAAATCACAGAATTAAATGGGAATATTGATATTAATAATAAACTATTGATAACGGGGTCGGGTATTGGTGTGGAACCCGCGTTATAAAAGATATGTTTATATTATTGGTCGTAGTTTTTCATTCGGGAAAGCTAAAAGTTGAATGGTTTATAGTCAATTTCGTTTGGAATTTACTAAAAAACTGATCAATTTGTAATTTTTTTATTCCAAATGAAAAGTACTACGAATGAAAAAGTATTGCGACTCATTCATTTTTTAGTTTTTCTATGAATGAAAAAATCATGACTCGTTGTGGTTTATAGTTTTATGAATGAATAATATTGAGACTCATTTTGGTTTTTTTAAATAAAAAACTATGATCCATTTTGATTGGAAAAAATTAAAAAATGGAATGATTTGCATTATTTTATTCGAAAAAATTAAGAAAATGATGGTTCGTAGTTTTTTTGTTGGAAAAAGTGAAAATTGAAATGATTTATGGTATTTTTTTCATTCATATTATATATAATTGTGAATAAATAATCGAATATTATCTATCCGTAAATATTCGGAATAAAAATTTGGTTTATTTTGGTGTTTATGAAATATTAGAAAACTTAATAAAATAAAAAATTTATGTTTTTAATTTGATATGTTACTATTATTGATAAAAATCTGAGAATATGTTACTATTTTTTATAACTAAAAAGTTGGTGACCTGCTAAACAGGTTTGCAGGTCACTCATTACTATTATTGATTAAAAAATAAAAAGTTGTTACTATTAATAATAAAAAATAAATAATATTACTATTAATAATAAAAATGTCAAAACTTGTTACTATTTTTTTTAAATCATTTTCCCTAAATTTAACTATTCAAACATTCAAATCTAATAATTTTAATTTTTAATTCATAAAAAATTCAAATTTGAAAGTATGGGGTTTTTCTGTTTTTTTCTTATCAAATATGTTAAACCGGTTTAAATTTGTTTTTAGTCAATAATAAATAGTGTTAAAACGAGACAAAATCAAAAAGATTTTTCAAAAAAAAAAAAATTTAAATTAATAATATCTTCTTCAATTTCGTTTTCTCGTCATTTTTGTATATTCTTAATTTCTACAATATTGAAATGATTAATACAAAACTTACCGATGACATCGACACATTGTTATTGTTATATCGTATTACACATTCTTAAAAATTACCAAGGACCACACCTACCTCTCCTAATCATAAGCCGAAAGTGGTTTACGATCGTTTGAAATATGACCGACCCATAAACTTTATTAAAAATTAAATTTTGTATATACAAAAAGTCAAAAAAAAAAATAATTTAGAAATATAGCAGTCAATATTTCGGCACTGTCCCGACCCGCATGTCAAAAATACCGGCTTAATTTAGTTTTTAGTCAATTTAAATAGTGTTAAAACCAAACAACCTAAAAAGATTTTCAAAAAAAAAAAACACATGAAATCTAAACCAATAATTTCTTCTTCAATTTCGTTTTCTTGTCATTTTTGCATATCTTTAACTTCTACGACACTGAATGCATTACTACAGAATAAGGTCCTATGAATGTTGTTATTGTGAACAATCATAAAATGACTTTGAATATTATGAATCTTGTTGCAAATACTATCAAACTTTTCCATTAACCTATGAATGTTGTTAGATCCAATTAATTTTGTTGAATCTCATTAATTTGTCGTATCTTATGAATGTTGTTGAATCCTATGAATTTTGTTACAAATACTGCTATGAAACTTTTGAATGTTTTGAATCTTGTTCCAGACACTTCTATGAACCTTTTGAATCATATGAATTTTGTTGCAAACACTTGTTGATATCTATGAATGCTTATATGAATTTTTTTATTTATTCAAAATGTTTACAACGAATAAAATGTTCACAATGTATTTTACATATATATATACATATGCATACACACACACACACACACACACACACACACACACACACACACATATATATATATATATATATATATATATATATATATATATGTATGTGTTGGGAATTCGTATCGTTTTTCATAAAAACATAAACATTAATCTTATTAACGCACAGCGGAAGTCTTTTAAAAATTACGAATTCCGTACACGGATCATCAAGTACACATAAGATAAGTAAATAAGAAAGCAGTAAAAATCCGTACCTTTGTATTCTATGACAAGAATACACGAATGAGATGCTCTCGGTATCCACCGGTGATGACACGATCGAGCGGCGCCAAATATGCAATCAAACACACGAAGAACGAGAAAACCAAACCCTTTTGGTTTGTTTTTGTTTCTTGCGGCCGTAGGGTTCCACACACACAACCTTTGTGTGTGTGGCGTGAAGAAATCTTCAAACCCCATCATTAAGTATATTTATCTCATACACATGGTTTGTGTATATCCATATGCCTCTCAATGTATATCCATAGGTATGGCCGTGTATATATATGTAATTAATTTAGAGTTTAATTAAATTAAACTCTAATAATAACATATAATATATTCTAATAGTTATCTTTATTATTTAAACCTTATATAATTATCTCTATAATTATATATCTATTAAATAATGTTTATCTTTTATATATTATCTAATAATATATAAACGAATAGATAATTATTTATAATTATCTCTATTTATTTGTTCATAATTATCCATCCAATTATCCAATAATGAGATGATAATATCGATTCAAATAAATACATCTTTTATTTAATATCTAATAATAAATAAAAGACTAGATAATTATTATTTAATTATCATCCAATGACCATTAAATCACTACAATATCTAATATTGCACTTATAGTCCTCGTACTTTGAGATATAATTAATCACACATTAATTTAATCTCAATGATCATTTCGTGTCATAAATAATATCCAATATCATTTATTCAATAGTTTAATTGCATCTGCTCAGTTGTGCTCATCGGTGTGACCCTCAAGTGTTTTATGAAATCAGCCATGATGCAGTAGTAATGTCATCTTTACACACCATATACTAACATACTCCCACTTGTGTAAGACGACATACTGTCCTGCAACATGCGCCTAAAGGAGGTCATGGCTAGACACTTTGGGCAACCAAGGTCATAAAAACTCTGACTCCCATTCGGGCATTCTTGTTGAAACAGCCTTCCAAAAAGAAACTTAGGTTATATCCCATGCATCGCGATATTTCAATGTGAAAGCTAGGCATAGATTAGATCAAGCATAGCAAACACGATTATGTTTCTCGACTCCCTGATCTCATACTGAACTGAAACAGACAGATTAGAACACATCAGTTCTGTCCGAGCATGGCCATGCATTTCTGTCAGTATTGATCGTCGAGGGGCCCAGAAATATCTCTTCTTAGTTAAAAGAAGGTGCAAATCCCATCTTGACTATCTAGGCCTTCAGCACGACTCCCACTGCAACCAGCCTCGAACCGTTATGATCACCCAGTTACGGATGACGTTAGGTTAGGCCAAATGTACAGCAGCACCCGCACTAAAGTACGTAGACATCTCAGGTACTAAGGATTACCTTTTTGAGACAACTCATGACTATGATCCACAGTAGCCTTTAAATTCTCGTTGTGGTTCCCACGACAACAAGCAGCTATGGAATAGTTTTAGAATAACTTCAAATTTATTCTTGGATTTCTAAAACATGCAAAATAGAACGACATTAAAGATATCATGTTGATCTCCTTTATCTCAATAAACACAACATGATTTCCATCAATTTAATGCTACTGTTCCTTAATCAAATGTAACGGTAACACGATCTATCGAAAAATTAATTTCAGACATGATCTTAGTGGGAGTGTTCTCTAGTTAACTGACTTAACTTCCATTACCGTTTATCTTTGAAAAATTACACTAGTTCTTTATTACAACTTCTTGTAATATTATTCAGACTCATTCTGAATCTCCTTACAAATTTATATCCATTATCTTTAGAGGAACTGGTAAATCACTCATAAAGACACCAGGATTAAAATTAGGAGCTCTAGCAATTCAGATTAATTGCTACTAGTGATACGTTTAGATGTTTAGTCTTGAGTATGACAGTATGCGGTTTATCTATATCTTAACAAGATATCTTTAATAACGTTGTGTTCAAAATTTGTGATATGTATCCATAACCACCAGAACCTGGTTATTTACAACATTTCGTTGTGGTATTCCGTCAAGCTTGCCGACGAGTGTTTAAACAAGTCAAAGGCTACTACTTGAGTAACCATCACACAAGTTGTATACATTTCACATGTAATTTTATAAAACGCGATTACTTCTTGTCTAAACAATTCTGACTTCTCAAGTCTAATTATTTCTGACAAGTGAAGTGAATTAACCTCCATGTAACTCCTTTACATTTAATTCTGCATTTTATTAGTTTCTATATAATCACAGATGACTATCCAACTCATATAATCTCTTGAACTAACTTTCAAGAATTAACAAGTTTAATGAAACTGCATTTGAACACTTGAACAATTTACACAACAACATGGTAACCCCTTTTATCTGAATATGACTACTAGCTTGTCCAATCTCCATTGACAAGTTACTATTCAAGCTCCACTTGAATCAATAGTCTATAATCATGGTTTAGTAATCTTAAACAATAGGAATTTCAAGCAACAAATTTTTAACTCCAAAAATTCTTTATTTATCCCAAAAATACTTGCAAGAAATTCAATCAATTGTATACTACACCATGATAAACTATTGATGACATGAAAATAGTGTCCAGCAGAGTATTCTCTAAGATGTCTCTATGCTCCCACTGAATCTGTCATCTCTTTTTCACTTCATTTTAGTCATTGCAGACATTATGCATGAAACTTTGTTCAATTGGGTATCACATATCCAAGAACAATAGAAGTGACTGATTCAGATACACGAAGTCTCAATGCGGTCAACCTTGACCGTTTCCAAGTACTTGGGACAATTCCTTTCCCAGTGCCCAGTTTCCTAGCACTCAAAGAATTTGTCATCCTTGGATTTGACTTCTCTGGTTCTAGGTTTTAGCTACTTGTTAGCTTTAACCTCCGGCTTGGAAACTTACTTTCCCTTCCGTCTCTTTCCCTATCTTCTCTCCTTAATCACTCCCTCAACAGTCTATAGCATCCGATGCAGCCCACTGATCATCTTCTCCGTGCATATTGTAACAAATTACAAATTGCTAAAATTCCTTCAATAAGGAATTGAGAATTAGATTCGTGGTCATGTCCTGTGTCACAGGTAACCCAAGTCTGCTAAGATGATCCAGATAACCTTTCATCTTCAGCGCATGGGATCTAACAGTTGTTCCTTCTGCCATTCTGCAGGAGTTCAGAGCCCTTGTTGTATATCTTTCTCAGTCCGAGCCTGAGTTTGGAACATATCCTTTAGCTGGCGATACATCTGTCAAGCTGAGACGTCCATAAGGCTAGTCCGCAGCTCAGATGTCATGGTCGCTAGCATTAGACAGGCAACATTGACCGAATCCTCAGAGTGCTTCTTGTGGAGATTTCTCTCCTCAACTGTAGCAGTCTCTGTAGGAGCAGGTTCTGGTGCCCTTTCCAGAATATACGACTTTCACCCTGTACTCAGAACATTTGTCAGATTTTACTCCCAGTTCAGGAAGTTGCCTCTTTTGAGTTCTCCATATCCCGAATGGACCTCAAAGTAGAAACATGTGCTTTTGGGGAGGATTTTCAAGTGGGAAAAGGATATTGACGTTATCATTGTTGTTATTACTGTTATTGTCATTGTTATTATTAAACCGTATCTACCTCTGTCTTTTTCAACCATCTTAAACAATTTTTCAAAAATTAGTATTTGATTATCCATTAATAAATCAATAACCCAAAATTTAGAAAATGATTTATTAATCCTAAGAACCATTTTACTTATTCATGCACCCAACGGAGGCTGAACCTACATGAATAAGTTACTCAGGCAGGCAACTTATTACCAATTACAACCCCTTTGCAACTCTTAGATCTTATGAGATTTTCAATTTCTTAAATTGATCATGTTTAATCTCATCCACACCTTGGGCAACAGTCTTACTGAGGAACCACCACTGACACACACCATATAACAACTGCAAGTCACTGGCCCAAGTCTCACTTAGGATCCGCAGTGCTTACCTCACAGCTCTCCGAGTTTGCGGCGTAAGCACCCAACGAAGGCTGAACCTACTTACGACGACCGGTCACCGTGAGTGCCACTATATGGACGGTGTGCTGTGTCAGATTTTTAATTTGGGTTTATAACCAGTCTCTTACCAAGAATATCCAATATCATTTATTCAATAGTTTAATTGCATCTGCTCAGTTGTGCTCATCGGTGTGACCCTCAAGTGTTTTATGAAATCAGCCATGATGCAGTAGTAATGTCATCTTTACACACCATATACTAACAGTATGTATGTATAGTTTGTAGAAATATCACTCATTATGCAGCGTATCAGAAGGTACTACCTTTAAAAGAACTTTTTTAAATTTTTTTTCATAAACATGTTTTAGTTAATATTATAAAGATCACGTGTAAATTTCACATACATTCACATCTCCTAACTCTTTAAAAATAATATGAACTTAAACTTACATAATTTTATTGTATGTGAACGTACATTTATGTGATGCATGATTTCATGTATTTAGAATGTGTGAATGTGATTGAAATTTATATATCATCTTTGTAATGTTAATTAAAACATATTTATGAAAAATACTTCAAAAAATTTATTTATAAGAATGATATCTTCTAGTGTGCTGCATAATAACTAATAAGTGGTACTCACTTTAATCTAAATATATGTGTATGTGTAAAAGTTTTGGTTTAAATTTAACTATTCAAACATTCAAATATAATATTTTTTAATTTTAATTCATAAAAAATTCAAATATGAAAGTATGGGGTTTTTCAGTTTTTTTTTTTTTTAAATCAAATGTGTTAAACCTGTTTAATTTTGTTTTTAGTCGATATAAATAGTTTTAAAACAATACAAAATCAAAAAGATTTTTTAAAACAAAAAAAAAAACATCAAATTTAAATCAATAATATCTTCATCAATTTCGTTTTCTTGTCATTTTTGTATATTCTTATCTTCTACAATATTGAATGATTAATACAAAACTTACTGATTACATCGACACATTGTTATATCGTATTATGCATTCATTATATTGTTACTATTCTAAGTAAAAATTACCAAGGACCACACCTACCTCTCCTACTCATAAGCCGAAAGTGGTTTATGATTCGTTTGAAATATGACCGACCCATAAACTATATTAAAAATGAAATTTTGTATATATCAAAAAGTCAAAAAAATAATAATTATTTAGAAAAATAGCAGTCAATATTTCGGCACTAACCCGGCCCGCATGTCAAAAGTACCGGTTTAATTTAGTTTTTAGTCAATTTAAATAGTGTTAAAACCAAACAACCTGAAAAAGATTTAAAAAAAACACATGAAATCTAAACCAATAATTTCTTCTCCAGTTTCATTTTCTTGTCATTTTTGCATATCCTTAACTTCTACGATACTGAAAGCATTACTACAGTTAATACCGATGACATCGACACATTTTTATATCGTATTATACATTCAGTTATATTGTCACTATTCTGAGCAAAAATTACCAAGGACCACACAGACCTCTCCTAATCATAAGCCGAATGTGGTTTATAAGTTCGTTTGAAATACAGCCGACCCATAAAATTTATTAAAAATTAAATTTTGTATACACAAAAAGTCAAAAAAAAAAAAAAAGAAAAGAAAAATAGCAGTCAATATTTCGGCACCGACCCGACCCGCATGTGAAAAAAATCACCGATTCACCGTCATCGGTCGCCCCATATTTGGGTGCACGTGATAATATGACATCAAAAAGGATTCGCCTATCACATACGTGTCGTTATCGTAGCGGCCGACCAGACCATTGAAAATGTCCACTCTTATCTGGTCGGTCCCCTCCTTGTTTTTACTATTTTACCCCTGCCTATATTTTTGACACGTGTCCATCATGTCTACTGAATTGTGGCCCATATTAGCTTTCTTTTCACTCTCGAGAGAAATCTCGTTTTTTCGATTACTTCGATGTTACTTAAAGGAAAATAAATAACCATCGTAATTGTACTCTTTTTTATTTCTACAATCGAATTTTATCAAACATAATAATTTTATTTAATTTATTATTATATTGTTATAATATTTATATTTTATTTTCATAAGTAAAAGTATGGTAGTCATTTTCGATAAAATTTTTATATGTGACGAAAATGTGTTATGTATGTATTAACTCTTTTTAATTGTGTATTTAGTTTGATAAGGGTTTGGATTGTTTTCTATTTTTGGTAAACAAGTTATTGGATTAAATTAAGATTAAAAAAGCAACCAAAACAGATTGCAAGAGACAAACCAGATAGAACAAGCTTTAGAGCAACATACCCTTAAACTTTATTTTTTGAATTTAGCCGATATTAATATCGAGTAACCCATCTAACCCAAATCCATGCCAAAATTTTCCGTATCAAATTTGTTTCGACTTTCGACTTATTTTCTATACATTTCAGGTTTAATTATGGTTTGTGTAGCTTTTTCATATCAAGGTACTTGATTATATTTATTGGGGAGCATTTGGTTAATTGAGAATTTGAATGAATTGAAACTCAAATTTAGCTTGTTTAAAACTTTTAACAACAAAGATAAAAATTTAAATTATATTTATTCATCATCAAATATTTTGTTTATAGTTATTTCACATTTCAATCAACCCATATATAAATTAAATTTAAATGTACATCTTAATCAACATAAAAAACCATTTGTTTCCTCTCACCACCACCAAAGTCCAAACACACTTATAACTATATTTAAGATTCCAATTACTTTGAATTTCAATTGGCATTAGCTTTAACGAAAGTATGATCGCTTTGGATTGGAATCTAAATCAAAAAAATATAAATTATAGCGTTAAAAGTTGGATTTATATGGATGGGTTTGGTCTCAAGATACTCTACATGTTGATCATATATAAATCGTTCTTTTAGACATGACAATAACATCAACTAGCTAAAAAACTTTTGATACTCTCCAAAGGTCATTAGATCGAGTTGTTGATTACCATGTTGTATATATCATATATATTTATAGATTCTATCAGTATATTTCATACGTTATATATATGTTTTTTTATGTTATCCTGTTTTTATCTTGTAAAATGTTTAAACTTCAGTGTTTTTTATATATTATTTATGTAGACAGTCTTTGACTCTTTGTGATAGATGATTACTTTCAAAGATTTTTATAGGTTTAGGTTCATTTATATATGTTTTCAATTATTTTCTTGTAATACTTTTTTTATTAAGTAAATAAGACTCATCATGTCTAATTGTTTTTTCCATAATATTTATGGTATATTCTAGTGGATACAATTCTATATATTGTTTTATTAACAAATAGAATATCTGAAAGATGGATGAATGTTTTATAAAATATTATTAACAATTATTGGTCATTATTTTATTAATGCTTTTGCTTTTCTAAAACATAAATATTATTCAAATGAATATTAAAACCAGAAACAACTTAGGTGCTATTTATTTTTTAAAATATCAAATGTCTGAAATTTAAAATCACATTTAAAATTTAAGAGACGACATTAAAGAACACACATAATCATTTATATATACCAACAAGTTTATAGGGTAAAGATGTTTCGTGGACATTTTATTTGTTGCGAATGTTGTAAACAAATGAAACAATACACATAATCATTCATATATACAAACAAGTTTCTACAACAAGATTTACATGATTCAAAGAGTTCGTATCATTATGTACAACAAGATTTATAGGATTTAAATGATTCATGACAATTTATAAAAATTCCATAGGATTCAAAGAAATGTATATTTGTTTACTTGTTTACATCGTTTGCAACAAATAAGCAGACGTTTGGTTCGCAGATTTTATTCTTTGGGATTTATATTTTGTCAAATGATTTGCATTATACAACGTTTGTATTTGTCAGAATTTTGTCAAAAAAATCTGCATTATCTTTTTAGAAAACTTTGTTAATATGAAAAATACAAGATAACTGAGATTTAAATCCTAAAGGGGAGGCTGAGAGGTCGTTTGGTTCGCAGATTTTTCTCTGGGATTTGCATTTTGTAAAAGGATTTGCATTACACAACATTTGCATTTCTTAGGAATTCTGTTAAAGAATCTGCATTATCTTTTATGAAAAATGTTAATCTAAAAAATGCAAATCAACTGTGATTTAAAATCCTAAAAGAAAGACTGTGTTTTTAAATAACAAAGAAGAAATGTATTTAAAAATCTTGGGATTTTAAATCCTTATTGAAATCTACAAATCAAACACATGATTTTAAATGAAAATCTCAAGAAATCCGCAAATCAAACACCCCTGAGTTTTTAAATAACAAATAACGAATGAGTTTAAGAAATTTTAAGCTTTTAAATCCTTACTGAAACCTGCAAAAAAAATACAAAATTTTAAATATAAATGCTAATAAATCCCAAGAAATCTACAAACCAAACGTTATTTTTTGATAATTATTTTGGTGTAGTATTTGTAGATATGACTTGTCAATTTCAAACCCTCATTGTTTAAAATAATATATTTGTAGTATATCTGTTAGAAACCGAACAACCCCCTGTGTAAGCTGGCTTGCATTTATAGCCACCAAACTCAAGAAATCTACTCGAAGACTTGCTACTCACAAGCTTCACGTTGCAGTCGAGAGATCTGGAAGAAAAAGCTTTTTCAACTTTTTGAAAATGGAGGAAGTACCAAAATCTGTGACCAAAAGTGGAGGAGAGGTTGAGGTCATGGACGGTTCTGATATAATGGAGTTAGTTGAAAACGATAAGGTTTTTAGTAACTTCGTTGATCACAAGTTCCGTGACCTTGATCGTGATTGTGACGGTCATCTCTCTGTTAAAGAACTACAACCTGCCTCGCTGACATCGGCGCCGCCCTCGGTTTGCCTGCTCAAGGAACCTCTGCTGATTCTGATCATATTTACGCTGAGGTTTGCTTCGTTTTTCTCGATTTCTTCGATTCCAAACACTTCCATTACGTTCCTAAACCTGAATTGTATGTTAATTGCACATAGGTTTTGGTACAATTTGCACCGTTTCTTATGAATTCATGTCAATTTTTTTGTTGATCTATTGAGAACACTATCTGTTAAATCAGTAACTGACTAATTTCTTCGTTTGTGATTGAAGAATTAATGTCAATTTTTGTGTGCGTCGAAGGAATTTGATGGTACGGTTCTTCGTAAATTGAACTTGAATGATCGGATTATTTCCGTTCTTACGATTTCCATTCTCATCCAAAGTAACTGAGGATAATTAGTATGTCATTTTTTTGTTTAAAACATCAGTGTTTTGGTTAATGTAGCAGAGTTCACGTTCAAATCTTCAACTCATTGAATTGTAAAATATATGAAAAATTCACCAAATTTTTTTTTTATATTTAAAAAAAATTAAAAGTAAGTAAAAGATGTTGGCTCTGGGTCACATCATAAATTTAGAGCTGTAATCATAAAAAATGCATGATCTGATTCCTGGAAATGTGGGGACTAGTAATTATTATTTGAAGAAGAATAATGAGTTTTTTTGGTTGGATATATATAAAAATTACAATGTGCAATGCACTTGATTTTAATTAAATTTTGTAAATTTTTTCTTGATGTGTATATATCATACAAAGATCTCTCATTGAACATAGGAAATATTAACGTACAAAACAAAAGAAATGGCCACCATCTATTTATATTAAAATCATGATTTCCATCGATTTACTATTATATTATTTTTTCCTTGCTAACTGCCAAGCATATATATATCGGGCTCTGTTTTGCTGGCCGCTTTGACGATGGCTGTTGATGCAATCGTCCTCCCAGACTCCAGCTTTGAAGTATAACTGTATAAGCATTTAGGCCCCCCAAGTTATGTTTTAAATGCTCCAAAATCTTTTCTAGTACACTGATCACTACATTGGTATTATATAAACAAACATGTAGATGTATATTGGGAACAACTGCTGAAGCCCAAATTTGTTCTCTTCCCTGAAGCTTGGCGTTTGAGTCAAACAGTCAATTTAATGAAGAGTGTAGAATAATGTGGATACCTTATCTGTTGATATCATGTCTTTGACTTTAACGCAACATTTGTCTAGATGGTTGTACCTAGCTTTTCAAAACTACCAGTGCTTTATTTATATATTTAGATTCTTTACTGCCAACTTTTGAATTTGTTTGCGAGTGGGAGTTAACTTAGATTATCTTTGTCCTGACTCCTGACATCATTTTGTTGACTCTGTAAATTAATGAACGAGCAAACTAAAAGAAAGAATAAAAGATGGGTCTTATGCTCTTGAATCTTTCTAGATCATCGAAATAGTCAAATCGAGCCGTGAAACTCTTAACGTTTCACACAAATAGGTGCAATATGACTAGCTTTGCCTTTTGGTGTTTCAATATAATTCTTTTCCGGCTGTTTATGTTCCCGTTTTAATTGAACCATTGGAGCAGGAAATCTGATAGGAATTCTGTAGAAGACTATTATTCTTTTTAATGATTGATGTTACTTTGTGTCCTTGTTAAGAAAAATATTCTT
Organism: Centrapalus pauciflorus; assembly: GCA_020465985.1. Taxonomy (NCBI): domain Eukaryota; kingdom Viridiplantae; phylum Streptophyta; class Magnoliopsida; order Asterales; family Asteraceae; genus Centrapalus; species Centrapalus pauciflorus. The sequence goes on from JAANYP010004253.1 coordinate 249,722, forward strand.
ACTTTTCATTGTGGACCTCCACGAAGCCATGGCATATAGTGTTGTAGAAGTTGATGATTACTAAAGTCTAAAGGTCATTCACATTAAAATGGTAGGATCAATAAAGCATGCCTATAAGTTAGGTGCTTCAAGAGATGAGGAATGTATTGGGCCTACCAGATGACAGATGTGATATATTATGAATTTTAAAATGGGAAAAAAACATGCAAGTTTATATCATTGCTAGCAAGAGTCCAACAATGGAAGACAATGGAATGTTATACAAGATAAAAGGCTTTATTTATTTGTCTTATAGTATGATAATATCTTTTCTTATCAATCGATATATGAACATTTGATCTGTTAATTAAGTTGTGGAGTGTAATTGTCGCTAAATGTTCAACCGCCAGAAGTTTTGTCATAGTCATAGATTGCAAGTATAAACATATCTCTATGTACTGGAAAAGCCCTAATCAAATCAACAATGTAGACTCGGGAGTCCATTTGGGGTTTGTAAATTGTAATGGTAGAAAACCAGACTGCAACCAAACAAAATGGAAAGTTGGGAACAGAGAACTAGACTGTATTGTCCTGCTACCAGTTTGGTCCGGTCCCAGTTCTTTTTAGCATTTACAATGAACTAGATACAGTTGAGCTATGGATGCTGATTGTAATCGAATGTTAATTTGCCGCTACAAAATCTAAGCATGCCCAGTCCATTAGGATTTCCTTATTTTAGTTTCAGTTTTCTATAAATATTGATCAATGGTAACACTGATCTTAAATCAATAAAGAGAAACTCGCTAGTGCGGTTGTGGACGCAGGTCTTTCTTGGATGGAGTCATGTGTATTTTGTCTCCTTAATTTTTTCTGCTATTATTGTTCGTCTGTGCGTGCACGTGCTTGTGTGTGTGTCGTTTCCTTACAGATACAAACTCTACTTGACCAGAACCTAAGATAAAAACTAAAAAATTTTGGAGTGGAGAGATTTTTGGTACTAATTTCTGTTAGGAGTGCGCGACGATCTAAAATAAGACCTAACCAACCCGCAAAAAATGATAAAAATTGGAATAGGAACAGAACCGAATCAAATGGTTCCATATGGTCATAGTTTTTCCTGACTTTTACAATGAAAAAAAGAATTCAAAACTGGACCGAACGATACCTAGTGGTCTGAAATAAAAAAATAAAATGAAGTCAGAACCAAGTTTTGGTTCAGTCGTGCCCCTCGTTCTGCTTCAGTCAGGTTCTGGTGCAGTTTGTAGGTTCAGTCTCGAGTTCTACACACCCCTAGTTCCATTTCCAGTACAGTTTGTCGGTTTCACGGTCCAATTCCGAATCTTGCACAGCCCCTAGAGGCCATGGATTTTACATACTGTTGACGAAGGTAGGTGATTTTACCCACCTGTGGGTGGGACCAAGATTTAGATGTGGACATATCATCCAGATTAACAAACTCTGCACATCAGCCGTTAAACCACACATATTACCATATCAAAGCTCTATGTTTCCAACTTGTGATCAATTTAGCTGTGAGTGGATGTGACCCGGGCTTATAGGTACTCGTTGCATAATTTGTTCTCGCCTGAATACATTCCTAATAATTGCAAGAATAAGGAAATGTTATACTGTATATTGAAAAGTTCTAAAGGTCCAATTAAAAGTGCTTGGTAGGCAGTTTAAAGTTTAAACCTTTGTAAATCTGTCCTTTTGCTATACATCCTCTGCTTTTTCCTTATCGAACCTAATTTTAGGCAACGAAAGACCGTCTCATTAATAGGTTAAGAAGCCTTATGTATTTATGCATTACAGCTGTTTTATATCGTAAGCACATTAACTATATAAGTTTGTCTGGTAACGTTTATTGCTGCATCTCAAGATTAGAAACTTGTCATACAGGTTCTTAGTGAATTTACTCATGGTAAAGATCGCAAAGTAAGCAAGACCGAATTTAAAAAAGTTCTTTCAGATTTTCTGTTAGGGATGGCTGCTGGTTTAAAGCGAGATCCTATTGTTATTCTACGCATAGATGGGGAAGACCTACTAGAGTTCATTGATGGTCCAAGTTTTGAAGCAGAGATGACATCAATACTCTCGGAGATCGATATTCCGAACGGATCTCTTACGGACTACATTAACAAGGCTTTCGAGAAACTGTCGGTAGATAAAGGAATGCCTCCAGTTTTGGACTCCTGGGTAATTCTTTCATCAAAATTGAAGTTCTCTTTTTATGGCTATGGTTAATTACTGATTCTAATACATGTAATGTACTTTCAGTTAACTTCTAATTTGGGAATTATACTTTCAAAATCATCCGTTTAAAAGTCTAGTTATAAGTTTATTGGGGACTCAGGTTCCATATAATGAAGCCATTTACCGATATCAATTTCTGTTCTAATGTTTAAAACTGGACTGGTTAGAGTTTTGGTCTGCTTAGCTAAACCGTCTATAAGTGAATGGCTTTCGTCTTATTTCTTAATGGTCATTGGACTTGTTGTATGTATCATTTGTGTTAGATTTTATCAATTGTGAAGGTCACTTGTATTGAAATATTTTGGTCATTTGTACTAGATTTTATCAATGCTTTAGGAATAAAATTTCTTTTATTTTAAAGAAATTATGACGTTGTCCAGTTTTTGGGAACTGCTCGAACTGGTTGAATCATTGAACCAACAGGGTGTCGATGCCCAGTCTGATTCTCAAAACATTGTAATGGTTGCATTTTGGTGCATGTAGCCCATTCTTCGTCGTTAAGGTTTTCATGTATTTTTACTTGGTATATTTTCTTGATGCAGGTTACGAGCAACATTATAGTGCCGGCACTAGAGTCATGTGGTGTTGCTGATGATCAGCCTGTTTCTCAAGACACATTCTTAATAGAGTTTAAAAGGGTAGCCGAGACTGTGGCTGAGCGTCTCAAGGAACAACCTGTTATTGTTGCTCATAGTGAGAACACCTTTGATGGAACCGGCATCAGGAGGTTGCTTTCTAACAAGTTTGAGCTCGAAAAGGTTAGAACTGAGAATCGTTAATTCAAAATGTTTGTTCGAATTAATTTCAAGTAACCTATTGTTAAGTTTCTTGCCTTCGGAAAATAGAGGTGGTTGTACGCAGAAGAGCTAGTCGAGCCGAGCTCAAACTTAAAAGGGCTCGAGCTCGGCTCGACTAACGAGGCTAGGTTCAAACGAGTCAAGATGCATGATCGAACACTGCTCACAGAACTTGAATATATATCATATGAACATATTCGATGCCTAAACTCATTTTCTGAACTAACTTTTTGGCATTTGACTTGAGTTAAAACTACAAAAAAAAAAAAAAAACTTTGCATAGCTAGAGCTCTTGTTGCTTAATAAAAGTTTGACTCGTTTACTGCTATAGACATATACATATATGTAAGGTTTGAAAAACTCGGGAAGAAGTAAGAACTTGAGCCAAGCCATTAAAAGCTCGATCTTGGCTCATTAAACTATTCGAGCTTATAAATACTTGACTCGATCAAGCAGCCCTAGTTGTTCATTCTTTGAAGTTTGAAGCTACTCTTACCATATACACCTGCAATTTAGATTCTAGATACAGCAATGAACTCTATGCCAAAAGATCATCATGGTAGAATCGCGAAAGATTGTGTGCGACTGGCGCTCGATCTTCTGGGTTCTTCAGCTGGATTGCCACCACTTGGTGCTGTTTCTCAGGTACTTCTATGATCAATTTTAACCAGATTCGAATTTTTGGTTGAATTTACAAACATTCACATACTTTGCATATTACATAATATTACATAACAAAACCAAGAAGTCAAACCAGACGGGCGATATTTGGTTCTGGTTCTTGGTTACGGATATTTGTTAGAAGATGGTTCTTGGTCCAGTTTGGAACCAGAACCAAACTCGTTGTGATATTTATTTATTAATTAAAATTTTCATATTTAAAAGGGTAAATGATGTGCAATAGCTATGTATTTTTGTCAATGTTTGATTTATGCTATGCACTTTTTTATACACTTTTAGTCATTATACTTTGATTTATGTTACAAGTAAGAAGTTAGGGAACCTGGAAATCAGATCAATTGGTAAAAGTTAAACCTTCTCTTGGTTAATGACATGTACTTTCATGAGTGTTATAATTCATGAATGTTATAATAAATTTCCAAAAATTTTGTCTCATTTTTCAAAAAAAATATAAAAAAAATATTTGTTTACTTAATGACAATTACTTAAATTTTCATACTTTTTAAAATACGACTTTCCATACTCCTTCTGTTACTTTTCTATTACTTGTGTTATATTTACTTTTGATACTTTCTTTCTCTTTATTACTTTTATCACCTATTATATTTTTCTTACTTTAAAAAGCATTATCATCTAACGAGTTTCATTTTTTATAGAAAGTTAGAAACCTTGTTTTTTTTCTTAGAAAACTATAAATTGAAAACTGAAATTGAAAAATGACTAGTTTTCGCTTACTAAACACAACCGAATCGTCTGATTTGAACAGTTCTATGACTGTGTGATCGTAACAGATGGTTGTTTCATTATCGGAGGGTATTTTAGACATTTAATAATCCATAAAGTCTGCAACGAGAGTACGAGACATCGATGAGTTTGTTCTAACTTTGTCCTCATTTTGACCGTGAATACTCTTAAACAGATAGACCAGGTTATCGAAGAATCATGCAAGATGTTAGATGTCGACGATGGAAAGCATGTTAAAGAAGACGAGTTCAAACAAACGCTGACCAAACTACTCGGAAGTATAATGCTGCAACTGGAAGGAAACCCAATCTCAGTTTCCACAAACTCGGTCGTTCATGAACCTCTAAACTCCGCTTCGACACTCTTGCAGACAACGTCTTCTATGTAATGGTACAACTTACAAAGCTTTATGTACTACTTAATTTCACACGAACCTTTTAGAAATAACATCACCTAAAGCTATGTACAATCACGAAATGGCTCTGGTATGATCTTATTTAGCATTGATTGTACTCGGAGAGTCGGGAGTATGGTAAAATATATCGTATAGTTAAGTTTATGTGTAACTTGTAACGACTCTTTAACGATCACGTAATTGCAAAAGAGACATGGATTTCTTTGTTTATTGACATGTTTTGAATCCGTAAACATTGCCTCCAAGAGACTTTGGATATATTTGTCAAAACTAATTGTATTTTTTTTTGTTTATATGAGTCTTTGTTAAAGAACATGAAGTGTCTTTATTGATGAATAATTGAAAGATGAAAAACGTTGCAAACAAAGGGTGGTGGTTTCGACTCAACGAGCCAAACGCGCAAAAGGGTAAAAATGACACATAGTAAAAAAGTAAACTAAAAGAAATTCTGTCAAATTTCGGGGACAAAACACGAGACAAGTGTGAATAACAAGCTTATAGAATTTCTGTCAAATATGAACGAACGAATTATAATTTTACAAATTTTAGTTTAATCGAATGTGCTTGTTATGAAAAAAAACCAACATGTTTTTACGTTTTTGTCACCCCATGTTATTTTTTTCATAAAAGTTCTCATGTTAATTTTTCCTTTTTGGTTCTAGTAAAATTTGAACACTAGAACCCGGTTTTTCAGTTTTTAAAAAATCGGTTTACTAATTATAACCGGGTTTTAATATCCAAATTGCACTAAACCAAAAGGAAAAAATTAACTTGAAGACTTTATTAAAATAAACATAAAGGGACGAAAACACAAAAAACGTGAAAGCATGTTTGTTTTTTTAATATAAACCCTCGAATGGGTATCATTCCGATTATGAATGCGTAAACGTACATATTTTTATGTTTATTTTCATTGGATTAATAATAAATTATAATTTTAGCAATTTTAGTTTTACTTTCCATTGGAATGGATATCATTCCGTCTCCGATTCCACTACCGTACAATTTCATTTGTAAGATGATGATAATACAAGTTTGTTCTCATGCTTTACATTTAATTAGACCTAGCAATATGGGACAAGACACGACAGAAACGACACGTATACGACACGAAATTTTCGTGTACATGTTTGGTAAATTCGTGTTTCGTGTCAAAACAGGTTGACCTGTTTTTGAAATTCGTGTTTCGTGTCTTACACGTGTCAAACACGAATTTACCTGTATAAACATGTGTAAAATACGTCTGACACGGATGACACGTCTAAAACATGAAATTTGGAGTGTTGTTTGATACTTGGATTTATATGTTTTGGGATTTGGAAGTATATATTTTGTGAGAACTTGGATTTATATGTTTTGGATGTTGGAAACTTGGAATTAGATGTTTTGGAAGATGGAATTTTGGATTTATAAGTTCATATTTTTGTTAAAAATTTGTGTCTAATTCATTTACAGGTTGTGTATTCGTGTTTTCGTGTGACACGGCTAAATTGCGTGTCGTGTCCAAGGTAATATAAAATTTTTCCGTATCGTGTACAAGTTTCATAACCAGACACGTTTTTTATTTCGTGTCGTGTACAGGTTTGGCAAATTCGTGTCGTGTAAAATTAGTGTCAGACCTGTTACACGACAAAAATACACGAATTGTCAGGTCTACATTTAATTAACTTCACTTCTAATTGTAGAAGTAAAAAACACGATACCAATTATAATAAATAATAAAATATTTTTGAAATTTTGAAACACCCAACTTCAATGATACAAATCAACACCCAAGATTAACATACTAATCATAATTTAAATAGCGTTTATTATTAAAAAAAACCAACATGTTTTCACGTTTTTTACGTTTTCGTCCCTTCATGTTATTTTTTTCCATAAAAAACCTCAAGTTATTCTTTTCTTATTGGTTTAGTGAAATTTGGACATTAGAACCTAGTTTTTCAAGTTTTTTAAACCCGGTTCACAAATAATAACCGGGGTCTAATGTCCAAAATTTCACTAAACCAATAAGAAAAGAATAACTTGAGGTTTTTTATGGAAAAAAATAACATGGAGGGACGAAAACGCAAAAAACATGAAAACATGTTGGTTTTTTTTCATAATAAACCCATTTAAATATTATACCAAGATCAAAAAGTTGAAATCATGTTAACGCTAAAAAATAAAGTAGATTGTGGTCCACAATGACATGACTAATAAAACTACAATGTTACAACAAATTTATTACATCAACATTGATCTCTCGTTCCCAAAGACATACAACATAAACCAGCATAGTTACCAAAGTTCTAGTTGACTTCAAAGAAACTTATATGAGTAGCCTAAGATGAAGACTCAGTGCAAGCTTTTCATTTTGGTGTAAAAGCAAGGTCAACAATGAGTAAGCGGATTCCAATAAATGTTTCATCATGCTTGTGAGCCAGATCCGAAATATACTTGTATCCTCGTGCGGGGAAGCACCAATCCCGATGTGTGTATCAATGTGCGGAGGGCACGTATCCCAGTTTATATAATGACAGTTCAATATTATCAAATAGAGATGTTAAACCTGGTTGGAATTATGTTCTAATGATTGTACGGTCCCCTACAACAACGACTAGCATTTGTAAGTACTCAGTCACGGTTATACCGGAGTTTAGAGATATTATGAGTTAATCATGTACAAAATATGCACTTCAAACAAACGCAAACTATCATGTATTAAAGATATCAAGTATGCTGGTGCATCAAATAAAAATTATAAATCATATAGAGTGCCAAACAACATCAAGAACAACTAAAACATGTCATTCAGTGTAAATCATGCATGTATGTAATGAACTCAAATGTAGCAATTAATATCTATCACTCACGGTGATTTTTAATAGCAAGGAGCCAAAGATATCACGAATTAAATACAGGTCTTACACAATCCAGAAATTTGCACAAGTTGTACCTTAACTTTATCTTTGATTCTTTATGTTCCTTTGTTCATAAAACTTTTATTGGGTTGATTTGCTTTGTTTACGTCCAAACTGAACCATTCAAATTTCAAACGGTTTGGTTTTTAGGTTTTTATGGTTTCGGTTTCATTTTTGTAAAACTAAAGCATATGCATCTTATGAATAAGTTTCATTCGAAAAAATATGTTAGTATTGTGTAAGCTTAAACCTAATAATAACAATAACAATAATAATCAATATCATCGAAGTGGGTTTTAGGATCATATAAAACTAAAACGACATAGTGTATTGAGGGAAAAGTATTTAAAAATTTTAAATACTATAAACAAATAGGTTTGGTATTTTTGATTTTTTACGTCCAAACCAAAACCAATTCAAATTTTATACGATTCTGTTTTTAGGTTTCGATTTTTTTTTTTATTCATCGAGGCTTGGAAGGCCCCGAGGAAGACGATGGTGTACTTTCGAGAAAACTAGTTGGGACAATTACAACACTAGACAATTCCGAGGAGAAGCTAAATTACAATCAGGACCCCTGCTCTATACTAGTATAGCTACTTTATCACAATCGATATAAGGTTTTCGTTATGTCGAACGAACAAGCAAACACACACAAGTATATTTAGTGGTTCAGGAATGTGAGAAGATTCTTTATTAAAAAGTTTAATTAATGATTACAATGAAAACCTAACTGTAGATTATAATACATAGGTAAAAGCCAAAAACCCTAAATAGAATCACAACCGGTATGGGCCTAGCCTAACTACACATACAAGTCCTACCATCTTACTATACAGCTGAAAACCGTTGCACTTACAATTATGGTTTTTTCCGCTTCAGTTGGGTCGGTGAACCATTCGGATCACCAATTTTACAAGTCACATCTAAGGGTTCTTCACAATTATGTTGTGTTTACAATTTTTTACGAATGTAACCAACTTTCTTCGTGTATAAGTTTTTGTGCGAGTTTCCGTTCTAGGTGTTTTGGCTTTTGAAAAATCGTCAAGAACTTTCTTCTAAACACCCTTCGGTTTCACTCATGGAAATATTATTGATCGTTTCCAACTAGGGGAAGGTGTCTTGCCAGCTAGTTTCAGATTCCTTCAAGATCCAATACATAAACCGAGACTTTGATGGTAGCACATGTTGATTCTAGTTTTAGTGGATCATATTGCTACGAGCATATATGAACTCGACCGTAGAAACTTCATTGTTCCAAAAACTTGATTGCCAGAAAGGTATGTTGTTGATATTAAAGAGAGTATTGATATTATGGAATTGATAATTATTTCTTAAGAGAGTACTTGGCTTTATAGCCATATACAATGCGTACAATCTGGAGAGGAATTAGCCTAGCATATACATGGTAACTAATCAATACAAATTAACCTAAGTATAAACATGATTTTGACTAATAATTCTAGAATATACAATTGATTAATTGGTATCCGTAATACGCCCCCGCAAGATGGAGGCTCCGTTGGAGACGCCAATCTTGGATCGAAGCTTAAGATCGAAAACACCTCTCCCAAGTGGTTTGGTGAGAGCATCGGCCAGTTGGTCATGAGAGTTAACATGTAATACCCGAAGGGAGCCATTGGACACTCGTTCTCGAACAAAATGACAGTCAAGAGCAACATGTTTCATACGCGAGTGATATACCGGATTGGCACAAAGATAGGTAGCACCCGTGTTATCGCAAAAGAGTGTGGGAGGAGTGGCGGTGCGAATTCCAAGCTCAAATAGAAGGTTCCGAACCCAAGAAATCTCTGAAGTTGCATTAGCTAATGCTTTGTATTCGGCCTCAGTGGAGGACCTAGATACCGACTTTTGACGTGCTGATTTCCACGAGATGATATTGGTACCAAGGTAGAGAATGTATGCCGTAGTGGATCGACCCCCATCAGAAATGCCACCCCAATTAAAATCGGAGAATGCCGTTAGCTGAATTGACGAGTTGCGTTTGAGAAACAATCCATGGTGAATAGTGCCTTTGAGATACCGGAGAAGACGCTTGAGTGATTGCCAATGAATGTCGGAGGGAGAGTGCATAAATTGGGATAGTTTATTGACAGCGAAGCATATATCTGGCCGAGTAAATGCAAGATATTGTAAGGAGCCAATGAGTTTTCGATAGGGTGTAGGATCAACAGAGGAGGAGCCATCTGTGGGAGATAGATTAATAGATGAGCTTAATGGAGTGGCAACATCTTTCACGCCATCCATGTGGAAGAGGGAGAGCAAGTCCTGAATGTGGCGGTGTTGAGAGAGGAAGAGACCCTCGCGGTGAGGGATAACTTCAATCCCGAGGAAGTGATGAGGGAACCAAGGTCCTTAATAGAGAAGCGAGCAGCAAGGGAGTTAACCACATGGTCCAGAAATGCATTATTGTTGCCTGTAAGAACAATGTCATCAACATAGATCAAGAAGTAGGCAACGAGAACGTTCTGACGGTAAATAAATAAGGATGCATCAGCCAGATATTTTTGAAAGCCCAAGGAAAGTAAGAAGTTGGTGAGTTCTAAGTACCAAGCACGTGGGGCTTGTTTGAGCCCATAGATGGATTTTCTCAGGTGACAGACGTGATTTGGGTATTGGGGATGAGTGTATCCTGGAGGCTGGGCCATATAGACAGTTTCGTGCAATGTACCTTGAAGGAATGCATTGTTTACATCGAGTTGTCTGAGGGGCCAGTTCATAGAAAGAGCAATGGAAAGAACTGTGCGAATGGTGACAGGCTTTGTAACAGGGCTGAAGGTATCAAAGTAATTAACACCATACTCTTGATGAAAGCCTTTGGCAACGAGGCGGGCTTTGTATTTGACAATGGATCCATCGGGATTGCGTTTAACACGAAACACCCATTTGCAACCTATAGGTTTGTGATTGGTGGAAGAGGTGAGTTCCCAAGTGCCATTGTGAAGTAAAGCATTAAACTCATCATCCATTGCTTTGCGCCATTTTCAGGATCGTTCCTATCGTTTTTGGGGCCCGGGGCAAAAATTTACAAAGGGCCCTCTAAACATTTATGTATATATGACATTTAAAGATGAAAGGAAACAACCATATAAATATGTATGTAAATATCACAATCAAACAACAAGCAAAACAAGTAAACTATTTATATTATTCTAGGTATTAGAAGAAAAAGAAATTTTTGGGCCCCCTTGGCTGTTGGGCCCTGGGCAGTAGCCCATGTTGCACACCCCAATGGGCCGGCCCTGGCCATTTTGGGTCTTTGAGAGCTTGGGTGTGGGTGGTAGGTTCGATGGTAGGAGGTAAAGGGTGACGTGTAGTGGTGTTAATAAATTTGTCATTAAAATATTTGGGATTGGGTTTTCTTATACGATGAACTGGAGGTACTGGGGAGGGAGTGGGTGTTTCAGATTGAGTCGTGGAAGACGACAAAGAAGTCGTGGGAGAGGATAGGTTTGCCACATGGTGAGGTGAGGGAGGCATGGGTGTGTGCTGATTGGGTTGAGTGTTAGGAGTGGTAGGAGTGGGCTCGGGTTCAGTTACTGGAAAAGGTGAAGTGGGTTCAGGTGGTGCAAGAGGGATGGTGTCTAGAAAGGAATGGTCATGTGGAGTGGGTTGTTCGGTCGGGGGGACCGATGAGGGGATATTAAGGAAAGTGGCAACATCAGGAAGAGGTGAGGTTTGAATGGAAGAGGCTTGAAAGGGAAATTGAGTTTTTATGAATTGGACATGACGTGAGTGAAAGAGACGGTTAGTGGAGAGATTAAGACATTTGTAGGCTGATTTTGAAGATGAGTATCCAAGAAATAAGCATTTGGCAGATCTGGGTTGAAGCTTGGAGGTGGAACATGGGCAAAGCCATGGGTAACACAGACACCCAAAGGGTTGTAGTTTGTGGTAGAGGGGTGGCTTATTATACATGAGTTCAAAGGGTGTTTTGTTGGCGAGTACTGGCGTGGGAAGGCGATTGATGAGATGAACCGTTGTTTGAAATGCGTGTGACCAGTAGGTAAGTGGGAGGCCAACATAATGTAGTAAGGCTAGGCCAGTTTCCACAATGTGGCGATGACGCCTTTCTGTCGTACCATTTTGTTCGGGTGTATGTGGTGGGGTGGTAAAGTGTGAAACACCCATCGACTCGAAGGTAGGAATGAGACTTTGGTATTCACACCCCCATTGTCAGAAAAGATGGATACAAGTGGTGTTTGGAAGTATGTTTCAACCAGTCTTTTGAAAGTGGGAAACAATTCGGCAACATCAGACTTTTTTTTTATGGGATACAACCAAACATATTTAGAATAAAAATCCACAAAGATAATGTAATAAGCCCCATACATCAGTATAAACAAGTTGCAATGGTTTAGTTGCAGTAAAAGAAGGGGATCCAAACGGTAATTTATGGCTTTTATTAATTGAACAAGAGTCACAATGAAAATTTGAAAAAGATAATGCCGTAAAAGTTGGTCCTAGATGACGAACAATAGATTGCAAGATTTTGACAGAGGGATGGCCCAACGTATGGTGAAGTTCGAGCAATGACGTTTTGGCAGCATAGTTGATTTGGGGTAGAGTTCGTAAAGCAGTATGGTACATGTCACCTTCGTTCTCCCCCCGCAGAAGGAGCGCCCCCGTGCAAAGATCCTTAACAAAGAAATGTGTGCGAAAGAATTCCACAGAGACATTGTTAGTTTTAGAGTTTGGCAACGGAAATCAAGTTCATTTTTAAACGAGGGACACAAAGAACATCAGGTAAAGATAGTAGGCGAGATTGTGTGGAAAGAGCAGTGTGACCAACATGAGAAATAGAGTGAGACGTACCATCACCAAGAAAGATTTCATCGGGCCCGCCATAGTCAGAGACGGAGTGAAGAGTGGAGCGATCAGATGTGACATGGTGAGAGGCACTTGTGTCGAAAAGCCAAGTAGGGGAGGGCTGAGTAGATTGAGATGAAGTGGCATTCACAACCGGTGCTGTTTGGGGAGCATTCGTGATAGGAGCGCGATCAATCGAGATGTTATTTTCCTTAAGAAAGCGGGCAAGCTTTCTACAATCGCGAGTCACATGACCCGGAATGTTACCAAATTGACAGTAAGTTGTGGTGCGTGAGGAGCGATTACCTCCATTGTGATTGTTGTTGTTGTTCGACCAATTTCCACGAGTATTTGAGGGCTGTCCATTCTGATTGGGACGGGTGGAGGATCGATATTGATTTCGCGCTGAGTGTAGTGTGCTGTCACGATCACTGGATCAGATGTGGGTGCTTTATCATGGAGTTGTTGTTCACAATCGACCAACATGTCAAAGAGTTCGGAGAATGATAAAAGGGTCTCACGGACCCTAATAGCAGCAACGATGGAATTGAACTCATCCCCCAGTTGATTGAGGATATGGACTTGGAGATCTTCGTCATCAATGTGGCTTTGAGCTAGTGCTAGTGCATCAGAAATGGACTGCATATCATGGAGAAATTCAGTAACAGACCGGTTACCTCTTGGGTTCTTAGTGAGTTTGGTCTTGAGTGAGATGATCCGTGAGCGAGAGGCACTCGCATAACTCGAAGTGAGACGTTCTCAGGCTTCACGAGCCGTGTTTGCTGATGATACGATGGGTTGGATGGTGTTGGTGCAACTGCCAAGAATCGCACTAAGGATGATTTGATATTGACGATACCAAGGTAAGAACGCCGGGTTCTTTTCGCTTGATTTGTTGTTGATGAATTGTGTCGGTGGTGTGAGGGAGCCGTCAATGAATTTGTCGAGATCGAATCCAATGAGGGTGGATTGGATCTGTTTGCGCCAGACAAGAAAGTTGGAGGAGGTAAGTTTGATCGGAAAGTGGGCTGTTGCAGTGATGGGAGTGATGGTGGCAGGAGGTACCGACGGTTCACCGGTCATGGTTCTTGCCGTGATGGAGATGAGAGAAGGCTAGGATCAAAAAAAAAAAACTCAGTGGAGCTGTGATAGGCTTTGATACCATAAAGAGAGTATTGATATTATGGAATTGATAATTATTTATTAAGAGAGCACTTGGCTTTATAGCCATATACAATGCGTACAATCTGGAGAGGAATTAGCCTAGCATATACATGGTAACTAATCAATACAAATTAACCTAAATATAAACATGATTTTGACTAATAATTCTAGAATATACAATTGATTAATTGGTATCTGTAATAGATATTTGTTTTATGTCTTCCTCAGGGGGTTTGACACGTTCCCGACTCTTCTTTATGCCAATGGATAATCTATGGTTGATCGAAGAATCACGAGTATATATGTACCCAACAAACATCTATTCACACATATAAAACACACTCTTGTATCATCACATTTAAAATTTCGATAAATTATTTGCTTATTTGAAATGAAGTAATTTTGTACTATATTTCTATATTAAAGTACTGGTTTATTAGCCCATGTATTACACGAATAACTTTAATAAGTTTGTTTTCTAAGAAGTATAAAATTTAAAATTAAAAATTAATATTCCAACTTTTAATAATAACGATATTTATTATATCTTTTTATAAATAAATCATTTAAACAAAAATACTAATCATTAATAATTTTTAAGTTTATTATTATATTTTTTTATTATTAATCAAAAAATCTTTTAAATATTGTTTGTTGTGATTTTATGAGATTTAAGTAATTAATCATAATCTTATCTTAAAAGTAATTTGATTTAAAAATTTTAATTTAATCTTGAAATAGTAATTAACACTTGTCATTAGTATAGGATGCCACTTGGCATCATGTGAAGATGACAAATGGCAAGTTAGTTACTCTTATAATTGTATTTGCTAGTTTATTACCCGCGTATTACGCGCATACTTTTAATATATATAAAACATAATAAATTAAAAGGTAAATGTATAAATATTATTTTTTTAAACAAAAGTATATAAGAATGATATTATTAATAATTATGACCTATTAATTTTATATAAGTCTAAATATATATGAACAATAATTATTTTCTTATATGTTTTTAAACATTTATATATATTATATGATAATTAATAAGTTTGTAGAGTATTAGATTTTGTTTGATTTGATTTGAATTTAAAAGTAGATTATACTAGATTTGGATAGATATAATTTAAATTATTATTATTATTATTATTTTTAAAACCTATAAATGTCACGTGTCGATTCATGGTAATGACACGTGGCTTCACAAGAATGAGTATATTTTCTGTTATTATTATTTATAGATTGGAAAAATCAAATTTTAAAAACTAATTAAACACCAAAATTGTAAGGTACCCGTGACACTCTCAAGTGAAGCCAAGTGACGCTCTATCTAGGTGCCATGTGGCATCTAGTTATTCTTATAATAGAATAGATAGATATCAAAATACTATTCACTTCATCGTCCACACCAAACTGGTTTAGATTGGTCTAGTTTTTAGTTTCATTGTAATGTATTTTTCGGATCATTTCCAGTTTCGACTTGTTGTATACCTATTTCTCTATATTTAGACATTTAGTATCCGATACGGATCCAAGCACTTTTCTTCATGACATTGAGACCTGCTAACTTTTACTAAAGCAAGATGCACAAGGGAAATAACTTGTGGTCTTCATGCTCTAAGTTTTCACATGATAAACTACTTTTGGTTAGATTTGAAACAACTGAATGACATATATCGGTATAAAAACAAAGAGTATTCATTCACGGTCAACGAGTTCAATGTGATTCCCGAATGGGTTTTCAACTTTAGGCCAACTTACGTAGGATACTTCCTTGGAAACGTTGGGCCCTCGAATATGGATTTCCAATGGTTTTGCTTGAGAAATTGCTCTCTGGGTTCTTTGGCAACTCCTGAACACTCGATGACAGTTTTGGATCTTATAGGATCCCGATGGGAAGAGTTGGTCGGAGATATGCCCGTTAGTTCAAACAAACATTTTGTTTAGATCAAAATTTTATTTGCATTTTGTGTCGATGGAACAATGTGAATAAGAGCTTTAAATTACCTAAAACAAACAATCTACAAATATATAAATGCAAAATTATACAAAAAACCAATGCACTTTTGATATTTTTCGATTAATTCCCTGTAACAAAAACGTTTCCAGAAAGTCTTTCAACTAGAATTTTTTTACGAATTATGTTGTTTTATGTGATTTTTTAAAAGTTTTTCAGATGTTTTTCATAAAATTTCGCTAAGTTGAAGGACTTTTATGGAAACATTTTATGTGTAGTGATTTTTACAAAAACATTTTTAAGTTGAGAGACTTTTATTGAAACGTTTTGGGTGCAATGACTTATTCGAAAAATACTGAAAATACGTTGGTTTTTTACATGATTTTCTCTATGATATAATTGTGTGCTAGACAATACAATTCCATACACAAAACAAGAAACTTTACATACTTCCATAAGGCTTAATATATGTTTAGGCATATAAATTTACTCATTTCAAAATCCCAACTTCTTACAAACTCTAATCTCATAATTCTGCATAAAACCATGTTCCCAATGTCATAATTCTTACAAACTCAAGGGGAGTTTTTTTTTTTTTTTTTCATCTACAATCATATCGATTCAATGAAGTCGATAAAATGAAAAAGCAACTATAATGATACGTACCCCCAGCAGCTCTATCATCTTGACAAATGATGCCAAACTCACGGGTTTTGTCAAGATATCAGTAATTTGATCACTAGTTCCACAGAATACTAGCTTCACCGTCTCTTGATTTGTAAGATCACGCTATAATGAAACCTTACATCTATGTGCTTGCTCCTCTTATGCATAACAAGATTTCTTGACAGCTTAATTGCAGAACTGTGTCACACAATATTTTCAGGGCCGGCCCGGTGCACATAGGCCACTGCGCGGGGCCCAAATCATTATAAGGGCCAAAAAAATTAGTTGTTAATATAGCCCAACTGTCGAGTATTAGATTATATGTTTTTTGCGTGATAAAAACCATAAACAATGTATTGGTTCAGGTGGTAGTCATTTTATATTGGAATCCCAATGGCGTTGGATCAATTCCCAGTGTGTGCTTTTTATTTTATTTATATCACATCACTACCACTTGCATTTTCATCTACAAATATCTTCTATTTGCTTTATATCAATATATTATCCATCAAATCCGATATTTATACTTTTGTTTTTCAATGAGTTTGATTTTTTTTATTTTTGTTTAACACCTGGTTTATGTTATTTATTATACGACTATTAAAAATACTAATGAGATATATATTTATTTCTTGGGATGTTATTTATTTTTGAAACATATGTTTACTATTCACATTATGAATCATTTAAAATTTAAACTTTTTTTTTCTTAATTTACTAATTAAAATATAATTTAATATTGTATGCAATTTTTGCCCAATTTATATACGATGTTAGTATTAAATTTTTTCGGTTTTTTTGGATTGGGGAAAATTCAGAGAAGCACCGTGAAACCATTACGCAATGACAGATTGAGAAGTTTTAAAAGACATGACATTGACAATGGTGCAACAAAATCAATATTATTTAATTGTAACTTTTTATACGAATTTTGCTTATATATACAGAGGGTCCTTTTTAAATATATGTCACGGGCCTATAAAACGATAGGACTGACACTGAATATTTCAAAGACACCACCAGCTCTATCATCGAACTGTTCCATAAGCCCTTTTAACCAAACACAATGACACGCACATGTACTAGCAGCCACGTAATCAGCTTCCGTTGATGACAACGTGATAATAGGTTGCTTCATTGAACTCCAACGTATAGTTGTGTTATTATATAAGAAAACATACCCTGATGTACTCATTCTATCCTCTATATCTCGTGTGTAATCGTTGTCGGTGTATGCTTTTAGCTTCAAACCACAGCCCCTTTCATACAGCAACCCAAAATTTGTAGTGCCCTTCAAATACCTAAGTATCCGCTTCATTGCTTGCATGTGTTTTTCTTTGGGTTTTGCTGCAAATCGAGACATTAAGCACACTACATACATCAAGTCTGGCCGAGTAACAGATCAAGCTTCCACCAATTGCTTCTACAAAGTAGCATCAACCCTTTTTCTCGTTCCCAGTTTCGTCAACATAGAACCAGGAACTATACCGGATTACAATTGCTGAACCCAAATCGCTACAAAATTTCTTGAGCATACTTCCATTAAGATATGTGAATCCCTTTTTCGGTTTGCTGTATTTTGACCCCAAGGAAAAATTTCATCACCCCTAAATCTGTCATCTCAAATTCTTGTTTCACTGAGAATTTAAAATCATCACATAGTTGCTTATCGTTACTGACATAAATTAAATCATCAACATATAAGCTTACAATGATCAGCTTCTTACCGACATGTTTGATAAACAAAGTGTGATCATAACTACTTTTCTCAAAACCTTCTCTGGTGAAATAACTCTCAATTCTACTAAACCAAGCTCTCGGAGCTTGCTTTAGTCATAAAGCGCCTTTTAAGCCGATACACCTTCGGTTCTTCACCCTTCTTAACAAATCCTAGAGGTTTGATCGATGTACACGGCCTCCTATAGTTCCCCGTATAAAAATGCACTTTTCACGTCTAGTTGGTAAACTTTCCAGCCTTTATCTGCTGAAAAAGCTAACAAGCTGCGTATAGTATCCCACCTAGCCACCGGAGCAAAGACTTCACCGTAATCTTTTCCTTTCTTTTGAGCATAACCTTTCACCACCAATCGAGCTTTGTATTTATCGACTTTCCTTCTTCATTTAACTTAGTTTTGAAACCCATTTGACTTCGATTTTCTCCTTCCCGGTTGGTAGGGACACAAGCTCCCAAGTTTCATTTCTTTTAATAGCCGCATAATCTGTTTCATTGCTTCTACCCAATTTTCTTCTTTAGCAGCTTCTCCAAAGGTCATAGGATCATCAAAAGAACTAAACATTACCATGTACGTTTCTTCATCGGAAAGTTCACATCCACTTTCATAATCCTGCATCCAACTTGGTGGCCTTCGATTTCTTTCCATTGCTGGTGATGACGTTTCAAGCACATCTATTGCTGTTGGTGGTGATTCCCCTACATCATTTGCATCATTTAACTGATCTCCACCTTCTTTTCTTATGACTGCTTCTGAGTCACCCAAATCAAGCACCTCAAAACTGCCTTGCACTTCCTTTATATCCCAATCCCACTTTGATTATTCATCAGAAACAACATCCCGACTAATGTTTGCATTGGATCATATAGCCGATAAGCCTTTGATTCCGTACTTACTCCGAGTAACACAAATTTATGGCTTCTATCATCAAGCTTGACTCGACATTGTTTGGGCACATGAACATGTCCAGTGCTGCCAAATACTCTAAAATAATCCACACTTGGTTTCCTTCCACTCCACTTCTCCTCTGATACTACATCGTCCAGAGCACTTGTGAAACTTGTGTTTAAAATTGTGGCACGCCCATTTTGCAGCCTCTGGCCAGAAGTACTTTGCCATTTTCTTTTCCGAACGTAGACACCTAACCATGTTCATGATTGTGCGATTGCGTCTCACAGCTACCCCATTTTGTTGTGGGGTATAGGTTGCTGTCATCTGTCTCTTAATTCCTTGTTCTGCGCAAAATTGATTGAACGCAGTAGACATAAACTCTCCTCCCGTGTCACTTCGCAGACACCGAATTTGACATTTTACCTCCTTCTCAACCACGGCTTTGAAGACTTTGATAACACTAAAAGTTTCATCTTCTCAAGAAAATAAATCCAAGTCTTTCTAGTATATTCATCTACAAATACTAATATGTACCTTTTTCCGCTTGAAGAAATAGGGCTAATAGGAACGCACAGATCCGTGTGGATCAATTGAAGCTTCTCGGATGCTCTTCATTGGCTTTTCATTGGGATGGCGTCACGATGTTGTTTGCCGACATTACAGACTTCACACACTTTCGTTTTCCCCTTTGAAGGAGGTAAACCACTCACCATTTTGTGTTCCTGCATATGTTCAATTGTTTGACAACTCAAGTGGCCATACGATGCCACATATCTACTTCATCATCTTTGTGAGCATAAAAGCATTTGATGGGTAGGGGCTTCATAACTGAAGACAACATAAACTTGTGATTGCGAGTCATGTTTGAAGTAGCAATTAAGCCTCTCGAAGAATGATAGACCTTGCATGTTCCAGCCTCGAACATAAAAGTCACCCCCTTCTCTAGTAATTGACCAACACTTAATAAATTGGTGGACAACTCACGGACGAGAAATACATCAGTAATGGTTTGAGTTCTGCCCTCAATCTCTAATCGTATGATCCCTTTTCCCGTAACACACAATCTTGTGTTAATTCCCAATTTCACAGTATAATGAAACTTATCATAGTAAACCAATCTTTGTTACCTGTCATGTGAACGGAACACCCGGTATCAAGATACCAATGTGTCTGGTTCATAGTGTCGTTAACGTCAGCCTCCACCATGAGCAACTCTACGTAATTTGCACTCCTTTCAGCAGCCGGACACTCATATGCAAAATGTCCAACTCGCTGACAGCTATAGCATTGGATCGTGGCTTTGTTGAATTCCGTTCTTCCTGTACCTCGTCCCCTTCCTCTTGAATAATTGCCACATCCTCTTGTATTGTGTCCTCTACATCTGCCTTTCGAAGTAGGAGAATCATGCTCAACTTTCAATACTTGCTCATCGCCATCTCTTTTTCTTAGCTTCTGCTCATGTACTAACAAGGAGCTTTGCAACTCATCAACCGTTAAAAGGTCGATGTCTTTGGATTCTTCAATTGAGCAAACAATGAAGTTGAAATTCTCAGCAAGGGTGCGCGGAATCTTTTCTACGATCTTGACATCTCTCATATCTTCTCTGTAATTCCGCATAGAATTAGTTGTGATCATTACCCTGCCGAAATAATCAGTATTTGATTCTCCGATCTTCATTTCTAATGTTTCGAAATCCCGTCGAAGCAGTTGCAATTGAGCTCTCTGTACATGAGCATTTCCATGGTACTTGACTTTAACCGAATCCCACAGTTGCTTTGCAGTATCCTTCTGAGTAATAGTCTTCAAGATCGACTTGTCAAGAGCCTGAAAGAGATAATTACGTGCTTTCAGATCCTTGAGTCGAGCTTCATCGATAGCTCTCTGTTGCACTGCCGATAATACTGTGCCCACACTAGGTTATCGAAACCCTTCCTCCGTCACACTCCAGTAGTGGTCATACTCACCATCAAATTTAGGCACACACGGAGTCTGAAAACTGGATTTAGACGTCATATCACACTCTCTTTCACAACTCATGCTTTTGCTCTCAATAGCTCACTTTCTTTGATACGTGTGTGGCTCTGATACCACTTCAGAGTTGCATACACACGTAGAAATATTGTGGAAATGAGATAATATATTCAATACAAAGATGGCTATATATAGCCTTACAACATTCACATATTTAAACAGAAAGTCAAGAAAATAAGGAAACAAAATAAATCAAACTAGACCACTCTCTCCTAACAGTTAGGTCCATGACCTATTATTACGCGGCTACTTGACTCACCAACGGCTACTTGACAGCTTCAGTGGAACGATGGTGACGTTGGAGTAGCAGTAACGGCAGTGGTGGTGGAGGAGCAGACGCGCTGGAGGAAAGCGAGCAGAGAGGCTTGAACACCGTGTTATATTGTAACCTGCTTAGCTGAATGGGGAGATCAAGCTACGTATGACTGAGAATTTTTGCTTAACCATTTAAGTGTCTTGACAAGCAATGAGATATGGCTGAATTCATACAATTCAGTTTCAATAAGTAATTAACAAACAACCCCTAACAGTGTTTATAAATTTAGTCTCTTTTATTGATGTTATACAAAGTCACAGACTATACCAAAATCAGATGGTCTTCCAACATACTTGCAAAATGAGACTCACAAATTAACAAATAAACTTTAATCTTTCTACAAATTAACCAACATAAATTCTCTACCGAAAAACCTACAACCGAATCGTGGTGCTAAAGAGACTCTAAAATAAATAACCCCCAGATCTTAAGAATACGAAAACGAATAATGAAGAATCGACTTTAAAATGTCCAAGAAGATGATCTTTTCACGACGGGTTTCATTTGTTTGTCTTCTTCAAGTGATATCATACCTAAATGAGAAGGATCCTCAAGCATCATTTTTGCCACTAAATAACCAGCAATTGACCATGTTTGATGCTTACGGGCTTGTTTTCCGATGTACCGCCCGCTTTTTCCATCGTAATATTCCGGCCATCCATCTTTTGCCAGCCTAAGTTCGGCAACTTCAATGGCACGCCTTGCAATCTGGGGACGCCCGACCTTGATACATGCAGCCGTGAGCAACCATAAGAGCACTGCACACCACATGTTTTCATCAAAAAAGATCCTAATGCACGAGATCATGTGTTTGACTTTTGTCAATCAAACGGACTACTTTCTTCGACTTTCATCGTTCTCTAAAGGCATTTGTGGTGAATACAGAATATATGAATCTTGCATTCAAAGCGACAAATACATTAAAAACGGGCGATTAAGAAGGCTACAATTGAAATAGTCCATATTTGACTTTCGAGAATCACACTGACCATCCTTTCAACTTCGAAACTATCACGATGATCATCATATTCAAGAGTATTGATAAGTAAATGTGTTACACCATGAATACTGAAGTAGAAAAAACCAGGTGCTGTGGTAAAGATTCCAAATTTTGTTATCAGTCCCCATTTCGAAAGCATTAACTTTGAGTTTCAAACGACAAACATTGAGGCAGGAGAGGTACCACTTTAAAAGCAAGCATATATGAAGTAGGAGAAGTTTAGAAAAAAACTGCGATCCGGTTCTAGTTCTAGTTCTGGACCAGACAAAAGCAAGGACTGGATTGTATATACCCTGTACCTGTCTGTGTCTGGTTCGGGTTTGGTTATCGGTTTTGCCGGTGTTGACCAACTTTGGCACACCCCAATTTATGGCCAAAAGTAAAAACAAACTACTTTGAACTTCCAAATATTCATACCAAAATTTGAAGAGCAATGCAGCAATGGTGAACAAAGTTGACTAAAAGAAACAAATATATGTGTACCTGGCCATGATCCTCCATTGTGGTAACTCCATCTAGTGTTCTTTGGATCACACCCAGTAATAATTCTCCAATCATGGCTTTCGATAGCCGGATAACAAACCTTGACGGGCATATCACCAACCAACTCTTCCCATCGGGATTCTATAAGATCCATAATTGCCATTGACTGTTCAGGAGTAGCCAAAGATGAAAGAATTGCGATGCAATTTCCCAAGCAAAACCAACGGAAGTCCATATTCGAGGGCCCAACATTTCCAAGGAAGTATCCTCCGTAAGTTGGCATAAAGTCGAAAACCCATTCAGGAAGCGAGTCGGGAATCACATTAAACTTGTTGACCGCGGTATGAGAATACTCTTCAGTTTTATACCGATATATGTCGTTCAGTTGCTTCAAATCTAACCAAAAGTAGCTTCTCATGTGAAAACTCAGAGCATGAAGACGCTTAACAATTCGGTCAACGAGTTCTTTCCCATGAGCATCTTGCTTCAGTAAAACTAAAGCACATCTCAATGCCATGAAGAAAAGCGCTTGTATCTCTATAGGATATCCGTACACGCCCTGATATAAACAATAATATAAAAATGTAATCGGAACTGAACCAAAACTGAGAAATACATATATGATAATGGAACCGAAAAACCGAATCACATTAAACCAACATCAATGGTTTAAAAATTGTGAGGATCCATGCGGGAGTTTGTATACGTGTGAATAAAGTCATATGGGTACAAACTCACCATTCTTCTATCGATCATACAACATCCGTCGGCACAAAGAAGAGTTGGGAACGTGTCAAAACCCTCCGAAAGGCATAAAGCAAGTATCAACCGTATACCCTTCTGGCAATCAGGCATTTCAGACAATGAAGTGTCTCCGGTCGATTTTGTATATGCTCGTAGCAATATGATCCACCAAAACCCCGAGTCAACAGGCGCAACTCGTCCTATTGCACTCTCACCAAAATCTGCCATCAAAGTCTCGGTATTACGAACTGGATCATGAAGGACTTTGAAACTAGCTGGCATGACACCCTCCCCTAGTTGGAACCGATCAATTTTCTTTTCCCATGACTGAAGCCGAAGAGTCTTCAGAAGAAAGTTCTTGACGATTTCAGGTTCTCCATTCATTAGGAAAGCCAAAGCACTTGGAACGAAATCTCGCACAAAAACCTGTACATAAGGGAAGTTGATTACAACATATTCATAAAAAAAATGAAGTCCTGAAAGTAAGACAGAGCAACTGTACTTCCCAGAAAAACATAGTATCCATGTTCCAAAGCGAAGAACTATTAAATGTGACTTGAAAATTTGGTGACCTGAATGGATATCGAGACCCGGACGAAATGGAAAAACCCAAATTGCAAGTGTTTGGATTAGGCTGAGGGCTGTTAGGACTTAGGCCCAAAGCCTTACATTATGGACCTGCATATATATGTAGGTTTAGTTTCGGTTAAGGGTTTCAGCTTTTGCCTATATATTGTATTCGATGAGTAGGGTTTCCATTGTACTCATTGATTAAACTCGTGAATAAAGAATATGCCCACCTGCTCGTGGGCGTAGGTTGCATTGACTGAATCACGTGAACACCTTGTTTATGTGTGTGTTTGCTTGTTCATTCCTCATAACAAGAACCTTTTAAAGATTGTGATAAACTACCAAGTACAATGAAGGGGTGTACGGTGTACCTGATCGTAATTTAGTTTCTCATCGGAATTGTCGAGTGCTGCAATTGTCCCAACTGGTTGACCTCGAAAGTACACCATCGTCTTTCTTAAAGCCTCCCAAGCCTCAACAAACATAGGGTGTGGTTCAAAACTGCAGTACGAGCTAGACGTATTGAAGGGTGATCTCCTACTTGGTGAATAAATGCTATCAACATCCACATGTCTCTGGCCATTTTCAGCTAATAATGAGTAACAGGGTGATGCCTCGACAAGTGATCTCTCATCAAAAGACCTCTGCCTCTCCAGGTTCAATTGTCTAGGCTTGTCTGATAGCTTTGAAAAATCGAAATCATTATCCCAATCAGCGGTTTGCTGCACACTGCCATTTTCCATTAAATCCACCGACGATGTAGACATTCTCGATTGTAGTAGTGGATTTTATAGGTAAAGCAACCTGCATTTTGTTTAGACATATCATTTTATCAATCACGTAGAGTACATCAGGATTCAAAATATCGTCCTGTTTATCAAAAAATGATGTAGACATTTCATCGAACACAATGCATACACTTGAACATTTATGAATTATTCCCCTAGATATTAACATTACAACAACATTAAACACCTATTATTCAAATTTATTCAAAAATAGTGGAGACATTTCATCAAACATGTTGACTACATTAAAGTTGAACAAATTCAAAGTACACAACAGAAAAGATTGCAGTACCACATCAGCTACAAATTTAGATTCATATAGGCATCAACGATTTAAACAAGTAAACTAGTAAAGCCAATGTACATTCAAATTATCTCAAAGCAGGACGGTAATTGACTGCACCTACTCGAAACAAATCAAGAATTAAATCATAATGAGCATCAAACTTTTAAAGTTATAACAACGAGAAATTAAATTGCACCAGTAATGCATGTAAATGATAAATTCAAGAAACATCAAATCCAGTATAATTAACGTAAAAAACAGAAAATAAAACGTATCAAACGCTAAATAGTAGAAAATAAAATGATGAAAAACGAAACGCATGACCAAACCTAAAATCTAGATCGAGAGGTTTCATATCCATTAGAATTAACAGTAACAAAACAGTGAAAAACTATTGAAAATTACTGATAATCTTAAATAGTAATGAATACCGTACAAGTGACTAATGCATTACATACAAAACCTTCGATCTTCAACCTAACATGTTATCAATCGATTAACAGAGAACCAATGAAGAAAACGAAAAACACTCAAACACAAAACCTAGATCAATAAAAAAATCAAAATTCACCAAAATTAACCTCGAAAAACTGAAAATTACCGTAAATCTCACATATTAAACACTAATGAGCACCGTACAAGTGCTTAATGCATTCCTAACAAATCCTAAAACCTATAACTTTTGTTCAATAAACTTATACAATCTGATTTACAGAAAATCGAATTGAACAAAAACGAAACGCATCAAAATTCAAAAATCAGATCAACAAGCATCGAAAACAACGTCGGAAAAAATCAGAACACAATCCAATAAGTCAATAACGGATCATACCAAACAGTAACGAAATCAACAAGCGTTAATAATTAAAACTTTACCATAAACAGCGAGAGACAGAGACCAGCAGAGGAGCGTCAACTTCTTCAGAAAATGAGCAGGTAGGTCACACCAACCACCGATGCATCTGGTAAGAGAGAGATATACATGAAAAAATAAAAATAAAACAAGAATTGATACAGAAATTTGTATATATGTCGTATAGTGATTATTATTGCACAAGTTGGAGGATGCAAAATGATGAAGGAGGAGGAATCTGCACGAGATTCATATGTGTGTGTGAGTGAGTGAAAATGGAGTGGCTGCAGAGGAGCATGGGGAGTCGTGAAAAATGGTTCGTGGCAGGGTCGGTTCAATTATTTTTGGGTCCCCAACAAGGGTGTAATCGAAGCAAGTCGAGTCGGGTATCACCAAGCCCGAACTCGACAATAAAGCTTGATCTCGAAACTCGATCGAGTCTTAGTTTTGAAACTCGAGCTCGACTCGATAAACTACTTGATACTATTGAATTCGACTCGATTAAATTCGGATAAAAGAAATCGAAATATAAATACAAATTATTCAATCTAATTTTATCCCAACAAGTAAGAAGGGCAATAAGGGCAAGGCTGCGGGAAGAGTTTCAGAACTAGGCGAGAGTCCTTCACTGCACTCACTGGGGAGAAGGGATCAATGGTAAAAATATAATAATGTAAGTTTAGGTTTATGATTATATAGTCTGATTTATATAAAAGTGATAAAAATATAATATTACGAAGTTGAAAGGTAAAAATGTAAACTTGTAAACTTAAACTCGATTAGGTTCGCGAGCCTATCGAGTAGGCTATTTTAATGCAAGAGCTTAACCCGAATATTACTCGAGTAGCTCCAGCTCGACTTGATTAACTGCGAGTCGATTTCGAGTTTTCTACGAGTCGATCACGAGTAACTCACGAGTTGTCTCTTCTCATTTACACCCCTAGTCCCAAACAAAAAAAAGCCCCGTAAATATACTTGTATATTTAAAGTAAGCAAAAATCAAGTAAAAATAATAAATTAACAACAAAAAACTTATAATTGTATAATGTTAATACTAAAAACTTTGCAAATCAATAATTTTGTTTTATCGTTAATAAACTTAAGTAAATAATAGAGTTTTTAAAAATAATCATTCATGTTTAATGAGTTCTGAATGCTCGTCCGTTTTAACCTAACTAAAGACCGGTCTTATTTGAGGGGTTTATACTTTACAGAGAAAAAGGAAAATAAGGCTAAAAGAAACAAAAATGGTGGGTTATGTTACAGAGTTGTGTGCTGTATAGACTTTGTCATGAAATGCACGTGTTGATGTGTCACCCTTTTTAACCTAAAATAACATATAATAATGGGTTAAGTGCAAGAAATAACAAACTACTTTGCTAGAATTTACAACTACACAAATTTATTTTAAATTTTATCAATTACAGTAATTTATATTATAATGTTTTTTCTATATTTATAAAAACCTACTTTTATTTATCAATTATAACAATTTATTTTTTATTTGTTGTAACAAGTAACATGTTATAATTTGAGAAAGTTATACATGTTATAAAGGGATATTTTTGCAAAAACACTATTAGTTTGGACATTTTTATAATTAAAACCCCAAATAATTTTTCATTATACAAAACAACCCTAACTGACAAAAATTATCAAAATTAGGTTTCTTTAAAAAAAAAAACATGCAACCTGAAACCCTTTGTCTCTGACAAACCTTCTTTCTATTAAATTCACTTGTCTGTATTTTATGATTCAAATTCACATTTCTTGTTGATTTCTTTGTTCAAATCTGTGTTTTTTTGTTGGAATTTACTCTCTCGGTAAAATTCTGGTGGTCACGGATGACTTGTCGATAGTGGCATATGACTTTCAATCGGTTACAACCGATAATATCTCAATTTCGTGAGATTTTGCTGATTGGGGGTTTTTTGTGCTATGAAAAAATGGTTGGGATTTTTAATCCCAAAAATAGTCCAACTTAAAGGGTTTTTTTTTTACACAAATATCACTATTTTAAAATTAACTAGATGAAAATCCTTTGTATATTTCTATGCAGAAATCTTCAATGGGACACTTTACCAAATTATATTCAATGTCACTATAAATTTGACAACTGATTGGTAACTATAATTATGAAAAACTAGACTGATAGAAATTTAAGTAGGTTGTTATAATCGGAAAAAAGTTAAAAAAGTAAATTGTTATAATTAATAAAACTTAAAATAGGTTGTTATAATCGTGACTTTTATCAAGTGGAATCATACAAGTTGGTAATGGAATAATGGTACACGTATGTAAATGATAATTTAGAATTACGATGAATTTTACACGAGAACGGTGAATTAGTTGGATTATAAATAAGATATTCAAAGCTGACATAGAATAAAGTATATGATAGTTAGTGGTCGTTGAGGCACGTTACCAAAAGGCTTGGGTCATGGTCGCGATTCATGAAGTCTGTGTAAATGTAGCGGGTGTCGAGGCACGTTACCAAAATGGTTGGTCATGCTCATCAGGGTCTTATACTCGTGAGCACTTAGTAACATCGTTTCTGATCTAAATTAGAGATGGCGAATTATTTACGCATATATATATTATCATGGTTTGTTGACGAATGTTGTGTATAGATCTTTCTTTTCCTTGTTAAAATTTTAAATTTTGTTTATAAAATTTACAGGATAAAATGTATGAGAATTTTGAAGCATAATGTCATTTTTTATGTATATATCAAGCCTTTAATGTATTGCATCCATATTTTATGTGGATTATTAGAGCTTGTGATAATTCTTTGTTCTTCTTGAGGTATATTCAATCTAAGATTGATTTTGTTTTTGTAAACTTAGATGATAAGATCGAGATATAGATCTTAAACTCGTATTAATACAACTTTGTCTTTTTTATATGAGTTATAATCTACAACAAGTAGTCAAAAGTTAATTTTATATTAAATTGATAAAATATTTAAAATTCTAAAAATATAAGCATAGTTTAATGCAACTCTTAAGGATTTTGATAATTTTATTACATCATTAAGATTTATATTGTTGTATTACGTCATTAAGATTTATATTGTTATGTTGATAGTAGCTTTTTCACAAAACAAATAGTATAGCGGAACATTAAAATCACTATAAACCACAAAAGAACCGTCTATGATACAAAACATGCATGAATAAGCAAATGTACATTTTAAGATGATCAATGATGCACAAAATAGAATGCATTTGAGTCCACCGGTAATGTCGTCTTGAACTCAATGCTAGTTTTCGACTTGTGCAAGCTTTGATTTTCAAACCGAATGATCAAACGAGCACACACTTGTGTGTGTGTGTGTGTGTGTCGGAGGCTCTAGGTTACCACCCAAGAGGGAGGTATGGCCGGTTATAATAGGGAGGAAGAATGATCATTAGGGTCAGTTGATCTTATCATTGTTTTTACCTTATTGCTAAGAGCCATACATTATCTCTTTATTTATAAAACTAACTAGTTTATGAACCCACGTATTACGTGGATAAATTTCAATAAATAATTTGTTGTAAAAGTTTATGTAAAATTAAAATTATAATACACGAATAAAAACATCACCATGTGAATCCGCCCGACAGTCGACAGTAACTATCTCCTACAGTGTCTAGTTTGATGCAAATGGAATCCAGAATTTGAATCAACAAACCCCTTTTATCATAGGGTTGAGAACAATTAACTGATTAACTGATCATATTTCACAATTAATATTATTGTAGAAAAACTAGTAATTTTACTCGTGCGGTGCCCAGGTTTACCGTTTAAAGATTCTACAAATAATTATAATAGAAAATGTAAGTTTATATTATTTATGTGTACTCGCATGATATAAGAGCAAATTCAAAATCTGATAAATGGTGTTTATCGGTCCATATTGATAGTTGGTGTCTTTTACGGTATTGTTTTATAGTATTTTGCATGTGTGGTGCCCGGATTACACCATTTTAATTCTTTAAAAACATTTTATAATAACACAATGTATGCTTAGATTTGCTTAGACTAACATGCATATAACAACATTAACAATATACTATTTTCATTTTATATGTACTTATAGTCGTGTTTAATATCATATTGTATATTTGAGATACATTCTAACTAAGACACAAAAAGATTATGCATCTAGCATTTTGATGTAAACTGAAGTAAATTATTAAAGATCACATAGTATTGTTATAAAACAAAGATTACAACAAATGAATAAGTTAAAATATTAGCAAATCTATTTTTATTTGCCCAAATTGGTTACCTATTGTATGTCTAAGTAAATAACTAAATGTTACTTTGACACATATAAACACATGTGTATATACATAATATAGAAAAGACATTTTATAGAATTTTATTGGTTGTATTAATAAATAAATTAATGAATATATGTACCTTACCTCTTTGTTTTGTGATTTTCTTGTAATAAATGAATGCACATAGCATGTGGAGTGTATTTAAATATAGACTTCAAAACAGATAAATTGAAAGTATTAATGTAGATATTTGAATAGAGTTTATTAGAAAATTTTGTCGCTTGTTGTTCTTGATGCATATATATGATGCATTTTTTCCACATTTTTGTTGTCTAATAAATGAAAATAAGAATATTATTATTTAATTGAAAATGATTATCAAGAAACTCAATTAATTATTTGCATATAGTTGTCTTCATTAAACCTGGGTGAGCCTCCTCTATTTTTTGTATAAGAATAGAAAATGCTTATAACAGAAATTAATTTGTATAAAAGATTTTCATTAGATTAGTGTGATCCACTTATGCAATCCACATTTTTCATGATTAAAAAAAAATTACCAAGTAATTTATTGTATGACCTTTTTGCAATTCTCTACAATCTTTATTTTTCCTGCTAAAAAAATAACAATTGTTGGTGATTAAAAACTGATTATGTAATTGATCGTATGAATAATGTTGTTTTACTTTCATGCGATGTTGCATTGAAAGGTTGTTGTTCTAGTAAATAAAATGAATGTTAGTGATTTGATGATATGTAACTGATATCTAAAACTGCTTGTATGAAAACTTATGACCTTGGTATTTGTAGACTCCAATTTTTTCCTGATTCAAAAAAGTAGAAACCAAAAGTTAATGATTTGATAATAATTGGAAACTCTTTTTATTGTACTGATAATTTGTATAAAGAATATTATTTTCAGATGATTGTCGTCTCACTGAGAGTTGAAATAAAAAATATTAGGCTAATTGACAGATAAATAAATGAACATCTGTGTGTGCGGAATAACATTTTTTTTACACACGTATTAACCGACAATGCTCTAGATTAAATCAAAAGTTAACTGATGGGTATAAAAATCACGATTCCTTTAAATGTACTTAAATCTTTTAGGGTGGTAGCATTTGGGTTACTGGTGCTAGACATTATGAACAGTGGCGTAGCCAAGATTTTTATCTTGGGTGGGCCAAACTATTGGTAGATATTAATAGAAATTAAAAGAAACTAATGTATAATAAACTAAAGGTTGTTATAATAAATTTGTTCATTTAGAAAATTTTGATTATATACAAAGCTCTATAACGTTCATATATTGTTTCAACAAACATATTAACAAATTAACCATATACGTAGACTCAACATTTAATCAATAGTTGAATTAACTTTTTTTTTTTTTTTTGAAATACTAACTTACACAACCCCGTGTTCCTATACTACCATGCATTAATTTCTCAATTAAGACTAGAATCCACAAAAACTAAAATATCATCATATTATAAATTTATAATTCAATTAAATTTAACTGTCACCAAATAAAAACATTAACATAAATGATATAGAGAGTAAAAATAAAATATAAAACACTTTGTAAATTGCAAAGAAAAAATAAATGGTTCCTTCAAATATTATGCTTGATGTTTAAACTAGTTACTGAAAAGTAGACAAATATTGATCTATGATAAAGAAAAGATAAAGATAAAACAAATTTTAATTAAATTTATTTTGCTTTGAGAGAATTAATCTTTTATATATATATATGGAATGGTGAAATGAGGGTGGGCCATGGCCCCCCCACTTCCCAACATGGCTACGCCATTGATTATGAAGCAAATAAAATGAAAAATGAAGAGTGAGTGAATTATTATATGGAAAGAAGTTTACATGAAAGATATTATTTTTTGCAAGAAGTGGATGTGGGTGGTTTTATGGTTGATGTAATTTTTCTTTTATACCCTTTGTACAACTTAATGTAATGTATAGTGTTTGTTGGTTTCCCAAGGGCATTTATGTATATTGATAGTACGTTGCAGTTTTTTGTAACTTTTTATGCATTCTCTTTATGTACATAACGTCCAGGTTAGATGGGACGTGCGTATATGGGGTACAAAAAATGTGGTCTTTCAGTTTATCAACGGTTGATCAGACTCAAGTATTTAAATATACATCCTTTTATCTGTAACCAACTTAATTTTTCTTTAAAAAATGCCATGTAATGGCTAGTGTGGTGGTTTTGCATTGAACATGTCGGTTTTATTTAAGCAGTTAGAAATGCATTTGTTGCATACATAAGTTTACAATGTGCTTTCCAAAAAATATTCACTATTAAGTGTTATCCTTAAAAGTAGTTAGATTCGACACTTAAGAATGAATACATTCTCTCTGGTTCGCAAACGATATATATTATTAATTAATTAATCTAGCCTCTCCCATCAACTGATCCTACAAGGGCACAAGGCTATAATTACTGCATGTGGAGGAGTTGTAGTTCAATCTAGGTTTATTATTAAAAAAACCCAACATTTTTCATGTTTTTGTGTTTTCATCCATTCATGTTATTTTTTTTTCCATAAAAGTCCTCATGTTAATTTTTTTTCTTTTTGGTTTAGTGAAAATTAGACATTAAAACCGGCCGGGTTTTTCAGTTTTTAAAAACCGGGGTCTAATGTCCAAATTTCACTAAACCAAAAAAAAATAACTTGATGTTTTTTATGGAAAAAAAATAACATGAAGGGACGAAAACACAAAAAATATGAAAACATGTTGGTTTTTTTCATAATAAACCCTTCAATCTAACAACATATAAAGAGGATTTTGAAAGGAAAAAAAAAATTTAACTTATTCCTAAAGAAAATAAGTAGCTATAAGATGGTGGGCTGGTTGGGTTAATTTTAGTCTGCTTATGTCATTCAAAATTTGTTTTCATAGTAAAAAGCTATAAAGTTAAAGAGGAGCAGGTTTTGTTGGACAAAGTATTCAAAAGATAAAGCAAAATAAGTGGACAAAAACAAATTCAGATTTGTTACATAAAATTTCCCTTTCAATTAATTACTAAATTATTTTTTGAAAATTTGTAAACAGGGCGGATGTAGTTAGATATCATGGTGTCACCCGACATCGATAAAATTTTAAAATACTGATTTATGTATTGTATCAAAAATTCAATTGACCACTAGGATTTTTTTTGAGTGAAACCTACGAAAAAATTATAAAAGTATTATATACGTATTTAATTTATATTAGTTGATTTCGTTACCCAAACTTATTAAAATATTACTGAGTTTAATCATAAAAACTTATAAGAAAAACAGAAGCCCAATAGAATTAAAAATGATAAGAGACAAGATTCAAGTATCAGCCAAAAAGATTTAAAAAACCCCGAAAAAAATTAGTTCAAACATTGTTAAAGATACCGATCCAATTGGTTGAAAACCGCTAATTGTGTAATTCTTTTCGGGACTTTGATGTATCAAAGTTATTAAGGTTGGCGGAGATGTATCCGAATGATTTTAATTATTATGAAATTGTTAATCTTGTGTATCAACCTGAATAATATATTGAGAATGCGAAAGACGATCCAATATTTCTAACTTAAATGGAGTCCGCGAGCTTGCTAAATTAATGGTGGAAACTAGGAAGCATCTTTCGTATCATTTGGTTTATCAATTGTTGAAGCTAATATTGGTTTGTCGATCGCAACTGCAACAGTTGAAAGATAGCATTGTATTATGAGAACAGTTACGTATGTATCAAAAAAAAGTAACACCGATAATAAAAAATTCTGGATCCGCCTGTACGTAAGTCGTAAGTATAAATTAAGCTAGTACTATAAGAACAGTTACGTATGTTGATGTCGATTGTGCCTGTTCAATTCACTTTGCCATACAGATGAATTGACGTTTTGTTAGAATGTAAACTAAATTTTTAGGGGTTATATGGTATTTATTGTATTGTGTAGGGAGTAAGTTAAATTTGGGGTGTGGTCTGGGCAGATAGCCCCTTATGACCCTTCATATGTGACTGATAGGTTAGTATATATATCCTTTGTACATATGATGTATTTGTTGTTGAATAAAAATCGTTTACGGTTTATTAGAGTCATATCGTTTGTTCTTATTCATCCAATGGTTAAACTTTCGCTCGCAACACGTTTTCTTGAGCATGTTGTTCTTGTTGAATTTTCTGAAGTGATTCAACAAATGAATCTCCGCAACCAACTGTGATACTAAAGTGTTGGGATGTTTCCGAAATCTGATGGAATCTCTTTAGGTTCTTTGCACCACCTCACGTCTAACTGTGTGAGACATGGGAATTAAGATGATAATGGAGGCTTCCCACTCATTGATTCCCATTTGGGTCAGTTTCAAGACTTTCAGTTGTTGAAACGGCTCCTCGCCAGCATCCGGGGTCCCACAAAGTAAATTTTATCTTAATCTAAGAACCTCGAATTTAGGTAATGCCTAAATCATTGACACGTCAATTGTATGTCATTTCAACAAAGCAGGAAACCGAAGATGATCCTTGTGGAATTTCAGTTTATGTATGTGTGGATCGAAAACATTCCTTCAAGTTGAAATGATTTTCTTGACTTCGGACATTTCAAGGAAAGTATTTTCGAAGAAAATTTTCTTCGAAACAAGGGTTTTCAAAAAACATGATCGGATCCATTGATTTTAAATGTTTTCAGTTTTTAATTTTTAATTTCAAGTTTCAATTTATAACTACTTATTGAAAACTTTATTTTTATGTTTGCAGTTTGTGTTTTCGTTTTCAAATGAGAGAGGGAAGGTTTTGTAGAGAGTGTTTGTGTGATGGTTGAATGAAAACAAAAAGAAACCTCCTTTTAACCCTTCTAAACATGTTTAGCTTATAAAATATTGTTTTCAATTTTATAAAAAACTCAAACTAAAAAAAATTTTATCAACTAAACAAGCCCTAAGCGAATTCATATCTTGTTGAATCAACATATTCCATATTTGCAAGTGATTTCAACAAATGCCACGACCTCCATAAAATATGAGGGTTTGAAGGCTAAAAAGATTGCAAACTGAAGATGAGAATTAAAATATCCATTTCCAAGAGTTCGAAGAAACGAAACTAATTAATCCAATAACTTATAATTCTTAAAATCTTTTACTTTATTTGTTATTCTAAAATTTTTTGTGCTATTTTCAATAAAACTACTCATTTATTAACACGTCCTAACCAATCTAATCATTTGAATTTTCAGACTGTGAACACTACGAAAAATTATGCAAGCGCCAAGTAGTCCCGTTATAAACTAGATCCGCCGCTGACTATATATATACATAGACACACATGGCCACAGTAAATGATTTAAAAACAATCTTTTTAATTTAAATCCTCAAAATAGTACAACTTAAAGGAAATGGTCTTTGGAATTAGTTTTATTTATTATATGACAAAAACTATAGACCAAGAAGGGTCTTGTGACTCTTGTCCATCACTGTATATTGATCTTCAGCTCAAAGTTTCCTAGAGCTTCTTGCTCACTTCGAATTATGTGAAGGGACTTCACAAGAGAGTCTTTACAATGATATACGTCGATACGCTCAAGTGTGGCGATGTATCCGATATCCGATGGAATTTCTTCAAGACGAAAGCAATTTTCCAACTCTAATTGTTTGAGACACGGGAAGTTGATACTGGAGGCTTCCCACAATTCGAGTTCTAAGTCGCTCAATTTCAACAATTTTAGCTGTTGAAACTGCTCCTCCCCGGCATCCCACTTGTGTCCCACGAATGCGTTGGATAGTAATTTGAGAACCTCGAGGTTAGGTAACGACTGAATTAACGACATTTCATTCCAAGTAAGATAAGAATCTTCTAACGTAAGTACTTTCAGCGAAGAAGGAAAACCAATGTGATTCTTTTGGAATTTCAGTTTACCTTTGAAACACATTCCTTTAACAAAAGACATCTTCCTTAAATTCAGTATTTCAAGGAAATTGAGTGATTCAAAATCATAGTCCATACATGAGTCCATCAAACATGTAAGCTTCTTGATATTTGGAAAGCATTTCACCCAACTTTCAATCCCATCTCCCAAAACCACCATGGAAATGGTTTGCAGATTCAGAATTGGTTGACGAATTGAAGGAAACAAAATAAGCTTACCACAATGCAAGTGCCTAAGATTCACTAAGTTTGATATCGAATCTGGCAGCATCACGATGCGATTACGTCTGACAAAAATGAGGGTTTGAAGACTCCAAAGATTGCATACAGATGATGGGAAATCTCCGTGACACCATAACGCAAGGTACCTTAAGTGAACTAGTTGTGATATCTCCTCTGGATAATACTCAAGTTCCCAAATGTAAAAGTGAACATGCAATCAAGGCAATTCAAGTGTCTAGCTTCAGTAATGTCAAAAGTACGTTTCTATGATACAATATAGTATTAAGAAACATGTAGCAACAATCGGAAGTTTCCATACAGTCAATACATTCACCAATAAGTATCGAAATATATGCAAGTAATTAATGAAATCTGTCACTCACAGTGGTCCGTAGTCAGATAATGCTTAACGAATTAAGCGGTTCAGTTTACTCTGTCAAATCGACGGGTTCCTGCATTCAGTTTCAAGTCTGGCATATTAATGTCAAGTCTGTGACATAATCTATATAACCCTAGTTACATATTCAGGTTATTGTCAATTCTGGCTGTCGAGTCTGAGGTAGTTTCCTATCGTCCCAAGGTGAGTCTATTCTTATCAGATTAATACGATTCATCTAATTACATATGTGTGGCCTTGAAATAAAGCCAACCATATTACTAGCTAGGTGCATCATGACATACGATTTCTAAGAGTTCATTCAGTGTCTGTTAATTTATTTGTGCATAAAATAGTTATGCATCTTGAAACTTATGATTTTTATCATAATTAAACGATACTTTCAATTTCATTAGGTTATTTAATAACTTAATCTGATTTAGGAATTCGACTTTGGCTATGAACAAACACAGATTCGAATTAAGGAAGCTAGATTCGAACCTTACCTAATTCGAATCTATAGATTCGAAACACACATATAGAATCGAAGGCATACATAGGTTCGAAATGTGGACATAAACTCGAAACACCTACATAGACTCGAGGCAACATAAATTCGAAACTAATAGATTCGAAATACATAGATTCGAATCAGATAGATTCGAAATGAGCTAGGTTCGAAATTAGATTCTAAGATAGATTCGAGAGCACACTCATAGACTCGAAACACACACACATAGATTCGAACTCACAGATTCGGAACCATACAATTCGAGTCTAGTGATTTCGAGTCTGCTCATGAATCTCTCGAGTTTGTTCTACTTGTTCAACAATTTTCCAGGTTTTTAACTACGAAATTGAGCCAAAATAAGGGAGTAATAGTCACTAACCTTCGTCCAAGCTGTATCCTTCGACTATTGATGATTTCCAAGCAAAAACAAGTCCTAAACGAGAGCAAATCAGCTTCAAATGAAGGGAATTTGAGCAAACTCGAGTTTGCTCTTTCAAAACCGAACCAAAAGACAGAAATAGGGCCGATCTTACCTTAAATCCGGACGAAATCAAACATGCAATGGTAGATTAGTGTAGAGCTCGACGATCTCTATCCGTTGACGTATAAATCACGAGAATCCGATGAACCGATTAGGAGAAAAGCTAGAGAGAATGTGAGGTTGTAGAGAGAGAGAGAGAGTTCTAGTTTTCCAAACCTAAGAAATGAGGAGGGCTGCCTTATTTATAGGGAAAATAGGGAAAAATCAGATTTTCTACTGAATTTTCCGGAATTGACCAACTTTATTTCCCAACAATCCGATTTGCATTTCAAATGCAAATAATAGCAAAGAAGTTCTAGATTGCTATAATTGTCTTTTAGTCATATTTTTATTCATTTTAGTCCGTTTCGTCATTTTCAGTCTTTAATTTGTCAAGTAGCTGAATTTTAATTATTAATTTTATTTCAGCCAATTTTGGGCAACTTTTCATAATTAATTATAACTTAATATAATTAACTATTTAAGATTCATGTTTTCAGTTAATTACTAATATTTGGATAAAATTGCTTTATTATCCAAAGTCTGATGCTGTAATTTATATTTAATAAATTACGGGCTGTTACAGTGAAGGTGAGGATGATGAGCAGATTAGGGAAGAAGTTGAAGACAGTGAGGATGAACATGATGGAACCACTGATAGGAACACGATGTACCCTGTCTTTGATCCCTCAATTGATTGGAAGTGTATGAAACCAGTTCTAGGAATGAAGTATGAAAACCCTGCACAACTTAAACATTGTTTGACATGCTATGCAGTCTCAAATGGCTACCAATTATGTTATCTTAAAAATGATTCAAGGAGGCTTGTTGTTAGATGTGCCAAGAAACAAGATGGGTTTCAATGTCCATTTAGGTTGTGGGCGTCATGGAAGAAAGAATTGCAAGGTAATGGAAGTTTTCAAATAAAAACTCTCAATGATGAACATCTGTGTTGTAGGAATTTTAGCTTTGGTCCATTGGTTACTTCTGCATGGCTTGCCAAGATGTACCTTAGGGAGCTTGTTAGATGACCCAATCAACTATGTAAGCCCTTGGTTTAGTGTAGAAAATTTCAGGAGGGCTTATAAGGAGGCAATAAAGCCTATAAATGGTAGCAAAATGTGGATCCAAACAGCATTCTTGAAACCATTGCCACCACGGGAAAGAAGAATGCCAGGTAGGCCTTCCATCAAGAGGAAAAGGCATGAAAGTGAGTCCCAAGGATCATACAGAAAAATTCCCTCTGTTGGTAGGATTATGACTTGTAGTAATTGCCATGAAAAAGGGCATAATGCAAGATTTTGTAAGAATGAGAAACGAGCAGCTCCACCAAAGATTTCAAAGCCTAAAGGTAGGCCAAAATCAACTCATCCAACTACAAGGACTGTTAGGAGAGGAAGGGGTGGAAGTGTAGGTAGGCCTAAATCAGCACCACCAACTGAAGGGGTATGTGTTATTTGTTCATACCTTTATTATGTATTTGATTTTAATTGAAAGTTGCTAACTTTCTTTATCTTGTAGAGCTCAAGAGGATGCATAAAAAGAGAGGTTGTTGTACCTAATACTTGGCATGGTGTGTCCATTGAGGAGGGTGACTATGAGGACGTACCTGACTTTGGGGATGTTTCTGTGCAAGAGACCCAAACATTTGCAGAACAAGTATCACAACCTGTTGATTATCCACAAGAAGAACCATCACAACCTTGTCAATCTGAAGCTGCTGCCGCACCTGCACCAGTTGATGGATTTGTTACTGCCAAAGCACATCAGCAACGATTTGTTACCCATAAACAAAAGAGAAGGAGGCCTTCTGAAAGAATACTCAAGAACAAGCTGAGGAAACCAATTTATGATCCAGATGGGGGAGGATCGACTGCTGAGAAGGCCATTCAAGTTCTTCCTTAACATCAAGGCATAGTTGTAGGTTTGGGAAATGGATAGGTTTGAGAAATGGGTAGGTTTTGACCAACAGTGGGTTTGACTTTTGACAAGTGCTGCACTTTTTCTCTTTTTTGTGGGGTTTGGCAACAGTGGGTAGGTTTGGGAAAGTGCTGCACTTTTTCTCTTTTTTGTGGGGTTTGGCAACAGTGGGTAGGTTTGGCAAGTGCTACACTTTTGACCAACTTGTTTTGGCATTACTTGCCTTCTCAATTGATGTATTTGATGCCATTGGCAGTACTTTAAATATATAGATATGTGTGTTTTGAAAGTGACTTGTCATGTATGTCCATCTTCTCAAAAGGCACAGTACACAGATTATAAAACCAAGCATTGCATCAACTTAAAAACCATTACATTAAACGTTGATACCATTACAAACAATGATCCAAACAAACTACTACCATTACAAACAAACTACTACTTTCATTACCTTCCTATCAAAAGTCAAAATAACTACAGCAGATGATGAACATAATCTACCCAAAAACCTCTGCAACAACACCACTTCACTACCTTCCTTGAATCACCCTAAAAACATTAGCCCAATGATGAACAATATTGACACAATTAAACACCTCTTCAACACCACCACTTCCATCTTCTTTTTCTTCAAAATACCTTCAAGATGAACGTGTTCCATTTTTGCTTTGCTCACTTCCAACCGCATTTCATAGAGTATCTTTCGGTAACATTCATAACCAATTTCTGGATCAATCCACATAAAGAAATTGCACCTTCTTTGGGGATCCTACAGAGATGAACAAATGAGGAAAATTCCCTCTGTTTTACATAATCTTCTCTCAACTAGAAGCAGTAATAAGAAGGGAATACCTGGTAATTAGGGCATGATAAGAACTTTCTTCCGGGATTCTTGCTCGTCCATGATGTCCACGTTCCTGCAACATCACCACAGTTACATCTACAGTTGCCGTGTACCATGACTCGACTAACATCCCTTGAGCTCGAATCTCTCGACGTCAACGAAGACATTGCTCCTCCTTATCCCACTGATCGATTCTTGCTCCTCCTTTTCCCACTGATCGATTCTTGCTCCTCCTTTTCCCCCTGATCGATCTCCTTCTTCTTGTTTGACCTAATCCACCAATCCCTAATAAATAAGAAAAATATGTGTTGCCATGTTGGCATCCATGTAATCACATTAATGCCAACTAGAAGCCACGTGGGTCACTACCGCTCA
This sequence comes from Centrapalus pauciflorus, assembly GCA_020465985.1. NCBI lineage: Eukaryota > Viridiplantae > Streptophyta > Magnoliopsida > Asterales > Asteraceae > Centrapalus > Centrapalus pauciflorus. The sequence continues at coordinate 290,764 of JAANYP010004253.1, forward strand.
CTACCGGTTGAAAGGATACTGAATTCCATTTTAAAGAGATTTTAGTGGTTGAGGGATTTATTAGGCAAAAAAAATGAATGGGGGACTTAATCGCAAAAAAAAATGTACTTTGGGGGTTTTTTGCATAAATTTCCCTAATATCAATTCAAATACATATATCTTTTATTTAATATCCAATAATAAATAAAAGACTGAGTAATTATTTAATTATCATACAATGACAATTAAATCACTACAATATCTAATATTGCACTTTTAGTTCTCGTACTTTAAGATATAATTAACCGCATAATAACTAATTTAATCTCAATAATCATTTCGTATCATAAATAATATTCAATATTATTTATTTAATATATAGTTTGATTGCATATGATCAGTTGTGCTTATCGGTGTGATCCTCAAGTGTTTTATGAAATCAGCCATGATGAAGTAGTGATGTCATTTTACACATCATACACTAACAATTAATTATTCACCGTAATCTTTTTACATGTTTCCATCCCCCTTTGTTGATGAAAATTCCACCAAGAAATGCATTTCCTCCATACTTTATTCACTACTGAATAACTCCATACGACATGTACGTTCAACAAACTATATCGTGTTTTCTTGGAACTCGGTTGTTCCAAACCATATTGTCATACGCTAATACTTATTACATCCATTATGTTAAACAAGCATTTTAAGCAAAGATTCACAGTCCCTTTTGAGTCCATCTCCCATTTCCAACGATCTGTCGGATTCAATGTTGCAACACACCCGTTATATCATATTTTTCATTTCAACGATGTGACACCCTCACTTTCCATACTATAACAATACCCTATATAGCATGGTATGTGGGGCGGAGTCAAATTCATCATACAATGGATCGACTCGTGGCGAAAGAACATAACAACTATTATTCTCCAACAGTGTTTTAGTACAACTTATTCAATCGAAATACATAATACATAATTCAGAAATTAAAACATTGACAAATTATTCATAAACTTTCTCTTTTCCCTTGCCATTAGAGGTTCCTTCCTCAGTACCTGAGTATAAACATGTAAGGGTGAGCGACAACGCCCAACAAGTACTAATCACCCTGGGTGGAATAATGTGATTCAAAAATAATTTATAACTGGTAAGAAAATGTATAAAAATAACATTTTTGTGAAAATATATTTTCCGCGAAGTTAATACAGCGGCTTGCAACTGAAAGCTGTGAAGAAACCATGATACAAGAAAATTGATTTCTTCATTTCATACCCGAGTTAAATGGGTATGTTTGTGAATGAAATTAATTACTACTATTTTCATAAAAACTTTTCATCCTACATCGTTATAAAATTTACTGGTATATTATTACCCGGATAAATCACAGAGAAATATCCTTCGTGTCATCTCAAAAGGCTTCGCCATTTTGGCGTCATTATGTTGTCATCTCAAAAGGCTATATCATTATTGTAATATTACCAGTATCCTTACGTTGATATTCACGAAGTCATACCAACAACGATTATGCATAAAAATTATGTAACTTTAAAAAAATAACGTCACAGTTCCAATACCATAAAAATACTGAATTACGACATAAATCATATAAGCATCACAGAGTCGAATATAATGATTCAGCATCATGAATAGAATAATAGGCTCAAAGTGGAAGTGATTAGAAACTTACAGTAGTCCAGAAACGGTTATAAGAATTTCGGAAGAGAGAAGTAGAAAAAAAATACTCAAAATATGACTCTTTGTTTAATAGTGATATTTATGAGTATTGGTACGATTTTCATTGAAGGAAAGGCGTCAATTTATTGCCTCAATATTTCGACAGCTTACGTATTTTACGCATGTCTTGACAATCTACCGACGTTCGTTGTCAGTCGAAAACTTTTCCCACCGACACTTTCAATTCAATTCACCTTCTATGTGTAATAATGCACATTTATAATATATACCCTTAATCTATCATATATTTACATATAACCCCCCTCGTCTATTATAATATTTATTTAACACCTTTTTATAATTATAATTATAATTATTATCATTATATGTAAAATGCAATACGGTTTAATAATTACCTGCTAATTTCTTGATGAATTTTCGGGATGTTACAAACGATCATCTCGTTTAGAACTTCACCATTCCTCTTGGATCACACCTCCCATCTAATGTAAAAGTATACATATATACTCTGTTTTTGAACATTACATTAATCCCCGGACTGTTTTGCGCATTCCTTGTGGATCAACTTTGAAGAGCATACCATACCGCCTTGGATAACAATTAAACTTAACATAATTTAAACAGTTTATGGTTGCTATAGTTCATACAAGTATCCAACCAGAAGCTTGTATTCAACCCATCTCCAATGTCTGCTTTCGAAAGGAATTGGATAGTTTAGGTCATATACCTTAACGAATGTTCGTTGAAAGTTTATGCATTTCTAAATAGAATTTTAATGATTTTATGTTACATTTTTCTTAAAAAATAAAATTTGACACATCGAATTTTACATTTATGGACCCTCTTAGCTTTGGCCTATAGAACAAAACTCAAAAGAGATCCAACATATTGAACTTTGAGAATCCTTCAAGAGCCATTTTACATATTCTTCATTCAAATTTTCAAATACATCAAAAACCTCTATTACTACCAAAGAACCATGTATCGTAATAGCTTAAAATCAAGATCATAGTGAGAGGCATTCAATCCTTATTAGCTCCACGGTGATAGCTAGCGTTCGCTGGGTTTGGGGCATGTGGATGTGTCGACGAAGAGATAGGTGTCTTTCTATATTCTTGTGCAGTTGCGCTAGATGAGAGGGAATGAGACCCCTTTCTCTCCTTATTCAATGCGATACAGTAAGAGGTGTTTACCTCTTATTTCTTATTGGTTGCAAACACATTCAGTTCTCATCATCTTGTTCTTATTATCTTATACTCTCATCGAATAGGATATTTGAGTCTAATAAAACCCGCCCAACAAGAACCATCTTAAACAGGATCTTCATGCCGAAGGTTTTCTCTTTCATTAAGACCTAAGATAATTTCTTTCTGTTTGATTCCTTCTGTACCAAACATTAACTCAAAAGTTTTCTACCGAATCAAACAAGGGCATATCTTATAAAAGAACAACCATTTTAGTCAACTTAGTAGTTCTGTGCATCCTGGCGGTGTTAATGTCAGAAAGTCTTCACGGAAGTCTAATCTTCCTAGAAGATTTGACGATTATGTTTATTGAGGGAAAAGTGAAATATTTCATTGAAAAAGTTGTTAATTACTCTAGATTATCTCCAACTGCATCTGTTTTGTTTCCACTTTAAATAAGTCTATAGAACCATCTACCTATTGGGAGGCCATTTAAAATCAGTGTTGGGTAGATGCAATGAATGAAGAAATAGAAGCTTTATAAAGAAATGGTACTTGGATTTTAGTAGACTTGCTTAAAGACAGAGTTGTCATTGGTTGTAAATGGATCTATAAAATAAAGTATAAATCCACAGGCGAAATAGACAGATATAAAGCTAGATTAGTAGCTAAAGGGTATAGTCAAAAGGAAGGTTTGGATTATGGTGAAACTTTTTCATCAGTTGTTGTTAAAATGGTTACTATTAGATATATGTTTACTTTAGCTATTCTCGGGCTGGAACTTGTATCAGCGAACATTAATAATTCCTTTTTATATGGGGATTTGGAAGAGGATGTGTACATGACTTCACCCTTAGGGTACTTTAATAAAAGTGAACAAAAGTGTGTAAATTGATTAAGTCTTTGTACGGGTTAAAGCAGGCTCCATGGAGGTGGAATGAGAAGTTAACTGTTGTTTTAAATAAACATGGATTTGTTCAAAGTAGGAGTGATTACTCCTTACTCATTAAACATAAATATTTTGTGTTTATAGCATTACTTGCATATGTGGATGACATAATTGTTACTCGTAATATTCAAACTGAAATTGAGAAGTTCAAGTATTTTCTGAGTACAAAGTTTAAAATCAAATATTTGGGAAAACTTAAATATTTTTTAGGCATTGAAGTGTTTGGTGTCGAGAACGGAATAGGGCTGACTCAAAGAAAATATTGCATGGATCTGTTAAATGAGTTTGGTCTGTTGGGATGTAAACATATTCTCAATCCTTTGGATCCTAGTTTTTTTGTTAGGTTCTAGAGGATATGAGGATGATTCTGATAACTTGTTGACTAATATCACTCAGTATCAAAAACTTGTAGGAAAACTACTAGACCAGATATTACATATGTGGTGCATGTACTTAGTAAACTTATGCATCAGCCCGGAAACTCTCATTTAAAGTGTTCTTTAAGGGTGTTAAGGTACTTAAAGTCAGCTCCTGGAACAGGTTTTAAGATAACCAAGTCTTTGTCTGAGAAGTTTGTGCTATCTGCCTTTGTTGATGTAGATTGGACAAAGGCAGTTATGACTAGACTAGAAAGTCTGTGACTGGATTTTGTTTGTTCTTAAATGATAATTTGATTTCTTGGAAAAGTAAAAAACAAACAACTAGCTCTCGTTCTTCTGTTGAAGCAGAATACAGGGCTTTAGCGTTTGTTATTTCTGAAATAATTTGGGTGTTGAAAGGTTTGTCTGAATTTGGTGTAACAGTTGAGTTGCCTGTAAACATTTACTTAGATAGTAGAGCTGCTATCTTAATTGCTGTTAATCCTGTTTTTCATGAAAGAACAAAATATTTTGAAATTGGCTTATATTTTGTTCGTGAAAAAATCAGTACAGGAATTGTAAAACTGTAAAGATAGATTCTTTAAACAATACTGCTGACTAAAGGTCTTGAGGTGCACAACATAAAGTTTTATCTGACAATCTAAAATTCATTGATATGTTTAAACAATTAACTTGAGGAGGGATATTAAAAAGTCCATTGTATTTGTGCAAGTTAATTGTTTGGGGCATATTAGTAAGATTCTTTGTTGTTATGTTTATATTTTTTTTTATATCTTGAAAGTGCAGGGGGTTAGTTGCTATTTTTCGTTTCTTTCCCTCAATAAAAGGCGAAGTGTGTGGATGTAAGCAACAGAGTTCAGTTCATATTTTTGGTTACGTCGCTTCCTCTTCGTCTATCCAGTTAATACGATTAGGGTTTGGGTTTATAAAATTGTACAGATCTTTATATTGATCTGATTTTGTTTCTTATGTTGTTTTGTTGAGTGAGTGATTACCTCGATGGTTTAATCATGGAGTGGTGTAGTGAGTTTTACGGTGTAAGTAACATGGTGGTCTACGGACCGGTTGTTTCTAGGGTTTATTGGAAATATATATTTTACAAATCTTGAAGTGTTAAAGTCGATACTTAGTTTCTTCAGACACATCAAAGTTTACATTTATGGACCCTCTTAGCTTTGGCCTATAGAACAAAACTCAAAAGAGATCCAACATATTGAACTTTGAGAAAACCTTCAAGGGCCATTTTATATATTCTTCATTCAACGTATCGTAATAACTTAAAATCAAGATCATAGTAAGAGGCATTCGATCCCTATTAGCTTCACGGTGACATATAGCGTTCGCTATGAGGGACAGATTCGGAATAGGGTTTGGGGCATGTGGATGTGTCGACGAAGAGAGGGGTGTCTTTCTCTATTCTTGCGTAGTTGTGCTTGATGAGAGGGAATGAAACCCTTTCTCTCCTTATTCAATGAGATACAGTAAGAGGTGTTTACCTCTTATTTCTTATTGGTTGCAAACGCATTCAGTTCTCATCTTGTTCTTATCATCTTATACTCTCATCGAATAGGAGATTTGAGTCCAATAAAACCCGGCCATCAAGAACCAACATCAAACAAGATCTTCATGCTGAGATTTTCTCTTTCATTAAGACCTAAGCTAATTTCTTTCTGTTTGATTCCTTCTGTACTAAACATTAACTCAAAAGTTTTCTACCCAATCAAACAATGGCATATGTTATAAAAGAACAACCATTTTAGTTGAACTCAAACACCCTTTCATACCATATCCCACTAAACTCTAAGGTAGCGTTTGGTTCGTGAAATGAGATTCAATATAATTGGAATTTAAATTTAGCTTATTTAGAATTTTTGATAACTAAGACAAATGTTGAATTTTATATATTTCTCATCACATTTCTTTGTTTATAGGTTTTTGACTTTTCTCTCAACTCATACATGAATTAAATTACAATTCATGCATGACTTAGATTCCAAACTACATTCCTAACAAATACCAAAAACTATATTCTACCGTTACCATCAACCATATTAATAACTAAAATTCAAATTCGAATTCCTTCAGATTAAATTTCGTGAACCAAACGTCACCTAAACACACTGATACTGATATAAAATTTTAATTAAATCAAGATTTTCTTTTTCTTTTTTTTCGCCTTTTTTAAACATTGTATTAACAGATCAAATTAAAAAGGGAAAAGAAACACCATCCCATGTAAATAGTTTTTGTCACCATCAACATTTTTACCTACATCTTTCACCAAATACGATTTTACCAAAAATGATTTCGAATGTCTTACATGGATAATTTTTAAAAACTGCAACTCAAAATGTTTATAAACAGAAAAATAAAAAAAAAAGCTTAATCCATTGGAACACGTTTAAAAGATCATTGTTGTTTTATGATATATAACTATTGTCAACGACTAAAAATAACAAGTTTTTCCTTTTTTATCATTTATAGATACCATTAATCACATCAACTTCTATAATTTTCATAAATAATACCTCCAACTTTTGTATTTTATATTAATAATAGCATTAACTTTTATATTTTTTTATAACTTTTTTAACATTTTATCATAAATGATAAAAAATATATAAAAGTAGATGCTATTAATAATAATAAAAAATAAGTGTTGCTATAAATGCTAAAAAAAAAAGCATAAAATTGTTGTTATTTTTAGCAATTAACCCTGTAAACCTATCAAACAAATGCACAAATGAGCTCGGAATGATAAAAGAAAACCCGAAGTCATGGATGAGCGAACAGATGCACGGAATGCACCAAAAGGTCATGAACCCCATTGTACAACTTTTGCAGCACAGAATACAACTCACTCGCAGTCTACGGATGTTCGGTTTGAGGGCCGTCTTTCCGCATATGGGATGTACTATTGTACGTACACCCCGAGTTTATGCCATTGCTATATATATACACAACTAAACGAGTACTAGAAAGAGTCCATAAAAAAGGCCATAATTTTGAATATCAAAAGTAACTTGTTCTTCTTTGCCTTATCCTCCAAACTTATTTCCTCCATTTGCTGTGTTTCAGCATTCAATTCCAATGTAAACAAAACAAAACAAACTCTAAAGTCCAAACGATGTGTTCTGCTGCTCGATCAGAAGAAACAAACAAAAACAAAAGAGAAACGCCGATGTTTTTTCATGACTAAATTTGAAAAACTGCCACAACTGTCTTACCGAAATGCTTAGCTTGGTTCGGGTGCCAACACTTTCAGGCCACGCATCCATTCACAGAAGCTCGGTTCATCAAAGTGAATAAAACTGCTTTTCAACTTTGTCCTTTGGTCTGCACTCAATGTTCGAAGTTGTGGAAATCTTGCTTCCTGTCAACAAAAGATATCTCACTGTTTATTCATTTCATTGGGCGAGCAGGTTGCGTAACAACTAAAATAATGAATACATCAAATCTACTTCCAAAATTATAAATGGTTAACTACGCCAAAGTGGAACGTACTTTCTATTGGCTTCTGTTTTCAACAACATACTTCGAATCATGTTTAAGTTGTTCTATTCAAATCATGGGTGCAGTTATCTCAAATAGAAAAACGGCTTTCGGTAAATGATTTCAGGGGTGGATTTATATAGTATTTATGGACCACCAAAAATTCAACAGCAATACGTTATATATCACATAATTTTCATAAAAGTAACATAATATATAACTGACACACCTAAAATTTTCATTGTTTGACATACTAACCTGTAAAAATAAATTTGTAGATACACCCCAGAAGAGATTCCTTATTTGGTGGTAACGGGTCGCTTATTTGGTTATAATCTTAAAACATTGGACTTTAAATGTAAATTTTGGAAGTATGATCCCAAAAATGAAAACCGACTAATAGCATGTTATATTTTGATGCAACTAACCCTTGTCTTAATGAAACGCTTCAGGATGTTGTACACACTTGAGTATACCATTGACAACTATCAACCCATTTGACCAATTTCCATTTTAGATAAGTTCTTAATTTTTCCCTTTTGCTAATTGACCCATTTTCAAGTAATGGTATGAATTGACCGCTAAAGTTTATTTGCAACTTTTATGACGAAAATCCAAAAACAACAAGAGAACAATGTGTGTGCCATGTTGAACTCACTTGCTCGTACGGAGGGTCCTTGTGCGCAGGTATTAGCCGACTCACGAAATACCTTGCCTGAGAGCTTCCCTCCTGTTACAAAGCAGTCCCATGAGAGTCAATCTCTTATATATATATAATAATGGGGTGTTTGGCTCGCGGAATGCAATTCGAAGGAATTGGATTTCATATTAAGCTTGTTTTGAACTTTTGATAACAAAGATGAAGAGTTAAATTTCATTTATTTGCCATCAAATTCTTTGTTTTTAGGAATTTGACATTCCAACCCATACATGAATTAGATTCCAACCTACTACATCTTTAACCAATACTAAAAACTATATTTATCTCTCACCGTCGAACATACTAATAACCATAATTTTAGTTCCAATTCTTTTAAATTCTATCCAACGAACCAAACGCCACCTAAGATATCAGTTCAAAGACGAAGACAAAGAATGCAAGTTCGAGGATTAAAATATTACTTTGAATGCAAGAATTCTAGGAGCTGGGAACCTCATCTCCGTCAGCTCTTCCGCCAACGTTCTGCAGGCTGCTAATGCTGCTGCACTTCTTCCTTCTTGGGCAGCAAGTTCAGCACCCTGAGTCAAACTCACCAATAATAAAACATTAGAAGATTCTTAACCTAAAGATGAACAAATTCTCAAATATACATTCATGTAAAGCATGTGTAAACACACTCACATGGGTTAATAGCAGTATAAAGTAACTACTTTCTGTTAGTTTTTATTTTAGGCCTCGTACTTCTAGGAACCACAAACCAATAGTGTACTTTAATTCCGTTTCTATTTGAGGGGTCATGTTACCGGTTTCACCATAAAGGCATGAACAGGTAACATGGTCCTTCAAATACATATTGATTTATTTGTGATTTGTTAAAACATGGAAATAATAAACTCTCGTCCCTTGTACAGTAACAAAAATAAAGTATATTGCTTTGTTTGTGCCTAAAAGTTATAACACATGACTATCCGTAATGTGGTACCTCAAAGTCTCAAAACAGAAACAGAAATGAATTATAGTTTCTTGTTTGTAATTATTGAAAATGGGAGGGCCAAAAAAAGAAATGAACATGTACATCACTATAAAAAGAGAGAGTAACAAGCTAAGCAGCTTACCAACCAAATGAAGACATCTGTCCCGTGATCAAGCACGACTGCGGCATCAGACTGCATAGCAAGGTCATGAGCCGGCAGTTCCTCAAAGTGCCGCCCTCACGGTGCATAAGACATCTAGGGGCGACCATACGGAGAGACAAATCAAATGATGCATTCAAGAAGATATCCCGCAAAACAGACCTCTCGTCCTCATGACCAAGAATGCTACCCAAAAGTGGCCCCCGCCTAAGATGAAATAGTAACTCCGGTAAGTACGATAATTCCTTCGGAAACTGATAAAGTTTTGATTTCGGCATTTGCAATCCAAATTTAGCAGTAATGTCTTTAATTCTTTCATCTACTGTTTTCCGCACATCAATTGCATCGGAGAAATTTTTGGCTCGCAAGAGACTCCTCTTGGCAATAAGGACTGCTGCCACTTCATCTTGGACACTATCAAGATATGACGAAACACTATCCACTGTCGGCAATCTAACCGTAATCACCCTCGTGATATCAGCTTGGTATAAATTCGCAAACAGAATTCCAAATTGAAAATATACATAATCGCTTTTGATGTTCCCACGTGTTTCCATTGACACAGCAAAACTTTGTGTTTCTTCCACGCTTAGCATTTGTATCGAGACAGCGTTGTCGTTCTTAAACGCTTCGTGGTTATCCGTATGTGCCTCCTCACCCGGGCCAATAACTTGAGATACGATTATATCATCAGAACAACGTATTTCCATTAAACCATGAGAACCGGCCGCCCTAGTTGACGCTCTCTGCAAATTCACACCAAACGCCTCACCAAAGTCGTCATGGAGAATCAAAATGCCCCCGGAAGCTTTTGCGAGTGGCTGTAGAATGGGAACTCTTACAGGACATGTTCCCGCACATAAAATGTCGATAAGTGTATTACGTCTATGAGCTTCACGACCTAAATGTTCCATCCATTTCAAAGCAGTTTTCTCCATGTGTGGATAGTTCGGATGACTAAACGAATGCGGGACCGATCCAGGGCCATAAGTGTTAGGTCCTCCCGCACACACAATAATTCTACTACTGCCTCCCGGTTTTTTCACAACCCCTTGTGACATTTCAGCTGAAGGTCCTTGAATGATCGCCAATGCAACCTCTATTGCTGCCCCCATGCAACGATCTCTGGAAGCTTCAGGAAGATTCTGCTTATACGGCCTCAATGATGAAAATATCGAGTGTGCAACTGGCAATGAAGCATGAATCGGAGACAAATAAACCCCCGTTCCATACACCAGTTGTTTCAACGACTCTTGACTTGGAGAAACATTACCAGGCAGTAGATCAGCAGATGCAATTGATCCTTCGGAAAGATCATATGCCGAAACCATGCGTCCATATGATACAACTCCGATCCTGGTTGTTGGAGAAAGTGAGTCTACAAATGCATGCAGTGAACTCTGTAAATGTTGGAGATGTGGTTCATCTAAACTATCATCTATGACAAGAACAATAGGTGCTGACATTCGAGAATCAGAAACAGGAACAAAACCAGGTCTTCTATTTGCAGTTTGGACAAAATCAATCATCGGAAATGCTAGTTCGGGTAGATTGAGAAGTTCTTCTTTACTGGAAGCTATGTATTCACCTTCACTTCCGTTGAGATTTCGGCATATTACGCACTGCCATTGCCCTGATCCAAGCAAGATGTTGCAATAGAGATTTGCATAAGCTCCACAATTTTGGCAACGGTGAGGATCCCGCTGAATTATTTGAGGACCAAGTAAAACCTCCCGTCCAGGAGAAACCAATGCCCCGAAACCCAAGCTTGGTACATTCATAAGTTTCTTTTGTTTCAATACCTGTGTATGTCGGAAACAAAAGTGATACATCATATCAGGTTTTGGGTCAAAATGTCAAGATGGTCAAGTCAGGATGACCAGCAAACGCCTTTTTTTGTCTATCTCTATATAAAATATGTTACAAAAACTGTATTATTACAATAGTAATTGAACTTTTCTACTATAGCAAAATAGAAGAATGTACACATTAGAATACAGTCAATAAACTTTGGGGACTTTCAATTGGTTTGACTCGTTTCCTTTTTAGCTAATTCTTTAGATTGACCCATTAGAGAATATATATATATATATATATATATATATATATATATATATATATATATATATATATATATATATATATATATATATATAACCCAAGTAAACCCAATTATAAGTAAATATATTGAAACTCTTACCTCCAGTTTATGCCATGGATAATGGTTAGCTCTTAAGACGGGCAAATTGTAATACATAACATATGCTTCTACTTCATGTAAAGTTCAATCATTGAACTTCAAAAGTTCGTTAGTAAAACCATTACACTTTTCAAAATTGATTATTGTGGGTAAGCATGACCAAAAAACCTGTAACATGCTGATATGAGCAAATGAACCATTTCAAAATTCATTAGGAAACACATCCAACTTTCGAAAACTGTTATAAAAGTCATTCAACGTCATCATGTTATACATTTATGGCCGTAAACTCATAATACCAAAAATAACAATTATGATAAGTACAGAAATTTTAGTAATGAATTCTAAAAGGTCAGTGACCAAATTAGAAATGAAGTGGAAGTGCATTGCTAATTATTGCAATCTGTCCTCTTAAGAGCCTTTCAATAGGAATTGCCCTCTTACGAAGGATAATTATGCAGTAATTTTAATATCAAACATGAGAGATAAAAGAAATGATAGTGATACCATGTGATTAAAGAAAGAAAGAAGTTTAAGAGATACCTTACGTGCTGAGAGTAGAACATTCGGTGCATCAGAGAGCGACACCATGTCCTCTGCATCAGTCGAGACCTGGCGCTGAAACTCGGTATTCCCATCTGAAAAATTCGAAGGGGGTGAAGAAGACAACGATGGAGCAGCGGAGAACGCAACCGGTTGAGGAGTTGCAGGAGATGTTCTAAATGGCACAGCAGCAGGTTGTACCGGTGAAGAAAATACAGGAGGTCCTGGAGGAGTGCTCAAATGGGGAAGAGGGCTTCCTGTTCTGATTCCATTTGCAGATAAAGGCAATTGTGAGGTTTTAATGGAAGGAGACAGTATCGGGTTCGTTTGTACAGTGGGTGGTGCAAATCTGGGTCCCGAAGGCGGAGTAAAAGGAGTCGCCAATTTGGTATCAGGTCTCCGTGATTGTGCTTCAGGAGTGGAGGGGGTGATTCCGACAGAGTATCCGGCAGGAAAATTAGGTTGGTCAGCCATTGAAGCTCATATGTGAACCTAGGCCTTAGAATCAAGATATCTTGAACTACTGATGATGGACCTATTTGGAATACCGAATGAGTAAGTGCTAATTACATAAGAGATCCGAATATGATGATTTTTCGATAAATGTATCAAATTTTAGACCATCTAAATAACAAAAAAGTACCACTTTAACCTTATACCAAACAACAAAGTTGATTGATAAGACCAAATGATTTTAAGAAAACATAATTCTCAATGCTAGGTGTTCTTGCTACGTAATTAGCAATTTCGTTACCACGTTATGAACAAACACAACATGAAAACAAAAGAATCAGTGGAAGGAATACAAACTGCTAAATTTATGAAAATAAAGTGAGTCCTCAAATATATGTAATTCAAATCAAAGATGCATGCATAGTTCCATCTTGATGTAATACACATAGATAAAAGTTTCCAAAACCAAAATTCTTTACATCACAATTTCACATTTAAAAGTGAAACCATATGGCACCTTGAAAAAGCATTCTACATAGTTACACACTTACACACAACAAGTTTTCTATAAAACCTTACCATCCACTTATTCAAACACCACTTCACTTGACCATAAAGTGATACTTATTAGTTATAAATCTCCAACAAGTAAACTAAAAATACTTCCAAAAAAACAAACATAGATAATTGGAAAGAATCAAAAAAGTACTTCCCAAAGAACAAACAAAGGCAATAGAAAACCTTTCAACAGAAAAAAAAAAAATTTTCATAAATCTCCATTCTCCGGTTGGGATTGACTCTAGGCTTAAATTTGGGTAAACCCAGTACCAACTTTCTCTTTCCCTATTTGGCCATTTTTCACCAAGCAATTGTATCAATGAAACTTGCTTTTGCGACAATGCCACACTAACCGTTGCTTTCAGGTGAAGTTTGTCCACAGACAAAAAAGAAAACCTTGCGTCAACGCCCCACCATTGTTTGTTCTAAAATTGTTACTTGGCCACATAAGCCATTGATCAAATGTCATAACAAAGTCAATGTCCAGCCCAAGTGGATAATTTAGATTGCAAAAAGGTCTCGAGTACAAAACGATTAAAAGCCTATATACACACAAAAAGGGCCAGAGAATCGGGATCTAGATTATTTCACCAATGGCAGTTAGAAACTCTGTGACAGGCCGACTGCTATTAAACTTAACTGATAACAATCCGAAAGACCAACACAATTTTGTGCATGGTGCAGCAGACCAATCTATAACAACACATAATCGATTGGACGGAAATATTTGAATCAGAGCGATTAATATAACAATCACACATGGTGAACCGAAAATTTAACTCAGAAAACAAATGGCAGAACATAACTAATGTAATTGGTTTCCTAAATATAGTGTGTTTGGAAGTGCATTTGAAAGTAATTAGGTGATGCCAAATAAGTGCATCATATAATCAGTTGTTATAAAGCATAAAGCATGTGATACTGTTCGACGTCCTTCTACTCAAAGTTGCAATCGTCATTTGTTTATGGTGCTAAGTGTTTGAAAATTTTGAATCATTCAAGAAAGTAATAGATAGATAAAGATAAAACACGGATACATAAGGAATTTTACATTACCATTTCATAGCAAGTTTTGTTGCATTATGCTTATTAAGTTGTTATTCCTAGCACTATGTTAATTTTTGATTTCTGAATAATCAAATAAGCATTAAGTTGCCTCAACTATTTTCAAATGGCACAACCAATCACCCCCAAAACAGAGAGATGTATGTATACCTGACGGTAGGTTTGGTAGAAATTCAACGAAAATATAATCTACCTGACAGTAGGTTTAGTAGAAATCCAACGAAAATATGATCTACTAATGCTAAAAGCGAAGGACTTCACTATTGTATACGCATGAATAATTAGGGTAAAATCATAGTCACACGAGGCAAGTGACAGCAAACTTTTCTAACAAAATTCAGATGATCAAGCATGTGCATTGTGAAAATCAACAAGTCATTTAACAAACTGGATAGATAGTATCGGAAATCAAATCTTCAAAAGCAAATCCTCATAACCCTAAATAAAATTAAGATCTTCAAAAGAAAAAAAAAACCCTAGATCAAGCATTCAAACACGCACGAATTAGGAGGATTATGGTGGAAATGAAATAAATCGGAAACACGTAACAAGAGTCTGATCAAAAAATCTTACCAGAACCAAAACCCTTGTTGAAAGTAAAGCAAAATTCGAAAAGAAACAATACCCTAAATTCGAAATCAAAGGGTAAGAATAAAAAAGAATCTTACTTGAAGATTCGAAGAGGTTGAATTGAAGAATTGTGGGCTGAAGGATCGTTGAAAAGAGGAAGACTTGGCAGAATCAAGAGGTTCTTTTGAGTTCTTGAATTACGCCGGTGATTAGGAGAATTGGGGAATTACAAAACAGCAATTTTGGTCGTCTCTGGACCAACAAAGCTCTGTGTCCGATCGATGTGTTTACATGTTGTTACCATTTAAATGGGGTGCATGTTATTTTTGTTTTCAATCACGAAAATAAAACTTATATAAAAAATAATATATTTTTGACATTTTTCGATTAAGTTTATCTCTAAAGAAAACGTCTCCTAAAAAGCCATGTGATACATTGACATGTGACTCATTAAATATAATGAATTCTGTCGTTTTTTATCTATTAAACCGGTCAACTTGCTTTTTATTTTTTCCTATTATATATTTCTATCACTAAAGTAAATTATATAAATCATCTATGTGGTATTAGGCAACTTATGAATTTCATTTCTGTTTCATTCTAATTACATGAATGGTTCTTACATTTTCAATTTTGCTTTTAATACCTGAAACTAACGGTTGGTTAACTCTCCGTTAAGTTTAAGGATGTGTTTTATTACAACGAAAGGTAATTGTTTTATGGTTTATTATCACTTCTTATATCAATAAAAGATGATCTCGTGGTTGATAAGAGGTTCAATAAGATTGTTTGATTTTTAAATTTATCAATGTCTACTCATATATGTTTTCTTGATTTTATTTTTGAAAATAATAAATATCTATATATTTATAAATAGGGATAATTGCGCAAAAAACCCCTAACTTGTCAGTTCTGTTGTGACTAAAACCCGAAACCATTTTTCGTTGCATAGAAAACTCTGAACTAACTAAAAATTAGTAAATCAATGTTTATCAATGGATAACCGGTTGAAACCGGTAATTAATCATACGTGGACCGGTAAGTAACCTACGTGAAATAAATTTTAATTGTTGAAACCGGTTGTCAAGTATTACACATCATTCAAACCTCCGTTGATGATGTAATCCCGTTTAAAATTACCAATAAAAGTTATCAACGGGGGTTTGAATGATGTGTAATACTTGACACCGGTTTAAACAATTAAAATTTATTCAACGTAGGTTATTTACAGTTCCACGTAAGATTAATAACCGGTTTCAACCGGGTACCCATTAATAAAACATTGATTTACTGAGTTTTAGTTAGTTCGGGGTTTTCTATGCAACGAAAAATGATTTCACAAAAAACTGACAAGTTGGAGGGTTTTCTGCACAATTATCTCTTATAAATATAACATGGGTTTTTCCTATTTTGTTTACCAAAATTTCAACTAGCACAAAAATTTGGAAGCAACCCATTACAATCAATTAATAATTACAACCATCAAAGATGTAATAATTCTTCAAACAAAATAATATCAACAATCAATTGATAATATCAACTATTAGTTCTTACAACCAACTAATATCAACTTCCATTTTACATTAATTTGTTCAGAATTTATTCATGTAAATTATCCATATAAAGTTGATCATAGCTCTTGTGCTACTTCATTTTCATCATCCCCTTGTACATCTGCATTTTCGTCATCCACTTGATCATACTAAAAAAACTCATCATTTAATCTTTCCTTTCATATAAAATTTTGCATCGCAAAACATGAAAGAACAATATTTCTTTGAACTTCAAATGTGAATGGGATTATTTTCTTCAAGATAGGGAATCATGCTTTCACTACGCCAATAAGCACGTTCCGTGACAATTCTTAATTTTGCGTGTGAATGATTAAATTTTTCATATTTGTTTATGGCATTTCTACGTTGATAATTTCCAAGCATGTATCTAACATTATGATATTGTGTCATAAACCTTTGAGTATTTTTATATGCAGCATCATAAAGATAGTATTTACCTGAAATATAAACAAAACAATTATAATGTAAATATTACCTGAAATATAAATAATAGGTTATAATATTTAAATCAAATTGTTTATAATTGCTTAAATGTCTAAATGAATGATATTTAATTGTTTAATTACAATTAGTATGGGAATCATTAATCACAAGCTTCAACAACTTGAACTATATGCTTTAAACCTTTGTAAATTATGATTCATACAATTATGTACTAGACCCTAAAGCTTAGTGTACAAGTAGCCTAAGCTTATACGTGGTTGGTAACTTAATATGTTGAAGAATAATAATCTTGGTGACTAATGTTAGAGGAATGAAACTAAAAGGGGTGTTATGACAAATCTTGACCAATTGGGGGCTAAATTACTCCCCAATCGGTGCTTCCCTTTCACCTAAAATCATTTGCAAACAATCTACACTTTTGGAAGGAGAACTCAAAAGCTAGGGTTGGAAATTCTCTTGCAATTTGGCTAGGGGATTGAACAACCAAGTCTAGAAGAACTAAGGTAATCTTCTACTGAGTATTTAAGGTGTATTATGTCCTCCATCTTCATCTCCTTCCTACATAATAATTGAAATGGATGATAAGATGGAGATGAATCGAGAGTTGATTGCAGCAATGAGTTCCCTTTTTGTAGCTAGCAAGTTTTGATGTGTTTTATGAGCTGATAAACCCAAGAAACAAAGAATTTTTATAAAGCTTGAGCTTGATTTTGATTAGGTTGAATCAAAGAATAAAATGGTTAAAGGTTGGTTATTTCTTATATTATTTGTGTTAAAATAAGTTTACATATGTTTATAATAGTCAAACAATGCATAAAACATGTATATATTAGTGTTAATAGAAGCTGGAATCGAGTTTGGATGGAAAAGCTTCGAACAGGGAATAAAATCCTGGAACAGAATGTGCAGACCTGTACCCGACTCGGCGAGTCGCCCCCTTTGACTCGTCGAGTCGATGCTACTAGAATGGCTTATTAGTGTCTTGAATATCAATGTTTGATAGGTTTGGACCTAAACGAAGTGTCAGTTGCCAAATTGGGAAGCTAAGGGGTGGAAATCAAGCCTTAAAAGGCCGTTGGCAGATTTTGCTACTTAAAGGCTACTTTTAGCCTATCTTGTTGTGAGTTCAAGTATTGGTGTGTGTGGTGCATACATATTTACATGCTTATCTTCATTGTGATAATGTGCATATATCATTGGCATCATGTGATGCATTGCACTGGTTGCACTTAGTTGCATGATATTGATTTATGGCCATGGTGCCCTGAACTTGTTACAATCATTGGAGTCTACTGTTCTTCATTTTATCATTGATGAACCACTTGATACTTATCGGTCTATTTTTTGATTAACCATACTGCTAAGCCTATGTTTATCATCTGGTCTCACTGGACGTCCATGTTATTATTTATATTTAAACGTCCTATTGTGTTTGTGCGTATAAAATCCCTACATCGGATAAGCTTACGGTGTAGGTGGCCGGACTTCGGGTGCCGGTTGGTTATATGGTTGTCTAGTCTCAATATCCCCGGGCTGTAACGCGCAGGTTCTCAAGTCTCCTCGTGACTTGTTGGAGTGAGTTCTATTCCCACACACTTTTGGTTAAGATATTGCACATGTCCTCTTTATACCCATGTTTATTGTTGTTGCGTGTTTTATGTTATACACGTCATACCGATCTAGTAACTCACTTAGCAAATTTTATTTATTAATCCCATATACTTCATGTATGTCAAATGAAGGTAATAATAAAGGCAAAGAAGTTGTCTGTTCAAGTTCAAAGGTCTTGTAGACCGAGTTGAAGTGACTTTTGTTAAAGCTTAAAGCATGATAGCTTGGGTGTGGAATAGATCACCTATGTGTTCCTCAGTTATAGCTGTTTTTAAAAATTGATGATAGATGGTGTATTTCAAACTCCAAGTAGCTTGTAAATAAACTTAAAATGCTTAAGCTTTGTGCATACAAACTAACACAGGATTATGGACTTCGTGCGAATGGGTCATGCCTGATTTTA
Source organism: Centrapalus pauciflorus (assembly GCA_020465985.1). NCBI lineage: Eukaryota > Viridiplantae > Streptophyta > Magnoliopsida > Asterales > Asteraceae > Centrapalus > Centrapalus pauciflorus. Next base: position 309,661 of record JAANYP010004253.1, read on the forward strand.
ATTTGAATCATATTAGTTTATGATTATCGGGCTTAATTCTCTGTTAAACTTTGATAATTTAATTAAATATTATATTATGTTGAAATGAGTGTTTTAATCATGCGCAAATCCTTCCCAACCAGCAACAACAAACGTAAAGATCATGTTAAAGTTATAAATGGCTAAACACATTTTGATAACAATCTCATTTTCCTCTCCCCTTATATGACTGTTATTCATTGGTTGGAACTATAACGTGTATTAGCATTCCATCAAGAGCATCACCCTACAGTAAATATAACGATCAAAATAACAATAGTAATTATGAGTAATCGTTTCTTATGTTCGTCCATATTCCGCCTGGTAAAACATAACACCATACCCAATTATAAAACATAAATCCTTGTTCACCAACCAAACAATATTCTTCACAACAAACAAGCTAAGTGTGTACATTATAAAATAACATTCAATTTATAAAGTATCTAAAATACCAAAAATAAACAACTAGTTCAAACATAACAAATATCAAACAAGTAGTTCAACACAAACAACTAATCCTTTAAAAGACCTAAGATTTTTGTTTGGTTTCTAAGCAAATTCTTTAGCAAATCCAAACTCGAAGGCATCTTCAGCCACCACTACCTTTGTAACGTTGATTGAGCAAAAAAGGAGATGGCTAAATAATATAAAGGATCTGATTCATCAAGACCAAATGTGTTTAACTTCTCAGTGCACTTATATTTTTTTTTGTGTTCTTTTGGCTTTCTGTTGTTTTCTATTGCGTTTGAGTCATTTCAGTAAGGCAGTGATACATACTTTAAGTTGTTCATCGAGATTGCCCTCATTTCAGTTGGGCAGTTGATTGTAGTAGAGTTGTACATAGTTTGGGGGATGGTAACATAGCAATTTTTCAACATTTTAAGTTTTAGATGACCCTGCATGAAAATGATGAAAGGTTGTAATTTGTAAAAAGGATTTCAAAAAACACGTTTAATTTTAATAAAAAAGATTAATTACAAAATATACCTAATCAAATTCTTATTTTAATCAGATTTTGATTTTAGTATACATTTCGTCACAGCTTGCCACACAAAAAATCACCATTTGTCACACAAAAAGAGGAACGCTTGCCATTCTCTACCCCCCTCCATGGGTTATGTCATCGTGGTCCCAAAACCCTAGCCAACCATCTGCCACCGTTCTCCCTCGCTGACACCACCACTGGTCGATCTCGCCACCGTCATTCTTCACTCTTGCCGCCACCGATGTTCCCCAAACAGACTTATCAAATAAGATTTATCATTACGAGGCAAAAAAAACAAGCAATTTCGGTTTGATAGCACTTATTAGGCTCTAATGTTAGAAAACTTTTTATTCGGTAAGAGGAAAAAACTGATAAGTGCGTTTGATATACATAAGACATAAAAGTCAATATTCTCTTATCTTGTCTTATTGTGATCAGTTTTGGTATGCATCTCATCATCAGTTATCACAAAAAAAAAAAAAAAGAACTTGTGCCTTCTTTCCCCCATTTCCTGCGTTCTGTCCTCCTCGTCCCAAAACCCTAGCTGATTTCCACCTTCTTCTGGTTCGTTTTACATCTGTCTTCTTCTGGTTTGATTTCTTTCCTTTTTGTTCTTTCAATTGGTTTTTATATGCTCGATTTGGAACCTTTTTTTTTCTTAAAATCATTCTATTTTGTTTTTTGCTTATAAAATCAATTTTTAGATGTATATGCTTTAAATTTGATTTTTTTTGTTCTTAAGGTATCTTTGATTTCTACCCTAACTATACTTGTATATGCTTTGATTTCAGTCTTGCTATTGGCAAACATTTTCATTTGAGGCGTTCATTATTTTTTATTCAAGCATTCTTTAATTTTTAAAGTATTCTTTGATATTAGGTATAAAAAGTTACTTGTATTTGATTCTTGAATATAACAAGTTCATTTGATATGTGTATTTCATTCTTGAATATAACAAGTTCATATCATACTTGTATTTGATTCTTGAATATATCATATACTCACTTGAATCAATGGAAACTTGTTGATATGGTTAATCGATTTAATGGTTACTTGAATCAATGAAAACTTATTGATATGGTTAATTGAATCAATGATTACTTGAATCAACAAGTTATGTGGTGTCCGCGCGTTGCGACAGATGTATAGCTATGTATTTTGATACTTTAATAGATATAATTTAAACGATAAAATCATACTTTATTTATAAATTGATTAATGATAAAAATATAACATAAAGGATAAAAAGATCTATTAAAATTATACTAATTAAAATAAAAAATAAATTAAATTAATTGAATAGGTTGGAGAAAAAACTAAACACCAACCTATACATACACACACACACATCGGAAAACCAACACGCATCGGAAAACTTTGGAAAATCTTCATGCACCACCACAAATGCATCACAATTCCCGCGTGATGCATCAGATTTCGCGTGATGCATCAAATTCCTGCGTGATGCATCGACTTTCTGTGTGATGCATCACCTGATCCAGGAACTCACCCCTATATATATGTATATATATATATATATGTGTGTGTGTGTGTGTGTGTGTGTGTGTGTGTATATATATATATATATATATATATATATATATATATAAGCACATGACATTAGCTACAAAACACATATTTATCATTTATCGTAGTTATTAAAATAAATAAAAGATATCATAATATAAACGAAAATGACAATAAACTAATAATATAGTAAAACAAAATATTTTCTTAAAAATTTTTATAGGTTTGGTCAATATTTGAAATAATAATGTTATTAATATAAAAAGTATTGAGTAAATTACATAAATGGTCTCTGTGGTTTGCATAAAACTTTGGATACGGTCCCTGTGGTTTCAATTTTACATGAATGGTCCTTATGTTCACTGTTTACTTGCAAAAATGGTCCCTCTGCCGTTAACTTTAACAATCAAATGGTTAAATATTTTATAATGACCATTTTACCCTTTTCTTTGATAACATTTTGGTCCCTCAAGTTTGTTGTTCATTTTAGTCTTGGTCCCTCAAGTTAATTTTTTTATTTAACTTTATTATTATTATTAGAGTAAAGGACATTTTTGGTCCTTGTGGTTTGATGGTTTACCCGGATTCAGTCCCTTAACCATGATAAGGTCAAATTTCATCCCTATTTTGCTAATCTTGTGCCCTTTTAGTCCCTCGTCCGTTAAACTTAACGACACAACCGTTAAATTTGTAAGAATGACACATTGAGACGTTTTTAGTCCCTATGGTTTTATTATTTACCCATTTATAGTCTAACATTTATTTTATTTTATTTTTGTAATACTCTTATATTATTTATAGATATACTTAATTCATTATAAACATACTTATTTTTATTTATAAATATAGTTATGTTTTAATATTTTATTTACAATTACTATTGTTCGTATTTTATTTAAAATTTAAATTTTATTTTAATTTAAATATATTTTTCTTTACTAATTTATTTAAAGTTCATCTTCTTTATTAATTTTAATTTTTATAATATTATTGTTGACATTTATATATGTAATTTTGTTAGTTGTGTTTAAGTAAATATAATATCGTTGATATTTTTCCTCTCCAAAGTCACTATTTTCTTCAAGTATCTTGCAACCTATATATGCGTTGGATATATATATATATATATATATATATATATATATATATATATATATATATATATATGAGATCATTGCAGAACCTAAATTTAGTGTAGAACTGTAGAACCAATATCGTCCATAGATTAAAATAATCTAATAGTCTTGATTAAAAGAGTTAAGTTTGAAATTAGAGAAAAAAGATTGGTAATAGTGATATTTTAATTCTTGGAGGGGTAAAAAGGGAAAAGATTGGAAATAGCAAAAAGATTGACATTAGCAAAGTAAATATCCTTTTTCTTTAAATTAAAATAACATTAATATTATTAATTTTTAAATCAAAAAAATTATACCATAAAAACGAGAATTTTATACTCTTTAAAACGAGACCGGTCATGATATATTTTTTTCGAAAAAATTTTACGTGTTTATTTTTCGTAAAAAAAATTACCCAGATCACGATTCAATATATCATGGTGAGATAATGAGATCATTCGATATCGAATGAACACTTTGATATCGTATATTTAACGTCAATGCAACACTGCATATACGGTCATTATTAACAGAGCTAAAATAATAGTCACAATTAGTAGTCAAAGTTTGTGGATTTAACGAGAACGGTTATGATATATATTTTTTATTTTTCGTAAAAAAAATTTTACCCAGACCACGATGCAATATATCATGGTGACTTTGATATCGTATATTTAACGTCAATGCAACATTGCATATACGTTCATTACTAACAGAGCCAAAATAATAGTCACAATTAGTAGTCAAAGTTGTTGGATTTAACGAGAACGGTTATGATATATATTTTTTTTATTTTTCGTAAAAAATATTTTACCCAGACCACGATGCAATATATCATGGTGAGACCATGAGATCATTCGATATCGAATGAACACTTTGATACCGTATATTTAACGTCGATGCAACACTTCATATATGTTCATTATTAACATAGATAAATAATAGTCAAAATTAGTAGTCAAAGTTGGTGGATTTAACGAGAACGGTCATGAATATATTTTTTTGAAAAAAAATTTACGTGTTTATTTTTCGTAAATTTTTTTACCCATACGACCATTCGATGTCGAATGAACACATTTGATATCGTATATTTAACGTCGATGCAACACTGCATGTCCATTATATATTAAAAGAGTAAAAAAAAAAAGTCAAAGTGGACAGTCAAACTTGGTAGGCTGCTATTAATTCAATGTTAATTGTATAATTACCATCTTATCCCTAGTGTTATATTATAATCTAATGGTTTAGATTGGTGCTATGGTTCTGCACTAAATTAAGGTTCTGCAATGATCCCAACCCTATATATATATATATATATATATATATATATATATATATATATATAATTTATGTGTATATAATTTAATACACATAAATTTATGTGTATATAATTTAATACACATAATGTTTATGTGTATATTATATAATTTGTCTTGGATGTCTTGGATATATATATATATATATATATATATATATATATATATATATATATATATGTGTGTGTGTGTGTGTGTGTGTGTGTGTGTGTTTAAGTGAGTACCACCTACTACACAACGCACTTGAAGGTATCACTCGTAAAATTATTTTTTTTGAAATTTTGTTTCACAAACATGTTTTAATTAACATTACACAGATAATATGTGAATTTCACGCAAATTCGAACACTGTAAGTGCATAAAATCACGCACCACATATATGCAAAATTATGTAAGTGTGCGTTCACATCATTTTTTAGGAGCTAGAAGATGTGAATGTATGTGAAATTTACATATAATCTTCATAATGTTAATTAAAACATGTTTATGAAATAAAATATTAAAAAAAATTTTTAAAGGTGGTAGCGCGCTTTTGGTGCGCTGTATAAGTAGTGGTGCTCTCTTGAACCATATTCCTATATATATATATATATATATATATAGGGTCAGGTTCTATGGGGCACCATATGCATCGGGAACCGAAAAAAGAACCAACCACAACCTTTAGATTAAATGATCATTAATGCATCACGCGATGCATGTATTTGGTATGCATAGGGGTATTGTGGAAAAAATAAATATAGCTAGTCAGATAAAATTAGTTTTATATTAATTAAATGTTCAATCAATACCTAAACAATAAATACTAAATAATATTAATTGATACACTTCCAAAATTACAAAATCTAAACAAATTCAAAAAAGAAGATTTGATGTCGATGCATCTAATACTCATCATTCAATTCGTGATGCATGTCGGTTATTCATCCTCATTTTCGGTCATAATCAAAATCTTCTTCTTCCCACCATCATGCATCATCAATATGGTGATGCATCTTTATCGGATTTATCTTCAAAACACGATGCATCTTCATTTGATTCATAAAAAATCACGATGCATCTTCATTTGATTCATAAAAAACACGATGCATCTTCATCGTATTCATTTTCAAGCATAATGCATCTTCATCGGATTCATCTTCAAACATGATTCATCTTCATAAACACGATGCATCTGATATTCAGATTTGTCTTCCATAAACATCGGATAAACACAATTTCATCTGATTCATCTTCAAACACGATGCATTTAATCGGGTTTATACAAAAATTTTGCATGAACTAGTTGATGCACATCGTTTATCATAACACGATGCACATCGTTTATCATAACACGATGCACATGAGATTCTCGTGTTCATCATCTACGTGCTGGTTCATCATTTGTGCATCTTTGTTCATCTTTTATATGCACTCGTTCATTATTCATGTTCATCTTTATATGCATCTTCGTTCATCTTCGTGTACTCGTGTGCTCGGTTCCGACTTATGGTGTTCTTCGGTTACGACTTATATAGTGGTTATCGTGTTCTTAGGTGGGTTCATCTTGTTCCTCGGTTCCGACTTATCATGTTCATCGATCACTAACTGCATCATCGTCACCACAAAAGTATCGAAATCCGAAAACTTGAGGGTTCTGGAAACCTGCTTCCACATTCTTGAGCAATCCATCCGACGTAGATGATGCAAGCGAAATTGAGAAAAAATGCTGCAAATTGGGGATGAAAATAGGATGGGATGAACATGGGACAAACGTGACACGAATATATGATTCTTTGATTTTGATTTTGGATTATCATATATCAACAAACGCTACTAATTGGGACGACAATGGATAAACAATTGAATGAGATTTTTTTGGTTAATTTGGTGTTTCCAAAATGTTTGGAGGAAGAGTATGTGGAATTGAGAAAAAGTCTCACTCTGTTACTAAATTCAAGGGATTGCTATATTTAAGTATAATTAATTCTGTTTTTTTTAATCTTTGAATTATTATTAATTATGAGTTAAAAATATATATATATTTATCATTCCTAAATTGCCCTTGATGCATTTTTGGTTCCTACCGGTTCCCAATACATCGTGGTGTCCCATAGAACCTCAATATATATATATATATATATATATATATATATATATATATATATATATATATATATATATATATAATAGTTTCAAGTACCTTCCAATAACATTATTTTTTCAAGTATATTCACATATGTATATAATTTATGTGTCGATAATTGATTAGGTTGGAAAATATTTGAAGAAATAATGACTTTGGAGAGGAAAAATATCGACGATATTATATCTACTTAAACACACAAAATTATATATATATAAATGTCAACAATAATATTATAAAAATTAAAATTAATAAAGAAGATGAACTTTTAATAAATTAGTAAAGAAAATATATAATTTTAATTAAAATAAAAGGTTAAATTTTAAATTAAATACGAACAATAGTAAATGTAAATAAAATATTAAAATTTAAGTATATTTATAAATAAAATAAATGTGTTTATAATAAATTAAGTATATCTATAAATAATATAATTATAAAGATAAAATAAAATAAAATAAATGTTGGACTATAAATGGGTAAATAATAAAACCATAAGGACTAAAAGCGTCTCAATGAAAAGGGTAAAAATGACATTCTTACAAATTTAACGGTTGTGTCGTTAAGTTTAACGGACGAGGGACTAAAAGGGCACAAAATTAGCAAAATAGGGATGAAATTTGACTTTATTAAAGTTAAGGGACTGAATCCGGGTAAACCATCAAACTACAAGTACCAAAAATGTCCTTTACTCTTATTATTATTATTATTTATTAATAATTTAACTTTTTACGTATTAATTTTTTTGTTTATTAAGTTTCCTATATTTTAATATATTTTATGATCTAAATTACAAACTTAATAATTTTTTTATTATAAACAATTGTATCAAATTAGAATCGATTTTCTTTTTTAGTTTTTTCAAGTAAAAATTCCAAACATTTTATATTGTAATTTTCCAAAACAAAAATTTTTGAACATTAAGCTTTTATTTGTTTTTTCAAACGAAAAGAAGTTACTAACCGATTTTTTGTTTTGAAAAACGAAAATGAATATAAACATTCTGTTATTAGTTTTTGCAAACGAAAGAATTATGAATAATTCTGATTTTCAGATTTTCCAAACAAAAAAATCATTTTTCTAGTGTGTAGCCTTTTTGTTCAGAAAAACTAAAAAAATGGAATGGTTTGTAGTTTTTTACGATTGGAAAAAGTTAAAACGTAATGATTAAAATAATATAAAAATCTAACAAAAAAATAGACCTTTTTGATTTTTTAGCTTTTTCCAAATGTACAAAATACGTTTTTTCAAAAAATGAAACAGTCTATTTTTTTGTTCGATTTTTATGTTATACTAATCATTACGTTTTTAACTTTTTCCAATCGTTAAAACTACAAATTATTCCATCTTTTATAGTTTTTCCGAACGGAAATGCTACACACTATTTCATTTTTTGAAAAAACTTTAAAACGTAAAAAAAATAAAATGTAATGGTTTGGTTCGAAAAACTAGAAAAATAAGATGATTTTTTTTGTTTGGAAATATTGAAAATCAGAATTATTCGTAGTTTTTTCATTTGCAAAAACTAATAACAGAATTGTTTGTATAAATTTTCGTTTTCCAAAACAAAAAACCGGAATGGGTTGAATCTTTTGGTGCAGAAAAAAATAAAAAATAGATTGGTTTTCGTAGCTTTTTACGTTTAGAAAATGAAAAACTAAAAACATGAATGGTCAGTAACTTTTTCCATTTGTAAAAACAAATATAAGTTTAAGGTTCAAATTTATTTGGTTTGGAAAACTATAATATAAAATTTTTGTATTTTTTTCATTCGAAAAAGCTAAAAAAACGAAATGGATTCTAATTTGTTACTATTGTTTATAATAAAATAAATAAATAATTTTGTAACTTAAACTAAAAAATATATTAAAATATAGGAAACTTAATAAACAATAAATTAATATGCAAAAAGTTAAATTAATAATAAATAATGATAACAATAATAATAGTTATAATTATAATTATGATGATGATGATGATGATGATGATGATGATGATGATGATGATGATGATGATGATGATGATGATGATGATGATAATAATAATACTAAATGAGTTAAATAAAAAAATTTACTTGAGGGACCAAAACTAAAATGAACTACAAACTTGAGGGACCATAATGTTATCAAAGAAAAGGGTAAAATGGTCATTATAAAAGATTTAACCATTTGATTGTTAAAGTTAACGGCAGAGGGACCATTTTTGCAAGTAAACAGTGAACATAAGGATCGTTTATGCAAAATTGAAACCCCACGGACCGTATCTAAAGTTAACGGCAGAGTAACCATAAACTAAACATTACAAACTAATTAGAATAATCAAACAATATGTTAAACTGAATATAAAATAAAGTTGTTTTTTAAGTAAACACAAAGATACCAAAATAAGACATTATGGAACTCTAAAATTATAATAAACCATTACAAACTAATTAGAATTGTGTTACTTCAATATTTTACTTGTATATATATTTCTTTAATCTTGATTTCTTAATTGTTATGATTATTTGAATATAGCTATGGTTACTTGAATCAATGGATAGTGATGTATTTGTATTAAAAACTAATGTATGATTGTGTATCTTTTATTAAAATGAATTGTTATGTTATTTTATTTTTTATTTTTATAAAAAATTATTATTATGGTTTTGATGGTATATAATCAAATAATTTATACAACAAACAAACTTATTAAATTATTTTATCAAATCTCAGTATCTTATCATTGCCATATCTAAGGGCATGTTTATTTCACAAAATACTAAAGAAATCTGTATAATTTGAATGAGAATTCCATTCCTTTGTATGTTTGGTTTGCTAAAAGAAAAGGAAAAAGAATTTCTTTTGACATAAAAGTTGTCCTCATCCATTAGAATCAATTTTCTTACCTAATATGTAAAGAATTGAGATTTCATTATCATAATACGTTTTTTATGGTCGATGTTACCTATCATAACGACCCTACATCGCCCACCCACCCTATCTAACCATACCCAAATTACCTTATCTCACCTACGCTACCCTACCTACCTTACCCCACCTCACCACACCCCACCTCTCACATACCACACCCCACCCACATCGTAATCCATCTCACCCCACCCTAACCCCTCCCATGCCATCCCAACCTAGCCTAGCCATCTTACCCCACCCCACCATATCCCACCCTATCTACACATTCTACTCAAATTACCTTTCGTGCAATCAAAATCAGACCTCGGACAGTTTAACGCCGGATTTTGGACGTAAGTAATTTGTCAATTACAGAGGGGCTTAGAGGGTGTTTGGTTTTGCTTATCAAAGCTGCTTATCTGCTTTATCACGTTACACTACTGCAAATAAGTAGTTTAAAGTGTTTGGTTAACTTTTCTTAATAAGTGCTTATTTGCAGTAGGTAGTAATGTTACCACAATTTTTCTATCGTAGGTTTTTGTTGCTGTAAGGCAACAACAATTAATTTTAATTGTAAAATGACAATACTACTCTAACCTATACCTGGTACCCTTTATTTTATTTTTCACTCACACAGCCTCTGCTCCCTAAACCTTTTTCATTCACGCCTCCAACAAGAACGAAGAAAGCTACATCTCCTCCCTGCCCATCAAGCAAGTCGACTGGAGCGCCGTCTCTAGACCACCGGCGACCACCAGCGTCCAACAGTGTCTTCACCAGCGGCGACCATCGGGGACAAGCGGCGCGGGTCAGTTCGTTTGGTTTTTTCAGTTCGTTCTTGTTCGCATTAATAATCACTTGTGTGATCAATTTTAGATTTTAAATCCTTATAACTTCACTTTCTGAATTTGATCGAGGCTTATCGCTTTTATGTACCTACAGATCATGTACTAATGCTTTTAACGCAATAGCTTTGTTTTTTAAATTGTACTTTTATTAGCTTAGAATCCAATTTATAAATTATTATATTTAAAATTTTATTTTTTGATGAAAAACTTATTAAAATGTTATTGATAAATAATTATAAATAAAAATATTATATTATAAGCTAAAACACTTATTAAATTAATAAAATTCATAATGATATACAAATGTCCTTTTTGGTAATTTTACAAGTTTTAAACGCAAATCCAAACATTAAACTTTCTACATCATTTTTTGTCACAGTAATAATCTGATTATTAGGTATCAAAGCGCCGCAGCGCTTTTCCAAACGCAAAACAAACACCCTCTTAGTCAATGTAAAGGTATCGTCTTTGTAAAATCACTGGTTAAAAGGTTTAAACTAAACCCTTCACCAGAATCACCACAAAACCCTGGAAGTTGGAAGTTTATCTTCAAAAATGTCATCTTACCGGTCGCCGCGAGCAGGAAAGAACAGCACAAGCGCAATGAATAAGAAAAAGAGAAAATATCCGGACTTGGAGAAGAATAAAGATGAAAAGGCTTCGAAATCATCTCGTATCGATGAAGCAGATGAATTTGTAAACAAACCGGTCGAAGGTAAAGAAGCAATGCCAAAGTTATTCAAAGATTCAACTCCGTGGAGAAATTTGCAGTTGCTTTTGTCATTACAGAAGAAGAATCTCAATATTGAAAAGTATGAATCTTTTATATTACAGTACTTTTTGTTACGCTTCCATTTTCTCTGTATGTTTGGCTATTATGTTTGTTAAAATCACAAATGTTACACGAGATGAATTTGAGGTCAAATGGATTGTAACAAGAGCATAATTATATTTGTCGGTCAATTTTGGTTATAGTGTTCTGATATTTGATTGAATTTTGTGCAGAAAATTGGATTTGGCATATAAGTTTGTGAATTTGAGCTTTAGTCAAGTAGATGATGACACTAATCATGCTTTAGAGGTTGTTAGCCATGAAAGTAATTATTTTTCTCAACAACTAGGTGCAGTCAACATTAATTTCTTCAGAAAAAAAATATCATGGTTGAGGGGCTTATGCCTCGGGTTGGTGCAAGTGGGTCTTGTTTTGATTATAGATGCTGGAAAATTTTCAAGTTCTGCCTGGAGGAGGGTAGGAAACTACATGTTCCGATGAGCTTTGCTCGGGATATCTTAAAAGTTATTCATTGCATCACTAGGAATATGGAAATCAAAGATTTAAATGATGAGGAGTTGATGTTATATAATATGATCCTTGATTGTATATCGTTCATTTTCTCATCACATGGTGGGGTTTCCAATGAAAATTTGGATTTGTGGATTTCGCTTGTTGGTACTTTACTTGAACTTGTTCTTAAAGTTTTTTCCAACAAGCCTGACAATAGTAGATCGAGCACAATCATCCTGAATTTGACATGTTCACTACTCAAGCCATTCACCAAGTTTTTGAGGCGTCATCCAAGGAAAAATGGATTTCATGATTTTGTGGATCGGCTTTTGGAACCTTTATTGTCCTTGCTGCATGTGCTCCACCATTCTGTAGTTGCCAGTAATCGTGCTTTGATGGATAAATTATTGAAGTTGACTGAAGAAGTTTTGTCTCAGGGATTGTTTCACCACTCACACATTGATGGATTTCTTACCTTACAGAGCTTAGCAAAGTATAAAAATTTCTGATGATGAGAAGTCAAACGTCTCAAAAACAGTTATTAAAAGCTATCACAGGCATCTTTTTGATAAGCTGGAAAGATTTGTGGTGGAGAAGAAAGCCTTGGCACTCTTTGGTAAAGGGAAGCTTTTTCAGTTGTATGTCCATAGTATAAAAAGGCAAGAGGGTGTTGAGTGACGGAAGGTTCTAGCATATCTGGCAAAGGTCTTTCGGGTGAAATGGTTAAAATGTCTTCTGATAGCCATATTGTATCTGCTTTAAGTGGAGAGATTCGGAAGTCTATTTGATTTTTGGGTGGATCTATTTACACCCCATGTTGAATCTATTTTCACCACATATGATTATGTTTACTGATCATTAACCCATCATTTTCAATCTATTTCTACCACATGATAAATGATTATGTTTACTAATGATTAACTCATCATCTTCAATCTATTTCTACCCCATACTAATGATTAACTTTCTACCCCATAAGATTAGATATTAATTTTTTTAAAAAAATCTTAGTATTAAAATACCTTAAAATTTAGGGATAATTGCAAAAATAACCAACGTTGTACAAACGAATTTATTACATAAAATATTATGGCAATAGTAGATTCTTGTACATTTTTTTCCATTCTTTTGCAGGTCTACAATGTCCCTCAAGACTTGGCATTGGATATTCCTTTTGCAAATCCACCTTCATAAAATGATTTCCATAAACAAATGCAATTACTATCGATTGATTTAGTTCTGGCGCCTGTGGTTTTTTCTGTGACACCCTTGCCACAATAACCACATTCATAACACCCAGGATTAATCACCATACACATTAATACATAAATGATCTGAATGCTTAATAAATATGCGGAAGCATTAAAATACATAATTAAAGTACAATTGTCAGACATTCTACGGTGCTACATGGATCCAGTCTAAGTCTACATACCCAATGAATTATTACAACATCCCAAATATTACAACATTATTTCCATGTTTTCAGTTACCGAATGAGTAGTAGAGGATCTTCCAAAAACATCAATAAAGACCTAACTAAAAGGTCCGGCAGCAGATTTTCCTTTTCTTGTAAAAAGTAAACAACTGAGGGGTAAGCAAAGATTTACACATTTAACAAGTCTTTATGATGCCACCCAAGAGTAACACCGGCAACACATGCCGTATACTCTCTACGTACTCAAAGTATGGAACCCGAGTCGCAGCTCCTTCGAGACCTCGCTCGACATAAAAACCAACCATCTGAGGTAGAAAGTCATCAGAGATGTTACAATGCTCTTCAGGACCTCACTCCGAGGTCATATAGTCTTAGTAACACCAGATTACAGATGCGACCCGCAGGTCCATCAAAGGATGCACAACAAAGAACGAAAATGCAACAAGCAACAATGTGCATCAACATATAAGCAAGTTGGTACATCAGGTGTGACGACTGCAATCTAGTTTTGTTATTAATTGTGTATGATATCTGCATTTGCAAGTTAAGTTCTAGACTGTCAAGTTAAGTTCTACACTGTGAAGTTGAGTTCTAGAATGGGCAGTTAAGTTCTAGAATGTCAAGTTAAGTTCTAGACTGTCAAGTTAAAATCTAGAATGTGCAGTTAAGTTCTAGACTGTCCAGTTAAGTTATAGAATGTGCAATTAAGTTCTAGACTGTCAAGTTAAGTTCTAGAATGTGTAGTTAAGTTCTAGAATGTCAAGTTAAGTTCTAGATTGTCAAGTTAAGTTCTAGAATGTGCAGTTAAGTTCTAGACTGTCCTGTTAAGTTCTAGAATATGCAGTTAAGTTCTAGACTGTGAAGTTAAAATCTAGAATGTGCAGATAAGTTCTAAGATGTGAAGATAAGTTCGTGGAGGAGCGTCTAAACGAACTTAAGGGCTATATAATGAACTTATCATTGTGAATTCAGTAATCTTTGAAGGCTCAGAAGTTCTATCGAACTTGAGAGCAAACAGAGCATCCGGGTAAAGAAATCTTTGAGAATTACGAATTTTAGAGCTCGTATAGTGCGCGTGCGATCTAGAAAGGTTTTCAGAGAGTTTCTTGGAGCAATACATCGTGTGGGGTCGTTTCTTACATCGACTAACATCGTGATCGGCTCCGGTTTCCGTGCGTGATCGATCAGTTAAGCGTCTAATGAGGATTCCGCAATCATTGGACGGCGTCGCGTCAAGATCAGATCCGTAGAAGTGGTGACCTTACAGGTGGTATCAGAGCCATCGTGATTGTTCTTCGTGTTCGTCGCGTTTGGTGAACATTCATAAGGTTTCTTGGCGTTTTTACCGGATAAGTCACGTATTTTTGAAGTTTTCAGAGTTCTACGAGCAAGTTTATTGGCAAACATTCGTATTAGTTCATCTTTTCAGTCGAAATCATTGTTTTTAATCTTAAAAACACTGGTTTAATCTGAAATCTTGAAAAAATCGAATTTTTGGTCGTTTCTTGAACTTGCGACGCTCGAACATAAGGGGAGTATTAGGGTTCTTCAAACTTGTCAGAATACGCTCCACTCGGACTTGATTTAGGGTTTCTCAAATGCGTTTGGGTCTCGAACTTGTATGGGATTCGAATTTAGATTGATTCGAACTTGTCAGAAGTTTTAGGGTTTCTCGAACTTGAGATTGATTCGAACTTCTCAGGAGTTTTAGGGTTTCTCGAACTTGAGATTGGTTCGAACTTGTCAGAAGGATTAGGGTTTCTCGAACTTGAAGTCTTTCGAACTTGTTGATTTCGAACTTAACACTCAAGAATTTAATTTACAAAACGAATTTAAAATTAAAATTATAAAAACTTAATTAAGTCCGTAAGATTTGTTTTAAGTTTATTTTTAAATTAAATTGTTTAAGTTCGTAAGTAAAAAGTTTTAAAAGAATGTCGAGTTTGCATAAGTTTTTGGAAATGGACCATGAGGTGGGCAAATCTAATTCACCGCCCAAGCTGATGAAGTTAGAAGACTATTATTGGTGGAAGGACTGATTTGCAGACTTTGCGAGATTTAGCGATATGCGTATGTGGATATGCATAGACGAATGCTATGTTCCCCCAACACAAGAGCTAGAGGGTAGATTAAAGGTTTTGTCGTATCAAAATATGAAAGATGACGACAAGAAGATTTATGAAGCCGAGAATCGAGCTTTATCATCAATAAGAATGGCATTGCCTTTGGAGATCCTACACAAGTTCAGAAATCACAGAACTTCTAAAGAGATCTGGGAAGCTCTAGAGAAGAGGTGTTAGGGAAATCCTAGGGTCAGAATGGGGAGAACAGAAATGTTAAAGTAGCAGTTTGCAATCTTCTAAGCATTGAAGAATGAGACATTGGATGAAACAATTACAAGGTTCTATCATCTGTTGACTGAACTTGATAATCACAGTGTTGAGTATCAAGAAACTATAAAGATAGAGAAGCTTCTAGATGTTTTGCCAGCGAAGTGGGAAATGTACACTGCACTGATAAAGTATGATGAAGAAAAGTTTGAAACTCTTACTCTGGAAGGAGTCATCAGGACATTGAGGGCCTACAACTTTAAGTTACAGAAGAAGGAGAGGAAACTTGATCAAGTACAGGATCCTAAAATGTACCTTGGGAAATCAAAGCCATCAACTTCTAGTGAACTGAAGTCGGGGGCCACTACATTCTTTTATGGAGAAAAGTCAACACCAGTTGAAGCTGAAAAATTTGATAGTAGAGCGTTCTTAGGGTTTTCTAAACCGGAAGAAAAACCACAACCTTCAGGATCATCGTCTCAGGGATACACAAAAATGCTAATGAGTGCTAAAACTGCAGAGGAGCAACTGAAGCTTCTAGCATCGTTTGTAGCAGCTTACGGGAATTGTATTCAAGAAAAAATAAACGATCGAGCTTTATGGGAAGAAGATTATGATCAGGTGGATCTGGCTGACTTGGAACAAATGGACCTAGAATGGCAATTGGCTATGGTCACACAGAGATTGAAGAGGTTCATTAAAAGAACGGGAAGAAATCTAAGTGTGAACAATTTAGGATTCGATAAGTCAAAAGTTAGGTGTTATAACTGTCAGGGGTTGGGACACTTTGCGAGAGTGTGTCAAAGACCTAAGATGGATAATCATCAGAACTCGGGACATCAGTATTCAACCAGTTCAGGGAATCAGAGATCAGTGAATCAGGGTTTGGTGGTGGGTTTACTTACTAATGTGGGGTCTAACAAACATTTAGATGGCACATATGATTGGAATACACATCGAGTGGCGAATATTAGTGCTTTCATGGCCGAAGTGAAAGAAACGGATATGGGAGCAGAAGAGGAAAAGAAAGAGGATACCCAGCAGTCTGATTCAGATCCTTTGGTGCTGGAGATTACTGAGGAGCTGACTACGTTGTAGGTTGCAGCTCAGATGACCGACATCAAATTTGATCTGAAAAAAGGTAATTCTGAACTTTATAACTTTTCATGATTTATGTGTTTTAAGTATTACTTTGAATGATAAATTGAACATAGTGCTAGAAACACATTCATCTATGACAACTCAAACTCAATCGTTAAAATCAAATAATGCTAATTTATTAGACATTAAGGAAGATCTTCAGGCCAAACTGAGAAATGATGCTCAGGATTTGATAGTTCTAAATGACAAACTTATTGAACAAAGTGTCAGGAATGAACTAATTTATGAGCATGTTGAGTCACTGACCAAAGAGATCTCTCTTAAATATATGGAATTAGTTGAGTCTAGGGCTAAGGTTGCTAAGGCAAATAACAACAATGTACCTACTCCTCAATATAGACCAAGGATACAGTTCAATCAGAGGTAGTCAAGGTAACTGAGTCTTCTAAAGTATCTTCAACCACTCCACAGGTTAGGAAAACGGTACAGTGTGTGCAGTCTTGTTGTAAGCCAAAACTAAAAAAAGATAAGATTGTAAGTAATAATAATAAAGAGGAGTTAAACCAAGTTGTTGATACAAACAATCCGGACATTAGTAAGACACCTAGGTCAAAGAGTGCCTATAAGAAATCTATTGATAAGATGTCTTGCTTTAAGTGTCATGAGAAAGGACATGTTGCTTCAAGTTGTCCCTACAAGAAGCCAGAGTCATCACTAAACATAGGGAAACAAGAACAACAAACATCAAAACACTGCCTAGTAATGCAAACACGAGTAGTTCTCAAAATACCGAGAAGAACTCGAATGTGACATCACGTCTAGGTAGGCGACAAACATCGGTGTCTCTCAGACAAAATGAAGGAGTTAGGAATAATTCACCGAATAGATTCCCTAGTCAATCAAGGTCTGGCCGCCAATCCATCATTAGGAATAATACACCTAAGAGGAGTCACAGTCTAGTTAGGTCTAATTCTCCTAATAGACATAAGACACCAGGTAGAGCCCTGAATTATCAACCTGAGATGTACTATAACAGAAATTATTCAAGGGTTGAACCGCAAAGACTAACCCAAAGGTCGAGAGTGGATGTTAACCACTCAACTCCACAACAGGTTCTTAATCAAAAATCCAAGTCACCTGAAAGGAGAGATGAGTATTTGAAAGAGATCAAGTTTGTGGATGAGAACGGTATTACCAAGCCAATCATGGCTTGGGTTCCCCGTGATATCTAACTTGTCTTGTTTAGTGTGCAGGAATTAGCTATAGGTCCAAACAACAAATGGTTTGAGGACAGTGGTGGCTCTTGACACATGACAAGGGTACAAAGGGTCTAATGAGGATTCCACACTAAATATCAAACGCCACCTAAATATCAATCTCCTCTCTCTTTTTCATATCTCATTTCAAATTCATGCTCTCTTTCTCTCTGCTCCCTAAACCCACCCAAACCCTAGAATCACATTCGGTTGCCTCCTCCACCGCCTCCGCCTCCGCCACCGTACTCTCCCACACTCTCTCTCACATCCACTCCACCGCCATGCTTCCGCTTCCGCCTCAACGGCGAGACGACCACCTGTCTGTCTCTCACTGCCCGCTCTCTCCCTCTCTCCCATGCTCTCTCACTCTCTGACAGTCACGCCGCCGCCACTGGCGATGAGAGTCATAACCTCTCTCTAGACTGTCAAGTTAAGTTCTAGAATGTGCATTTAAGTTCTAGACTGTTCAGTTAAGTTCTGAAATGTGCAGTTTAGTTCTAGAATGTCAAGTTAAGTTTTTAGACTGTCAAGTTAAGTTCTAGAATGTGCAGTTAAGTTCTAGACTGTCCAGTTAAGTTCTAGAATGTGCGGTTAAGTTCTAGTCTGTCAAGTTAAGTTCTAGAATGTGCAGTTAAGTTTTAGAATGTCATCGTGTTTGGCTTCGGTTTCCGTGCGTGATCGATCCGTTAAGCGTCTAACGAGGATTCCGCACTAAATATCAAATGCCCCTAAATATCAATCTCCTCTCTCCTTTTCATATCTCATTTCAAATTCACACTCTCTTTCTCTTTGCTCCCTAAACCCACCCAAACCCTAAAATCACATTCGGCCGCCTCCTCCACCGCCTCTGCCAGGCCTCCGCCTCCGACACCCTACTCTCGCTCTCTCTCACCCTCTCTCTCACATCCACTCCGCCGCCATGCTTCCGCCTCCGCCTCATCGGCATGACGACCACCTGTCTATCTCTCGCTGCCCGCTCTCTCCCACTCTCTAACGCTCTCTCTCTCTCTCTCTCTCTCTCTCTCTCTGACAGTCACGCCGCCGCCACCGGCGATGAGAGTCACAACCTCTCTCTATGCCACGCCACCGCCACAAGTCTCTCGCTGCCCCCTCTCTCTCACGCACACACTCTCTCTCACAGCCACGCCGCCGCCACCACATGATACCGGTGACGGAATTGTAATTTTCAATAAATTTAACAATAGTTATACTTACTGTGAGAATTTAATTAGTTCTGATTTGGATTAAAATGATGAGTTAAATCTGTTGTTAAATTGTTTGTTTATATAATGTATAAAATTTAATTAGTTTTTGGTTGGTGTTGTTGAATGTTATTTATTTATTTCATTAGAAGTTGAAATTACTAAAAATCTGACTAAAGTTTATTGGTCATTATTAACCTAAAAAAGTTGATGGTTAGTTGGCATGAATGATAAAAATATTGCATTTTCTATTGGCTAAAAGTATTTAGTTAATTAAAAAAATTTGATTTTTATTAATATGGTAATGATAGATGGGGTAGAAATAGATAAAATGGGGTGAGAATAGTAGACAATATCAAACAGAAATGTTAAAGCAACAGTTTGCAATCTTCAAAGCATTGAAGAATGAGACATTGGATGAAACAATTACAAGGTTCTACCATCTGTTGACTGAACTTGATAATATAAGTGTTGAGTATCAAGAAACATAAAAGATAGAGAAGCTTCTAGATGCTTTGCCAGCAAAGTGGGAAATGTACAATGCACTGATAAAACAAGATGAAGAAAAGTTTAAAACTCTTACTCTGGAAGGAGTCATCGGGACATTGAGGGCCTACAACTTTAAGTTACAGAAGAAGGAGAGGGAACTTGATCAAGTACAAGATCTTGAAATGTACTTTGGGAAATCAAAGCCATCAACTTCTAACGAACTGAAGTCGGGGGCCACTGCATTCTTTTCTGGAGAAAAGTCAATACCAGTTGAAGCTGAAGAATATGGTAGTAGAGCATTCTTAGGGTTTTCTAAACCAGAAGAAAAACCACAACCTTCAGGATCATCATCTCAGGGATACACAACAATACCAATGAGTGCTAAAACTGTAGAGGAGCAACTAAAGCTTCTAGCATCGTTTGTAGCAGCTTACGGGAATTGTATTCAAGGGAAAATAAATGAACCAGCTCTATGGGAAGAAGATTATGATCAGGTGGATCCAGATGACTTGGAGCAAATGGACCTACAATGGAAATTGGTTATGGTCACACAGAGATTGAAGATGTTCATGAAAAGAACGGGAAGAAATCTAAGTGTGAACAATGTAGGATTCGATATGTCAAAAGTTAGGTGCTATAACTGTCAGGGGTTGGGACACTTTACGAGTGAGTGTCAAAGACCTAAGATGGATAATCATTTGAACTCGGGACGTCATTATTTAGCCAGTTTAGGGAATCATAGATCAGGGAATCAGAGTTCAGTGGTTGGTTTACTTACTAATGTGGGGTCTAACAAACAGTTAGATGGCACATATGATTGGAATACACATCCATAGGCGAATACTAAGGCTTTCATGGCCGAAGTGACAGAAACGGATATGGGAGCAGTTTAGGAAAAGAAAGAGGATACCAAGCAGTCTGATTCAGATCCTTTGGTGCTGGAGATTACTGAGGAGCTGACCACTTTGGAGTTTGTAGCTCAAATGATCAACATCAAATCTATCAGAAGAGAGGGTCGATCTGGAAGACTTGAAAAGTTAATCCATGAGTTGGTAGAAGAGTAGTGGTTCAAATAAGAATAAATCCTCTGAGTGGGTGATCTGCAGAAGCTTCACGAGTAGTCGATTCTCTTTCATGAAGGTTGGAGTTCGGAAGGCAGAAAACACCAGAGAATGGTTAGAGGTTGCGTTAATCTGGGTCTTTTTACAGGAAACAATCTGAACAGGCCTAAAATTGTGATCGATGAACAACAACTAGAAGCTATCGTCAAGGGAGAGTCTGTTGGTACATCCGGTGTGACGACAGCAGTCTAGTTTTGTTATAAATTGCGTATGATATCTGCATTTGCAAGTTAAGTTCTAGACTGTCAAGTTAAGTTCTTTACTGTGAAGTTAAGTTCTAGAATGTGCAGTTAAGTAACTAGAATGTCAAGTTAAGTTCTAGACTGTCAAGTTAAGTTCTTGAATGTGCAGTTAAGTTCTAGACTATTCAGTTAAGTTCTAGACTGTCAAGTTAAGTTCTAGAATGTGCAGTTTAAGTTCTAGAATATCATCGTGTTCGGCTTCGGTTTCCGTGCGTGATCGATTCGTTAAGCGTCTAACAAGTATTCCGCACTAAATATCAAACGCCCCCTATATATCAATCCCCTCTCTCTTTCTCATATCTCATTTCAAATTCACGCTCTCTTTCTCTCTGCTCCCTAAACCCACCCAAACCCTAAAATCACATTCGGCCGCCTCCTCCACGCCTCCGCCTCCGCCACCGTACTCTCCCTCTCTCTCACATCCACTCCGCCGCCATGCTTCCGCCTCCGCCTGATCAGCGCGACGACCACCTGTCTGTCTCTCGCTGCCCTCTCTCTCCCTCTCTCATGCTCTCTCTCTCTCTCTGTGACAGTCACGCCGCCGCCACCGACGGATGAGAGTCACAACCTCTCTCTATGTCACGCCACCGCAACAAGTCTCTCGCTGCCCCCTCTCTCTCACGCGCGCGCTCTCTCTCTCAAAGCCACGCCGCCACCACCGGCTCATCGGACGCCACCACACGATACCGGTGACTACATGTTCCGATGAGCTTTGCTCGGGATATCTTAAAAGTTATTCATTGCATCACTAGGTATATGGAATTCAAAGATTTAAATGACGAGGAGTTGATGTTATATAATATGATCCTTGATTGTAAATCGTTCATTTTCTCATCACATGGTGGGGTTTCCAATGAAAATTTGGATTTGTGGATTTCGCTGGTTGGTACTTTACTTGAACTTGTTCTTAAAGTTATTTCCAACAAGCTTGACAATAGTAGATCGAGCACAATCATCCTGAATTTGACGTGGTCATTGCTCGAGCCATTCACCAAATTTTTGAGGCTTCATCCAAGGAAAAATGGATTTCATGATTTTGTGGATCGGCTTTTGGAACCTTTACTGTCCTTGTTGCATGTGCTCCACCATTCTATAATTGCTAGTAATCCTGCTTTGGTGGATAAATTATTGAAGTTGACTGAAGAAGTTTTGTCTCAGGATTGTTTCACCCCTCACACGTTGATGGATTTCTTACCTTACAGAGCTTAGCAAAGTATAAATTTTCTGGTGATGAGAAGTCAAACGACTCAAAAACAGTTATTAAAAGCTATCACATGCATCTGTTTGATAAGCTGGAAAGATTTGTGGTGGAGAAGAAAGCCTTGGCACTATTTGGTGAAGGGAAGCTTTTTCAGTTGTATGTCCATAGTATAAAAAGGCAAAAGGGTGTAGAAGTGATGGATGGTTCTAGCATATTTGACAAAGGTCTTTCAGGTGAAATGGTTAAAATGTCTTCTGATAGCCATACTGTATCTGCTTTAAGTGGAGAGATTCGGAAGTCTTTATTTGATTTTTTTTGTACTGATTATGGAACCTTTATTAGATGATATTGATGCTTACCTTCAAGATGAAGTGGAGTTCAGAACTGTGTTAGAAGATGTTCATACCACACTCAAATCAATCAACTCGATTCTTATCAGCTTAACGCAAGAGAAAGTATATGTAAGGGTAAACGACACCTCTGAAGGATCTAGTGCTAACTTTTTGAAACTGACGTGTGATAAAATGACATTACTTTCTGTCAAAATAGGTCGGCTAGTGACATCAATAATTGATGTAAATAGTGGAATACACAAGGAATTGGCGGGGGTGGTAGCCAAGAAGCTTGTTTCATGCGTAAACTATTTATTAGAAATTGATTACGAGGTTCTTGGGAATGATCTAGAAAGTGTATGGCTTTTGATGTTTTCATATGGAACCCTTGGACACACTTTGACCGACTTGCAGGATAAGTCCTCTGTAGTTCCAGAACTGCTCCATCTTGGATGCCATTTAATCAACCTTTACAGTGAGCTTCGTCAGGTTAGTGGAACATTCTTTTAATTGAATTAATACGCTGTTCAACATTTGTACAAGTTAAATAAGCCTATCATGTATTGTTAAAGTTTAGCTATAAACTTTAACTGTCAACGGTTTACTGCCACAACAAGCTTGTATACCCTAAATCTCGATGTGAATAATTTTTTGATGGAAAGTGTGTGGTTTTAAGCGTTTATGCGAATTATTATTTGCCTTTTCAATCTTGGTGGATCTAACCTTCCTTTCTTTTATATGTATCCCAGTCAATGCTTACAAGTTATCTAGAACTAGAGGTGGCAATTTCAACCTATCTAAATGGAATGGGTCAGTTCAGGACTTCAGGTTATATTTTATTGGGTCAAATCGGAAGTTAGTTAAAATCGAAACATGTCAAAATAAATTAGAAGTGCTTACGACATCCTAAATCATTTTGTTTAAAACTCATATTAAATTTATAATAATTAGCTTTTGCAATCATCATACTTATTAAACTAATTATTTACAGAATTCAAAACATAGACACTAGTGTTGGTGGCTTGCCCCAACCGACCTGACACATTTTGACTCACAGTCATCCACACGTAACATTGCTGATTTTGTTATTTTTATTAATTTTACATATTAATTTCCATTGATTAAAGTCAAATATCAAGTAAGAATAATATCATTGAATCAAAGTGATCTATGTAAACATTTAATATCATTCAAATAACATTAACAAAATTTAAGTTAGAAACCAATTCAAGTTTATAAGTTATAATCAAGTAACATAAATGCATTCAATAAACATATAACCAACATGCTTTGAAGAATCAAATAACAATTAAAGTTTATAAGTTATAATCAAGTTTATAAGGTTATGTTTATTAACTTTCAAATAACTTAAGTTTATAAGTTATATAGATATGTTTTTGAAAAATAATAAATTTTATCAAAAAGTGTTGGAATATTTCTCGTTATAATAAATATGGTAAGAGGTAGGGTAGGGTGGGGTAGGTTGAGGGTGGGGTGGGGTAAATAGGGTAGGGTAATGGTGTAGGGGTAGGGTGGGTAGGTTGAGGGGTAAGGTGGGTGGGGATGGGTAGATTTGAGGGGTAGGGTAGGGGTGAGGTGGGTAGGTTTGAGGGGTAGGGGTGGGAAGAGATAGGGGTAGGTGGGGTGGGATAAGGAGGGGTGAGGTGGGGTGGGTAGGTTTGATGGGTTAGTGTAGGGGTGGGGTAGAGTGGGATAGGGTAAGTATGGGAGTGGGGTGGGTAGGGTTAAGGGTGGAGATGGGGATGGGGTGGTATAAGTAAGTTAAGGGTAGTTAGGGTAGGGTGAGATTAGGTGGTTGAGGGTAGGGTATGTTGAGGGTGGGGTGGGGTAGGGTAGGGGGTAGGGTGGGTGAGGGGTAAGGGTGAGGTAAGGTATGGGGTAAAGGTAAGGGTGGGGTGGGAGAGACGTGTAATTTTTTTGGTGTGATAAGTGGTGATAAGTAGCATATCAAAGTCTTATCCTGATAAGACATGATAAGAGAATTTTGACTCTTATGTCTTCTGCATATCAAACGCACTTATCAGTATTTCCTCTTACCGAATAAGAGGTTACCTCTGATAAGAGCCTGATAAGTGGCTATCAAACACCCCCCTACTCTACTTAATTGAAACTCTATAATTCCACTCTTTTGTGTTAAGCTGAAATAGTAGTAATCAATAGTAGTTAATTATTTCAAAGCAAATGATTACAATTTCAATCCAAACAGTCTCGAAAGCTAAATTAATGACCTGACTTTCCTTGTGAATTCGATCCCACGTACTCTATCTATATAGTGTGTTGGGTTATTTTGATACTCATACGACTGGGTTCATCAAAAATCTTATTTAAATTCAATTCAAATAAAATCAGACATTTGAAATTAATTCGTATAAATTAATATTAAATCAACTAAAACTTAAAAAACACTACTTTTATAGTTATTTTATATAGAGTTTAATATGAAAAAACAACAATATGTTTTTCAGGTTTTTGCGGTGTAGTCCCTCCGTGTTATTTTTTACCAATAAAATTTATAAGTAATATATTTGTTTGTGATTTTTGGAATTTTTCTTTATTTTTTCAAAAAAATCTTCAAGTTTGTGGACTTTTCGGAGAGAATAGTGAAAACGTGTTGGTTTTTTGTGGAAAAAGTCAGGGTTGATTATGAAAAAAAAACAAAACTTTTTCTAGAAAACTAGATTGAAAACAAAAACTTGAGAACTTTCTTAGGAAAGAAATAACACGGAAGGACTAAATCGCAAAAAAACATGAAAAGATGTGTTTTTCATATTAAACCCTTTTATATAACTTGAAAATATTATTATTAATCTTTTAAAATAACCCATGTGTTTACATGGTATTAACCTGGAACATAATATTAGAATTTTTGTAAATCGTGAATGTTTTATATTTGAAGTAAATATATAATATTAATGTTTTTTTAAAATAAAAATCATAAAAAAATGAGTGACAAAAATAATAAACAAGTTTTAGGAAAAATAGAGTGAAAAAAAGAAGATAACAACCAAAGTTTAGAAAAAAATCAAGTGAAAAAAATACAGAAAGTCAAAATCATATTTTTATAAAAGTGAGTAAAAAAATAAGTTAGTTTAATATAAAAGACAAATTAGTGATAACAATTATCAGACTTTGATAAAAGGTAACCACTTATATGATAAGAAAAAAATTTGATAAATGCATTTGATATGCATAAAACATAAAAGTCAATATTATATTATCTTGACTTATTTTAATCAGATTTTGATTTCAATATGGATTTCGTCACCACTTGTCACACAAAAAATCATCATTTATCACACAAAGAAAACAATGTGTGTCATTCTTTATCCCTTTCATGCGTTTTGTCGTCCTGGTCCCTAAACCCTAGCCGACCGGCCTCCACCGTTCTCCCTCACCGGCACCTCCACTGATCGATCTCGCTGCCGTCATTCTTCACTCTTGCCGCCATCGCTGTCCCCAAACAGACTTATGAGTTGTTTGTTTACTTAATGGAATCATTAAGAAGTCATTCAAAGGTAAAATGATCTCTTAATGATTCCATTAAGAGATAAACAAACAAGGCCTTACTGACTAAGATTTATCATTACGAGGCAAAAAAAACAAGAGGTAACCTTTTATTCGATAAGAGGGAAAAACTGATAAGTGTATTTGATATGCATTAGACATTTTATTGTGATCAGATTTTGGTATCAATCTATATCTATATATATTATATATTATTAATTAATAAAGCAAAATGATTTGTGACACGTGTCATTCCCTCAGCTCCTCTAATTTTTATTTTACCGCTCATTTTGCCTAATATAACTCTTTCAATTAATTTATATAATTGATTTTTAAAGAAACTAAAACATTACTAATATAATTTAATGATTTTAAATGCTTCCTAATTTAACCTCTAATTTACCAAAAATGTCTTATCTAGAATTATATAATTAGTTTATAAAACAATTTTTTTTTATTTTTAAACTTTAAATTACATGTTTTAATCATAATTATAATTTATAATTTAATAATAATAATAAATAATCAACTTTACTTATTTATCGTGATGACACGTGCCATCACCCAACAATTTACACATGACAAATCATATTCTAGAAAAAAAAGTAATATCCAAATCATATCTTTTAAAGTCATATATAATATAATAAGATTTAAAATTAATTCAAATCAAATATTCATATTTCAATAATTGATAACTACAATATAATATAAAGTTTAAAAATGATAAAAAAAACTTATTATCATTCATATGTATTTAGAACTCTAGAAAAATTATAGTTTATGTCAAATAATAATAATAATAATAATAATAATAATAATAATAATAATATAATTCTTGTATCTTTTTTTGTAATAAAATTAATATTTTTAAGCTTTAATTATTAGTTTGTATGTAATTAATATAAACAACTATATATTAAACATCCGTATATGTCCGATATGCGGGTAATAATAATATAATTCTTGTATTTCTTTTTTAATAACACTAGTTTATAACCCACGTATTACATGGATATTTTTAATTAAAATTATTTATATAAAATGTATATGAGTAAATATAAAAACATACAAAAATAATAATTGTGTTTATTTTTTATTATTTACAGATTAAAAAATAGAGTATATTTATCTTTTTTTAAAATATTAAATAATATTTATCTTTTATTTTTTATAGGTTGTAATTATCTTTTTGGTGAACGTAGAGGTCCACGTGACATTTGATGTTTTCCTTTATTATACATAATAATAATTTCCAGAACTAATTCAAATTATTACATTTGGATCTAATTATGATTATTAGGGATAATAATGATAGATATTTATTTTAGGTAAACATTAATTTTAAATGTCACAAAATCTAATTTATTACTAATTAATTAATGAAAAAATAAAGTCAAAATTTAATACAATTAAGTTAAGGTGTTAAATTTGGAAAAAGAGGTGAAAAAATAAAAAAAATTGTATTGTAGAAGTGACATGTGACATGAATTGTTTTGTTTTATTATAATATATAGGTTAATCAACCCATATATTACATGGGTTGATTTAGAATATACATATATTTTTATATTTAAATAAATTATTATAAAATTTATATATAATTCAAATAAAAAAAATTGAAAGCTAGTTAAATTAAAGATAAAAAATACTTAGTTGTTTGATATTAATTAAAAAAATATTATTATATTGTATTATTAAAAACAGATAATATATGTTTGCAAAAAATGTTTCCTTTAATTTTTATTAACTTCAAATATGAAATATTAATGTAAGAAACAAAAAACTTCAATCATGTGAATGTGTATATATTTTGAAAATGATAAAATATAAAAATGGAATATCTGAAAATCAACAATCAAAATTTATCATATTCACAATTGAAGTTTTATCAATTAAAATTTAAATCTTGTTATAATTAACAAAAATTTTTTAACTTCATTTACTACAATTCTACATTTAAATTCAAATTTTAAATTTGAATTTAGCTATGATCATTAAGGATAATAATGACACATATTTATTTTAGCTAAATATTAATTCATTAATGAAAAAATTAAAATCAAAATTTAATGTAATTAAGGTAATGTAATGTAGTAAATTTGGAAATGAATTAAAAAAATGACATAGGTATAATTATTGATTTTAGTTAAGGGTATAAAAGACATTTCATAAATAATTATGAGTTATCATTAATCTGGACCATTAATATCTTTCCATCTAATGATCCAGAAACTCCAAGTGGTTTTTTTATTATATATATAGATTTATAGATTTATATTTTTGTGCTTTAATTATTAGCTTGTATATATAATTAATATAAACAACTATATATACTATATATATATTAAAACATCCTACTCCTCCTCGTTAAACCTTAGGGGGAAGGGAGTGGTCACCCCGCAAAGAAGCGGCTTCGGCCACGTAGGACAGAGCCGCCGGGAACACCATCCCGCCCACGCGGCCACGCGCATTTCCAACCCCGGCCCGGCTCTTCTACCCCGCTCCACCCCGCTTTCTTTTACCTCTCAACGGTCATGTGCAACGGTCATGTGACCGTTTCAAATAAAAAAAAAATTTTTATTAAATAATTTTCCCTATAAATATATCTTCACCACCTTCACCATTTTCATCATCTCTTCCACAATCTTTCCCATTTCTCTCAATTTCTATATTTTTTTAAAGTCATGGATCGAAACACCGGCAAACAACCCGCCGCAAGTCGAAAACGCGGCAAACAACCGGCTTATCAATCAAACCCTTCTTTCCGCCCACCGGAAAATTTTACGGATAACTCGGCACCATACGTGCCACACTTTTCACCCCCCAATCCACAATATTACCAACCATCCCCACCCAATCCACAATATTACCAACCATCCCCACCCAATCCACAATATTACCAATCATCCCCACCCAATCCACAATATTCCCAACAATCCCCACCCAATCCGCAATATTCCTCGCGAGAATTTCACGAGGGTTTCGAACCATATGCTTATCGGGACCCCGCATCTAGAGACGAGGACGACGAGGAGACGGTACCCGAAACTCAACCCGACGATTCCGACGAGGAGACGATTCCGGTAAACACCGCGGCAACCGGGTCTACACGAAAGGGTCCAATGAAAGCGAAAATGTGGACCTCCATGGAAGAAAAGGCTTTGGCGGAAGCCTGGATCGATATTTCCGAAGATCCAACTACCGGAAATAATCAAAAACGTTCAAATTTTTGGGGACGAATCCTCCAAAATTTTGATAACCGAGTTGGTGGAACTAGCCGCACCACCCACCAACTTAATTCAAAGTGGAAAGACATGAACCGCAATTGTACAAAATTTGGCGGCATGTTTAACAACAATGCGATGCAGCGACGGAGCGGGGAAAACGATTACGACGTTTTCACCAACACCCAAGAACAATACAAGGCCCTTAATAAAGGTAAGCCGTTTCCACACCAATCGGCTTGGGAGGTGCTTCGACGTCATCCAAAGTGGAACCCCGTTCCACAAATGGATGATTTTGTTGAGCCGCAAAGAAAGCGGTCCAAAACTTCCGAATCTCACACGATCGGAACACCGTCTTCTGATGCGGCATTTTTAGGTCTTGACATTGACGAAGATGACGAGGGCGACGCGGATCTTGAGCAGCTTGAACGACCACGCCGCAAGGGGAAAAAACCAGCATCAACATCAGTCGACCCAGAGATGCAATCAAAATTCGAAAGGATTTCATCATGTCACGAGCAAGATCTTGAAGATAAAAGACGTCACCGAGCACGACTTGAAGAATTAAAAAAATCAAAACAAGAAAAAGAATTGGAGTTGAAAGAGAAAAAATATAATGCGTACATTGCGTCACTGAGTGAACAACAACACGAACGTGACTTGGAATTTTTCATTCGGCCACACGACCATCTGCAAGGTAACGCTTTGGAAGCCGTATTGGCCCGCAAACAAAGAATTGCGGAGCGTTGGGGATGGCGACTATAATTTTTTTAGATTATGTACTTTTTTTAATTTTTAGTTTCGTAAGTTTTTATTTTTTAGTTTCGTAATTTTATTATGTAATAGTTTTTTAAATATTTATGAAATTAATTATTTTATATTTAATAATTGTTTTCTTAATTAAAATGTTAAAAAAATTAAGAAAGATGGAAAGGTTAAGAAATGTGGGTATTTCCTAGTTAGAAAGGTTGGGAAAGGTGGAGAGAGAAAAGCTGATGTGGCGCTGACGTGTACAGAAAGAAATACAAGAATTATATTATTATTACCCGCATATCGGACATATACGGATGTTTAATATATAGTTGTTTATATTAATTACATACAAACTAATAATTAAAGCTTAAAAATATTAATTTTATTACAAAAAAAGATACAAGAATTATATTATTATTACCCGCATATCGGCCACGTAGGACAGAGCCGCCGGGAACACCATCCCGCCCACGCGGCCCCGCGCATTTCCAACCCCGGCCCGGCTCTTCTACCCCGCTCCACCCCGCTTTCTTTTACCTCTCAACGGTCATGTGCAACGGTCATGTGACCGTTTCAAATAAAAAAAAAATTTTTTTATTAAATAATTTTCCCTATAAATATATCTTCACCACCTTCACCATTTTCACCACCTTCACCATTTTCATCATCTCTTCCACAATCTTTCCCATTTCTCTCAATTTCTATATTTTTTTAAAGTCATGGATCGAAACACCGGCAAACAACCCGCCGCAAGTCGAAAACGCGGCAAACAACCGGCTTATCAATCAAACCCTTCTTTCCGCCCACCGCAAAATTTTACGGATAACTCGGCACCATACGTGCCACACTTTTCACCCCCCAATCCACAATATTACCAACCATCCCCACCCAATCCACAATATTACCAACCATCCCCACCCAATCCACAATATTACCAATCATCCCCACCCAATCCACAATATTCCCAACAATCCCCACCCAATCCGCAATATTCCTCGCGAGAATTTCACGAGGGTTTCGAACCATATGCTTATCGGGACCCCGCATCTAGAGACGAGGACGACGAGGAGACGGTACCCGAAACTCAACCCGTCGATTCCGACGAGGAGACGATTCCGGTAAACACCGCGGCAACCGGGTCTACACGAAAGGGTCCAATGAAAGCGAAAATGTGGACCTCCATGGAAGAAAAGGCTTTGGCGGAAGCCTGGATCGATATTTCCGAAGATCCAACTACCGGAAATAATCAAAAACGTTCAAATTTTTGGGGACGAATCCTCCAAAATTTTGATAACCGAGTTGGTGGAACTAGCCGCACCACCCACCAACTTAATTCAAAGTGGAAAGACATGAACCGCAATTGTACAAAATTTGGCGGCATGTTTAACAACAATGCGATGCAGCGACGGAGCGGGGAAAACGATTACGACGTTTTCACCAACACCCAAGAACAATACAAGGCCCTTAATAAAGGTAAGCCGTTTCCACACCAATCGGCTTGGGAGGTGCTTCGACGTCATCCAAAGTGGAACCCCGTTCCACAAATGGATGATTTTGTTGAGCCGCAAAGAAAGCGGTCCAAAACTTCCGAATCTAACACGATCGGAACACCGTCTTCTGATGCGGCATTTTTAGGTCTTGACATTGACGAAGATGACGAGGGCGACGCGGATCTTGAGC
Source organism: Centrapalus pauciflorus (assembly GCA_020465985.1). Taxonomy (NCBI): domain Eukaryota; kingdom Viridiplantae; phylum Streptophyta; class Magnoliopsida; order Asterales; family Asteraceae; genus Centrapalus; species Centrapalus pauciflorus. The sequence goes on from JAANYP010004253.1 coordinate 341,671, forward strand.
AGCTTGAACGACCACGCCGCAAGGGGAAAAAACCAGCATCAACATCAGTCGACCCAGAGATGCAATCAAAATTCGAAAGGATTTCATCATGTCACGAGCAAGATCTTGAAGATAAAAGACGTCACCGAGCACGACTTGAAGAATTAAAAAAATCAAAACAAGAAAAAGAATTGGAGTTGAAAGAGAAAAAATATAATGCGTACATTGCGTCACTGAGTGAACAACAACACGAACGTGACTTGGAATTTTTCATTCGGCCACACGACCATCTGCAAGGTAACGCTTTGGAAGCCGTATTGGCCCGCAAACAAAGAATTGCGGAGCGTTGGGGATGGCGACTATAATTTTTTTAGATTATGTACTTTTTTTAATTTTTAGTTTCGTAAGTTTTTATTTTTTAGTTTCGTAATTTTATTATGTAATAGTTTTTTAAATATTTATGAAATTAATTATTTTATATTTAATAATTGTTTTCTTAATTAAAATGTTAAAAAAATTAAGAAAGATGGAAAGGTTAAGAAAGGTGGGTATTTCCTAGTTAGAAAGGTGGGGAAAGGTGGAGAGAGAAAAGCTGATGTGGCGCTGACGTGTACAGAAAGAAATACAAGAATTATATTATTATTACCCGCATATCGGACATATACGGATGTTTAATATATAGTTGTTTATATTAATTACATACAAACTAATAATTAAAGCTTAAAAATATTAATTTTATTACAAAAAAAGATACAAGAATTATATTATTATTACCCGCATATCGGCCACGTAGGACAGAGCCGCCGGGAACACCATCCCGCCCACGCGGCCCCGCGCATTTCCAACCCCGGCCCGGCTCTTCTACCCCGCTCCACCCCGCTTTCTTTTACCTCTCAACGGTCATGTGCAACGGTCATGTGACCGTTTCAAATAAGAAAAAAAAAATTTTTTTATTAAATAATTTTCCCTATAAATATATCTTCACCACCTTCACCATTTTCACCACCTTCACCATTTTCATCATCTCTTCCACAATCTTTCCCATTTCTCTCAATTTCTATATTTTTTTAAAGTCATGGATCGAAACACCGGCAAACAACCCGCCGCAAGTCGAAAACGCGGCAAACAACCGGCTTCTCAATCAAACCCTTCTTTCCGCCCACCGCAAAATTTTACGGATAACTCGGCACCATACGTGCCACACTTTTCACCCCCCAATCCACAATCCACAATATACCAACCATCCCCACCCAATCCACAATATTACCAACCATCCCCACCCAATCCACAATATTACCAACCATCCCCACCCAATCCACAATATTCCCAACAATCCCCACCCAATCCGCAATATTCCTCGCGAGAATTTCACGAGGGTTTCGAACCATATGCTTATCGGGACCCCGCATCTAGAGACGAGGACGACGAGGAGACGGTACCCGAAACTCAACCCGTCGATTCCGACGAGGAGACGATTCCGGTAAACACCGCGGCAACCGGGTCTACACGAAAGGGTCCAATGAAAGCGAAAATGTGGACCTCCATGGAAGAAAAGGCTTTGGCGGAAGCCTGGATCGATATTTCCGAAGATCCAACTACCGGAAATAATCAAAAACGTTCAAATTTTTGGGGACGAATCCTCCAAAATTTTGATAACCGAGTTGGTGGAACTAGCCGCACCACCCACCAACTTAATTCAAAGTGGAAAGACATGAACCGCAATTGTACAAAATTTGGCGGCATGTTTAACAACAATGCGATGCAGCGACGGAGCGGGGAAAACGATTACGACGTTTTCACCAACACCCAAGAACAATACAAGGCCCTTAATAAAGGTAAGCCGTTTCCACACCAATCGGCTTGGGAGGTGCTTCGACGTCATCCAAAGTGGAACCCCGTTCCACAAATGGATGATTTTGTTGAGCCGCAAAGAAAGCGGTCCAAAACTTCCGAATCTAACACGATCGGAACACCGTCTTCTGATGCGGCATTTTTAGGTCTTGACATTGACGAAGATGACGAGGGCGACGCGGATCTTGAGCAGCTTGAACGACCACGCCGCAAGGGGAAAAAACCAGCATCAACATCAGTCGACCCAGAGATGCAATCAAAATTCGAAAGGATTTCATCATGTCACGAGCAAGATCTTGAAGATAAAAGACGTCACCGAGCACGACTTGAAGAATTAAAAAAAATCAAAACAAGAAAAAGAATTGGAGTTGAAAGAGAAAAAATATAATGCGTACATTGCGTCACTGAGTGAACAACAACACGAACGTGACTTGGAATTTTTCATTCGGCCACACGACCATCTGCAAGGTAACGCTTTGGAAGCCGTATTGGCCCGCAAACAAAGAATTGCGAAGCGTTGGGGATGGCGACTATAATTTTTTTAGATTATGTACTTTTTTTAATTTTTTGTTTCGTAAGTTTTTATTTTTTAGTTTCGTAATTTTATTATGTAATAGTTTTTTAAATATTTATGAAATTAATTATTTTATATTTAATAATTGTTTTCTTAATTAAAATGTTAAAAAAATTAAGAAAGATGGAAAGGTTAAGAAAGGTGGGTATTTCCTAGTTAGAAAGGTGGGAAAAGGTGGAGAGAGAAAAGCTGATGTGGCGCTGACGTGTACAGAAAGATGGAATTGGGAGAGGTGGGTACTCCCCACACTCTTAGCCGACCGGCCGCCACCTTTCTCTCTTGCCGACACCACCACTGGTCGATCTCGCCGCCGTCGTTTTCACTCTTACCGCCACCGTTGTTCCCCAAACCCTAGTCGATTCCACCTTCTTCTGGTTTGATTTTTGCCTATCTTCTTCTGGTTCGATTTCTTTTCTTTTTGTTCTTTAAATCGGGTTTTTATGCTTAAAATCGTTCTATTTTGTTTTTTGTTTATAAAATTGATTTTTAAATGTATATGCTTAAAATCGATTTTTTTTTTTTTTTTTGTTCTTAAGGTATCTTCGGAATCTATCCTAACTATACTTGTATATGCTTTAAACAGTCTCGCTATTGACAAGCATTCTTCATCTGAGGTATCATTATTTTTTATTCAAGCAATTTTTAATTTTTGAAGTATTCTTTGATATTAGGTATAAAAATTTACTTATATATGATTCTAGAATATAACAAGTTAATTTGATATGTGTATTTCATTCTTGAATATAGCAAGTTCATATCATACTTCTATTTGATTCTTGAATATAACATATGGTCATTTGAATCAATGGAAACTTGTTGACATGGTTAATTGATTTAATGGTTACTTGAATCAATTAAAACTTATTGATATGGTTGATTGAATCAATGGTAGGATATAGAAGACACTGATAATAATAAAGTAGGATATGAAACTTGATTTGAATACGTAGCATGTTACTAGACTTTAATCAATGATTATTGTGACATCCTCATAATTAAGGTAAAATTTAAATTAATTAATTTGCCAAGTGAATTTTAAATAAAAGTATTAATTATGATTATTATTGAATTATAACCACAAGCTTCACTCACTTGCACTATGTGCTTTAAGACTTGCAAATTGGCAATCTATATGCACATGCACAAGACTCTAAAAGCCTTGTGTACAAGTAATTAATTAATTATTAAATATATAACATTTACCATAGTAAATGTTACTATTCATAAGCTATTCATAGAAATAGTAAAACTAAAATAATAATATATACATGTTTGTGTAATATTTTAATGAAAAGGTTTGTAGCTCAATTGGTTAACATGTGTCTCATGATTTGAGAGGTGATAGGTTCAAACCCACATGATTGAAGTATATTGTCATTAATTAACTCAATTGTATTTTTACATGTTTAGTTAAACTAATGTATTTTTATTTTAAAATATTACTTTGATATAAATTAAACTAAATTTTCTTTTTCAACATTTTATTTTCTTAAATATATTTTGAGAAAATATGTCTCCTTTCTCTATGTATATAGCTTTTTTAGAAATAACTAGTATTAAATATATAACTAGTATTAAATATTAAATATATAATTTATTTTACAAAAAATACATTAAGATTACTTACTATATATTTTGATTTATTTTAATTTTATAATAGGTTATATAAAAGTAACACACACACACACACACACACACACAGATATATATATATATATATATATAAGAAAATAAATAATCTTAAAACACTAAGCAAATTTCTTTATCTTAATTTAAAGTAAGATGCTTATATTTTATGTTTTTTATATATTGAACTTGATAAAATGATGTTTAATGGCTAGCTGAGAAACGCTTCATCCTTGAATAATAATGGTCCTGTTTTCTATACACTTCCTCAAATACAATTGCATATTTATTATTGTTTATATGATTTTTTTAGTTCCTCCAAACTCCAAAGTCAATTGTATGTACATAAAACAGATAATGTGAGACAAGAATTTATGTCGATTAATGATGATTAAGATTCATGAGTATATGTAATTCTTTCAGATATTGTATAAATATTTTTTTGATGCTTAATAATAATTATGCAATTGTATTTCTATTTTTATTTTATATTGTGATCACTTTTTTTTTGTACTATATATTTTAAACCAAAAAAATGTTAAGTTACTTTATACATGTTTTTTTAATCGTAATTATTATTAATAATTTACTTAATACATTAAATTTTAATTGACGTTTATAATTATTACTAAATGAAGTTGTGACGGATAACAAATTTCGAATTGAAAGAATTGTATAGATGTGAAAAAGTTAAAAAAACCAACTAATATAGAAGATTTTGATGATTTTTATTCATTTTCATATTTTTTAATTGGCATTGATATTTTGTTAATCTTTTTCAACATACTTGATTTATAAGCAACATTTTTCTAATGAACAATTGGTTTGTTCACACAATTCATGATGAAAGCATGTCGTAAGTATAAAAAAGTCAGAAAAAGTTGATTGTCATGATATAACTAATTGATGTCAATGAATGAGATGGCTCATCATATAACATTATAGCTCTGTATACTTTATTATACAAATGTTATGTGTGATACAACAACATTTTTCTATAGATTTACTTTTACACCCAAATAATCGAAAGTAGCGGGAAGCTTTTGTTTCAATTATATTTGAAAGATTAAATAATATAATTTGAATTTATCATTGCACTATATATTTTGATTTTATCATTGCACTATTGTATATTATTAGCTATATTTTATCATTATTTATTTAATAAATAAAAATAATAATAGAAATAATGCATGCATTGTGTGTTGAATTCTTTTTTCCATGATGATTTATTATGTTGTTTGAAACTAGATCAAACAATAAGATGGTTTTGATTTTTACATACATAATCAATCAAAAACATTGTAAAACAAGAAAATCCAATGTTGGACTCCATTTGGAGAAAAGTATAGAGTTGGCGATGCAAAGCGGGAGATATGTTAGAATCAGTTTTCTCTCTTATGGATCTAGTGTTACGTGAAGATTCAATGTCATAAGAGAAAATTATATTCAAAAGGGTTTTGATGGTGGCGGTATGAACAATTTTGAAACGAACGTGTATTCAAAGTCAGTAACGCATAATTTCAAAAATTGTGATGTATTTAATAGAAATAACAGATTATTTTGCTTCAAATATCAAATGTATGTTAATATGTTTTTTTTAAATATATTTTAATATTTTTGTATGACATCAAACCCCGCCGTGTAGCGCAGACAAATTTCCTCGTTATATACATATATGAGAATTAATAGGTGAAGAGTGGGAAGAAAATAAGGTTGGTGGCTGAACTTGAGAAGCTTAAGACTAGGGGGCTCGTTGTGAATTGAGTAACTAATTGGGGGCTAAAGAGCTCCCCAATCGTGGCTTTTCTATTCCCCTTCACATCTTCAAATTTTCTACACATAGTGAAAGAAGAGAACCAAGTTATGGCTGGAAATTATTTTTGCAAGTTTAGCTAAGTGAGCTCCAAATCAGTGTATAATTCCATAAAACAAACCCGACGTAATCTCAAATTTATGTTATGAGTTGTGTGTATATGTGTTCATCTTTCTCTCTCCCTTAACCTAGAAACACACATGGTGAGTAATGGTGAATCCAAATAGGATGATTTAAGGAAGCTTAATTGTAGTAAATAAGTTTCTCATATAGTTTCTGAAATTATAAACAAAAAGAAAACAAAAAAAAACCCATGAAATAAGATTTGGTTTTGAATTCAAGAAATTCAAGGAGGGGGTGACTAAATTAGTTGGATTTGTTGTATATGTTAAAACATGTTTACATATGTTTATTATAGTCATAGAAGGTATAAAAATGAGGTATTTCAATGTTTAGAACGCTTGGAATCGAGTTTGGATTGAAGAAGTTTTGGACAGGGTATAAAAACGATAGCAGAATGTGCAGACCTGTAGGCGACTCAGTGAGTCGACCCTTATGACTCGTCGTGTCGATGCTACTGGAATGAGAAAATTGCTCCGATTTATTGGACTCGACGAGTCGCCTGATTGACTCGACGATCGAGCCCCTGCCATGAAACTCATGTTTTAAACCTTGTAAAGATAGCATAAGCTTATGTAACCATTATATACTTACATAACACTTAAATTAACATAAAAAACTACGTAAAAGGCTATACAAGTTATCAAAATGTATAATGGTATTGCTAGAATTCGAGAGCTTAAACCGAAAACAATTAAATATCTCAAATGGCTCCCAAACCTTATGCTATGATACAATAAACTTATAAATGTTTTAAATATCAATGTTTGATAGGTTTGGGTCGTAAAGGAGTGTCGGTTGCCAAGGTTGAAGGCTAAAGACGAAGTTTGAGCTTTAAGAAGCTCTTGAAGACTATTACTACTTAAGGGCCACTTTTAGCCTATCTTGTGTGAGTTCTAGTATTGATGTGTGTGTTGCATACATATTACATGTTTACCTTCATTTATGACATTGTGTATATATCTTGAGCATCATCCTCATCATATGATGCATTGCATTGGTTGACAAATAATTACATGATCTTGATATATGGCCATGGAGCCTTACTTGATACTACCATTTTGTACACATTGATATCCTTACCATACTTAATACTTTGATGACTTATTTGATACTTACCATGCCTATAATTGCTTAAACCCATTGTTGAACTATGCTCATTCATTTGGCCTCACTGGATGTCCAGATTATTTATTTATTTATTTAAACGCCTTACTGCGTGTTTGTGCGTATAAAATCCTTACACCAGATAAGCTTACGGTGTAGGTGGCTGGACTTCGGGTGCCGGTTAGGGTTGTCTAGACTCAGTTCTAATCCGGGCTGGCAGCACGCGGGTTCTCGAGTCTCTCTCGTGACCTGTTTGATAGTGGGTTTCATTCCCGCACATTTTTGTTAAGATATTACACATGTCCTTTTTATAACCACGTTTATTATTGTTGCATGTTGTATGTTATACACACCATATCGATTTAGTAACTCACTTAGCAAAAATTTTATTTGCTAATCCCATATACTTCATGTATCTAAGGTGGAAGTAGTGGTAAAGGCAAAGAGATTGCCGGTTTCAGGTCCGAAGTTTAGTTGGCCGAATTTGGAGCTGCGAATTTTGGTAAAGCTTGATGCTTAGTGTTTTGGGATATTAGGTAGATCACCTACATATTCATCAATGGTAGTGGTATTTTGAAACTTGATGATAGTTGATGTATCTAAATTTCAAGTAGCTCGTGAATATACTTAAATTGCTTCCGTTTTGTATATACAAACTAAATCAGGGAATATGGACTCCGTGCGAACGGGTCATGCCCGTTTTTCTTTTTAAATCATACGAGTTATGGCTTGGGCTTAAATTCCCTGTAAAATTTTGTTAATCTAACATAATTCAATTAAATATTATATTATGTGGAATGAGTGTTTTAATTACTCGAATCAATGATTATTTGTTATTGTTACTTGAATATATGGTTAATTGATTTTATGATTACTTAAATCAATGAAATTTTTTGAATATACAATATGGTACTTGACTTGATTACTTCAATCAATGGAAAATTTTGAACATTGTTACTTGAATTTTAGATTATAAAGGATTGTGTTACTTTAATCTCTTACTTGTATATTTATTTCTTTAATTTTGATTTCTTACTTTTTCTTATGATTATTTGAATATAACACATGGTTAATTGAATTAGTAGAAACTTATTAATATGGTTAATTGAATCAATGGTAGGATATAGAAGACATTGATAATACAGTAGTATATGAAACTTGATTTGAATATATAGATAGACTTTACTCAAATATTACTTGAATCAATGATTATTTTTTCTTGTTACTCGAATACATGGTTAATTTATTTAATGATTACTTAAATCAATGGAAATTTTGAATATATCATATGATACTTGACTTGATTACTTGAATCAATGGAAAATTGTTTAACATTGTTACTTAAACTTTTAGTTTAGCTATCGAAAATTTTCAAAATTTCCATATCAGTTTTTTAAAAAAATGAAAACTTGTTTAACAATTTCATAAATTTTCAATTCACTTTTTAAAATACCACTTTTCAAACACTTTCTTTTATTTTTCTATTACCTGCCCTATATTTCTTTATAATACTCTCTTTCTCTCTTACTTTTCTATCACCTATACTATTCTTCTTATTTATAATCACTTATCTTATTTTTATTAAAACTAAAATTTTATCATCTAACAAGTTTTTACTTTTTAAAGAAACTTTTTTTTTCTTGAAAACTGAAATTGAAAAATGACTAGTTTTCGTTAACTAAACGCAACCTAAATGATTGTGTTACTTCAATTTTTTTACTTGTATATTTATTTTTGAATCTTGATTTCTTACTTGTTATGATTATTTGAATATAGCTATGATTACCTGAATCAATGGATATTGATGTATTTGTATTAAAAACTAATGGATGATTATGTATATTTTATAAAAATGAATTGTTATGTCATTTAATTTTGATTTTTATAAAAAATATCATTATTATTTGATGGTAAATACATGCGTTTAGAGAATGAATATGTAAAATTAATAAAATAATAGAATCAAATAGTTTATACAAAGTATTTTATAGCACCATCTCTAATAATCAGAAATAAAATCAGACAGCATGGGATCAAAATCAAATATCAGACAATTTACCACCGGTTTTTGGACGTATGTAATTTGTCAATTACGAAGGGGCTTAATAATTGTAAACACATCGTCTATTCGTCTGTGACTCTGTGTAAAACGAGTGGTTAAAAGGTTTAAACTAAACCCTTCACCACAAAACCCTGGAATTTGGAATTTTAACTTCAAAACTGTCATCTTACCAGTCGCTGCCGCGAGCAGGAACGAACAACACAAGCGCAATGAAGAAGAAAAAGAGAAATTTTTCGGACTTGGAGAAGAATAAGGATGAAAAGGTTTCGAAATCATCTCGTATCGATGAAGCAAATGAATTTGTAAACAAACCGATAGAAGGTAAAGAAGCAATGACAGAGTTACTCGAAGATTCAACTCCGTGGAGAAATTTGCAGTTACTTTTGTCATTACAGAAGAAGAATCTCAATATTGAAAAGTATGAATCTTTTATATTGCAGTACTTTTTGTTACGCTACCATTTTTTCCGTATGTTTGGGTATTATGTTTGTTAAAATCACAAATGTTACACGATATGAATCTGAGGTCAAATGGATTTTAACAAGAGCATAATTATATTTGTCGGTCTATCTTGGTTATAGTGTTCTGATATTTGATTGAATTTTGTGCAGAAAATTGGATTTGGCATATAAGTTTGTGAATTTGAGTTTTAGTCAAGTAGACGATGACACTAATCGTGCTTTAGATGTTGTTAGCCATGAAAATCCCTTCCATCTCATGTTTGGTAAGAAAAAAAAGAAGGATTATATTTTTACCTAGCATTTCATAAACCCTTCTACCCATCTTTTGTTGATCCCGCTTCCCCCCTGAATTTTTTTTTATCCCTCAAGCGGTGCTTTTCACAATCCTGGCCAAAAGAAGTCATTACCCTCGTTCTCTCGTTCTCTCTGCAACACAACATCTTCTGCTCATCTCTTCTACCAGTTTGCTTTTTATCTACTGCTCATCTCTTCAATGGAGTAATCAGAGACATCGATCTCTTCTGCTCCTCTCGGTTTCATCTGTTGTCGTCGACCTCTTCTGCTCCAGTCAAAGGATTCGATCTCTTCTGCTGTTGTCGACCTAATCTGCTCTCGTCGACGTCTTCATCACAGGTATGATCACTTTTTCTTTCTTAAATTGATTCTTATGAAATCGATTTCTTAAATATTTCTTTTATGAAATCGGTTTCTTAAATCATTGTGAATGTCGATCCCCAAAATGATCATGACTATCCCCAAAATTGGTTTCTCTATGAAATCGACTTCTTAAAACCCTGATTAAAATTTGGAGTTTCTGCCAAAATGATCATGACTATGAAGAACTAAAGTAGATGGAGCTTGAATGTGCTAGAATTTGGTACCCATGTCTGATTCTTTTGGAAACTTCTGTTTAGTAGTTTACCATGTTAATATAATGTATACAAAATGATTATATGACTGATTACAATATTATGTTGGAGCTGATAGAATATATACATATGTTGCTGTTTTGATGAGTTAAAATCTTATAATAATGATCAATGGCTTGACGTGTAGAAGAAAAGAAGTGTGATATATAGAGCTGATAGAATATATACGTTGCTGTTTTGCTTACAGTGACAGAGCTGATAGAATATATATGTTGTTGTTTCTTCTCTTTTATCAATTTATAACAAAGAACGTGGCTTGGGTTAGGTGGTCTTGGCATAAGATTTTTGTGCTCCAGCCCATAAAGATATAGAAACAAGATTACTTATCCTTACTTCCCTAAACATGGCTACTGGTTCTGTTCTGTCCTCCTTTAATTCACAGCAGCTGGTCAGATTTTATATATATATTTTGACAACATAATTGAAGAGGAAAGATCAATGAAGTATTGTTGTTTGATGAACTAAACAACCCAACATACACACACATTTGACACACCTGATGAAACCCCCACATTGCTGTTGTTTCCATCTCTCTACCCTCAGCAGCAGCAACTGATCAATATATATATATATTGACAGTAAAGTAGAAGGAATGGAGGATCAATGGAGAGTTGAAGTTAAGTTTTTAAACATGCACACACATCATAGGTTAGATTCTAAAACACAACAGCATCAACGATATATAAGTTTGAAATTAAGACAGAAAAGATGAAAGGAGGGGACAAAAAGGAGTAAAATTAGACTCAAGATTGGGTCACAGAACACTGTTTTTTGTTGTTGAGTTTGCAGCCCATCTTTTTTGTTAGTTAAAGCCAATATTAGTTTATTAAAGGCAATACAAGTAGGTAAATTAATCAGGTTCCATATTATGTCATGGTACATCATTCTATGATTTTTATTGATCCATACTTGTTGACTGAAATTATTTAGGTACCCATTTCTTAAATGAGTTGAGTTGACTGAAATTATTTAGGTACCCAATTCTATTTCCAGGAGGGCTGTGTAATTTTGGATGAAATATGTTGTGTCTCATTCTTTAATTCTTAGATGCAAATAAAGTGGTAACAACGGATATGAATTTTGTTGTCAAAACATTATGAATGAATGATAACTTGTTCTTAATTAGTATGGATTTATTAAAGTTCCTCTGTGGCTTTGTATATGATTAAGTAAAGAACTTTTCCTGTCAAAATATATAAGTTCCTCTGTGGCTTTGGAATAAGAACTGCTCATCGCATCAGCCATGGATATGATGAACAAAGCCCATATGTATATAAGTATATGATTTAAATTTTTGTTATTTAAAATTTACATGAATAAAGGTAAGTTAATTTATAACCTTCAAAAACATTTTGTTGATTAAAAATTTTATATAAAACATTTTCATAATTTATAACCTTCAAAAACAAAAAAAATAAGAAAACTGATGAAGGATAGTTTGGTCATTTATCAAGATATACATTACAAATCCTATGAAATATTTACAAACCAAACAGGATTTTATAAATGAAGGAATTTCAAATCCTGCAAACCAAACACATAATAGATTTCAAATCCTGACATTTTCAAATCCTATCATATTAGAATCCTGTCATTTTTCAATCCTATCATATTTAATTCCTTCAATCCAAACGCCACCTGGAATTTGGAATTTTAACTTCAAAACTGTCATCTTACCAGTCGCTGCCGCGAGCAGGAACGAACAACACAAGCGCAATGAAGAAGAAAAAGAGAAATTTTTCGGACTTGGAGAAGAATAAGGATGAAAAGGTTTCGAAATCATCTCGTATCGATGAAGCAAATGAATTTGTAAACAAACCGATAGAAGGTAAAGAAGCAATGACAGAGTTACTCGAAGATTCAACTCCGTGGAGAAATTTGCAGTTACTTTTGTCATTACAGAAGAAGAATCTCAATATTGAAAAGTATGAATCTTTTATATTGCAGTACTTTTTGTTACGCTACCATTTTTTCCGTATGTTTGGGTATTATGTTTGTTAAAATCACAAATGTTACACGATATGAATCTGAGGTCAAATGGATTTTAACAAGAGCATAATTATATTTGTCGGTCTATCTTGGTTATAGTGTTCTGATATTTGATTGAATTTTGTGCAGAAAATTGGATTTGGCATATAAGTTTGTGAATTTGAGTTTTAGTCAAGTAGACGATGACACTAATCGTGCTTTAGATGTTGTTAGCCATGAAAGAGTAATTATTTTTCTCAACAACTGGGTGCAGTCAACATTAATTTCTTCAGAAAAAAATATCAGGGTTGAGGGGCTTATGCCTCGGGTTGGTGTAAGTGGGTCTTGTCTGGATTATAGATGCTGGAAAATTTTTAAGTTCTGCCTGGAGGAGGGTAGGAAACTACATGTTCCGATGAGTTTTGCTCGGGATATCTTAAAAGTTATTCATTGCATCACTAGGAATATGGAAATCAGAGATCTAAATGACGCAGAGTTGATGTTATATAATATGATCCTTGATTGTATATCGTTCATTTTCTCATCACATGGTGGGGTTTCCAATGAAAATTTGGATTTGTGGATTTCGTTGGTTGGTACTTTACTTGAACTTGTTCTTAAAATTATTTCCAACAAGCTTGACAATAGTAGATCGAGCATAATCATCCTGAATTTGACATGTTCAGTGCTCGAGCCATTCACCAAGTTTTTGAGGCTTCATCCAAGGAAAAATGGATTTCATGATTTTGTGGATCGACTTTTGGAACCTTTACTGTCCTTGCTGCATGTGCTCCACCATTCTGTAATTGCCAGTAATCCTGCTTTGATGGATAAATTATTGAAGTTGATTGAAGAAGTTTTGTCTCAGGGATTGTTTCACCCCTCACACATTGATGGATATCTGATCTTACAGAGCTTAGCAAAGTATAAAATTTTTGATGATGAGAAGTCAAACGACTCAAAAACAGTTATTAAAAGCTATCACAGGCATCTGTTTGATAAGCTGGAAAGATTTGTGGTGGAGAAGAAAGCCTTGGCACTATTTGGTGAAGGGAAGCTTTTTCAGTTGTATGTCCATTGTATAAAAAGGCAAGAGGGTGTAGAAGTGATGGAAGGTTCTAGCATATCTGACAAAGGTCTTTCAGGTGAAATGGTTAAAATGTCTTCTGATAGCCATACTGTATCTGCTTTAAGTGGAGAGATTCGGAAGTCTCTATTTGATTTTTTTGTACAGATTATGGAACCTTTATTAGGTGATATTGATGCTTACCTTCAAGATGAAGTGGAGTTCAGAACTGTGTTAGAAGATGTTCATACCACACTCAAATCAATCAACTCGATTCTTATCAGCTTAATGCAAGAGAAAGTATATGTAAGGGTAGACGACACCTCTGAAGGAGCTAGTGCTAACTTTTTGAAACTGATGTGTGATAAAATGACATTACTTTCTGTCAAAATAGGTCGGCTAGTGACATCAATAATTGATGTAAATAGTGGAATACACAAGGAATTGGTGGGGGTGGTAGCCAAGAAGCTTGTTTCATGCGTAAACTATTTATTAGAAATTGATTACGAGGTTCCTGGGAATGATCTAGAAAGTGTATGGCTTTTGATGTTTTCATATGGAACCCTTGGACACACTTTGACCGACTTGCAGGATAAGTCCTCTGTAATTCCAGAACTGCTCCATCTTGGATGCCATTTAATCAACCTTTACAGTGAGCTTCGTCAGGTTAGTTAAACATTGTTTTAATTGAATTAATACGCTGTTCAACATTTGTACAAGTTAAATAAGCCTATCATGTATTATTAAAGTTTAGCTATAAACTTTCACTGTCAACGGTTTACTGCCACAACAATCTTGTATACCCTATATCTCGATGTGAATATTTTTTTGATGGAAAGTGTGTGGTTTTAAGCGTTTATGCGAATTGTTATTTGCCTTTTTCAATCTTGGTGGATCTAACCTTCCTTTCTTTTATATGTATCCCAGTCAATGCTTACAAGTTATCTAGAACTAGAGGTGGCAATTTCAACCTATCCAAATGGAATGGGTCAGTTCAGGTTATATTTTATTGGGTCAAATGAGAAGTTAGTTAAAATCGAAACAGGTCAAAATAAATTAGAAGTGCTTACGACATCCTAAATCATTTTGTTTAAAACTCATATTAAATTTATAAATAATTAGTTTTTGCAATCATCATACTTATTAAACTAATTATTTACAGAATTCAAAACATAGACACTAGTGTTGGTGGCTTGCCTCAACCGACCTGACACATTTTGACCAACAGTCATCCACACATAACATTGCTTGTTTTTATCCTAACCCATCTTGGTCGGTTGCCCTACCCACTGGCTTTGCCACCTCTATCTTGAATGTTTCTGGTGAAAGTAGTCTTTCTGACATAACTATTCGTATTTAATAGGTGGGTACTCCTGTTTTTGCACTCTTTAAGGCAATCAGGTGTTTGCTATCACCTACAGGAGACATCGAAACTTGTCATTCACAATCTTGGAGATTCTTGTCGTATCATGAATCAACGACAAAGTCATTGAGATTGATATTATGCTCACCAGAGTTAAGGCTTTCTATCCATAAAGCTGTGAAGTCCATACCCGAAGGGCAAGTAAGTTTGACTATTCGAGAATTAGCCACCGATCTCTCTGAATCCCTTGACTGGATGAAGGGTAATTTGGAAAATTCATGTCAAGATGCTTCTAGCTCCTCATGCTTCCGTTTGAAAGCGGAGGTTATTGGTTGCTGTTTATCAGAAGTGTATGCTTTAATTCTGGAGTCACTTATGGTCACTACCGGTAACAGTAGTCTTGTTGGAGTTTCTTTAAATGCTTTGGTGACGGTGATTCGTCCTAGTATGAGTATTTTGACTTCACAAGCAACGGATGGAGTTAACGAGTTTCTGTCTGTAGTTTCTGGAAGGAAGATATCTACAAATTCCCAATGCAAAGATGAAAGGTCGACTGCTCATTGGATTTTTCTTTTCTTTTTTCGTTTGTATATGTCCTCTAGAAGTTTGTATCGTCAGGCGATCAGTCTTGCACCTCCAGCTACATCCAAAAGAATGTCAGAAGAGATGCGAGATTCGGTTACTGCGTTTTCTGGAAAAGATTGGTTGGAGAAGACCGAAAGAGATGAAGGGTATTTTTCTTGGATTGTCCATCCTTCGGTTTCTCTTCTTCTCATTATAGAAGCAATTTCGGACATTTATCCTAAAGAAAGCACAACAGATCTTTCCCCTCTTACATATGTTTTGAATGCCATGGCTCTTCAAAGGCTTGTTGACTTGAATCGGTTGGTCAATTCTTTTAAATTTCTTCTCAAGAGGAATTATATGGAAGTTGGTGAAGGTACTTGCAATAAACAAATTAAACGGCTGCGGAAGTGTCTTTCTAAATTAGAAGAAGAGGCAACAGGTCTTACGGATTTTATGATGGGACACCTCTCGTTATTGAATAAATGCCCGCCAAATTATCCTTCAGCAGAAGTTGGATGGGATTTTGCGGTTGCTGCAATAGATAAGAAGTCATTGCCTTCTGCATTTTGGTGCATTATTTGCCAGAATATTGATATTTGGAGTACTCATGCAGCTAAGAAGAAATTGAAACTGTTCCTCTCGGTTCTACTTCAAAATTCTCTTCTGTATCTAAGCAGCAATTTCAAGCAATTTGGAAAGAAAGATGTTGGTAAAGCTGGAAACTTGAAGACTGTCACAGGACCACGAATCTCGCTGGAGCTTCTCAGAAACACAATGTTATATGAGGAAGAAGTAAGATTGTATTGTAATCCCTGTCCTGCTATGCATGTAGATAGTATGCAAGCGTGTGCATTGGGTCAAAAAGGGACCAAACCAACTAAAAAGTACAAAAATTAGAACCAAATACCAGACCTCTAAACCAGTATAGTCGCAAACCGGACCATGAACATAATACAAAATTGTATTGTCTAATAAAAAATGTAAAAATATAAAACGTGTTATCATCTTATCAAATGTGAATTTTTTTTTTAAAAGGTGGTCCGGTCTAGTTTTTGAAAAGCTCTAAAAGTGAGGGCTGAAACCAAAAACTGGATTTTTTTATAGAAATTCTGGAACCAATAACAAAACTGAATGTAGCCAAAAAAACCAGACCAACTTTTGCACACCCATATAGTTTTGTGTGTGTCTATGTGTTTAAGGGATGATCTTTTTTGTTGGAAGCCTCATATTCATGATGAGAAAACAGAAGAGTTTAGACAGGTGAAAGAAGGGTAACAATTAAGATGCAACTCTTTTGATCTTTCTTAAGATCTGAAATGGAGCATCCTATACTTGCCAAAAAGGTTTGCTAGTAGTGATTGCGAAAAGTTTAGTGAACAAGGGTGTGGATTATTTTTGATTTTTGAAACCTCTTGGCCTATTGCTTAATAAGTTTGGTTAACTAACAATGTCAGGTCTCTTTCTTTTTATACTTTGATTAAAGGTAGCAATTTCAACCTAATTACATGAGAACAGAGGAATTTGGGTTGCATCTTTTTATAGTAGGTCAAATGGGTAAAGAAGGAAAAAATAGTTAAAATGGAAACAGGTTGAAAGTCGCCAGCTTTCTAATCGTTTTATTTAAGAAACTAGATTGATATTTAACAATTTTCAGTTTTTGTAATCATAATTAAAATAGTTTAGTTATTTTGTAACAAAAAACGTTGGCGCGTCAACCCAATCCCGTTTTGACCTGCTAAATTTTGAAAAACTAGATTGTTTTGTGTTAATATTTCTATTCTTCGTTTGTCTGCTTGAGTTTTCTACTATGGTTCAAAGAGGTGCATCTCAAACTATTGAAATTTGTATTTTTATTTAGTTTGTTCGTAGGCATATGGCATCAAGGTTTTGTGGATTCCTGGAGGAGTTAGTTTCACCATTATTTAGTAACGGAGTGGATATTGAATTGCAAGTGCAACCTAATTGGCCTGAGGTTTTGAGTTCCCTTAAAATCCCGTCACTTGTTACAAACGATAAGGTGACCAAATTTTCTTCAAGAGAAACGTCATTTTCTCTCTCTATCAAGAAAAGCCATAGGGAGCAAGAAGCTGATCCGTCAACAACGATGATATATACAGTCTGTCAAAATTCACTGAATTTTCTCTGTTGGATGCCCAAAAGATGTACAAGTTCCAAATCATTCTCTCTCTATGCAACTTGTATATTAAACCTCGAGAGGTAATACATTTCTTTTCTTTATTAATGCAATCTCACAAATTATGCTAGCTGTTACAACGAAGTATATTCCAAATCTGAATATTGCATTTGCACCAATGATTGAAGAATTAGATTTGAGATCAAGATGAATGCCAGAAATGAAGGCCTTCCTTGTCATGTTCTTGTTGCAAGTTTGAGCCTAAAATAGAACGTCAGGGCCCGGGGTAGCTGATAGCTTTGTCATGAAATTGTTAAATTAGTAACATACATGATTTTAGTTGATCTTTATGGAAGTTTCACTCATTTTTCCATACCTAAAAAGTTTCTAATATAGGTCCTTTGTAAGTTGTAAATTCATCATCATGCCAGAGACCAAAGGCACACATGCGTCACGGTATTGATAATCAGTTGTTTGAACAAAACAAGTTCTACGACCAACTATTTAAGCAAAATGATATTATGTTACGATAATAAGAATCTTCACATGTGCAAAATCTTCCATTAGATATGGAGTGCAGACTTAAATTAATAAAATAATATGACATGAACTTCATCTACATATTTTTGAGACATCAATGAGGCCATTAATTAAAGCTTGACTGACAGATAAAAGTAAATTGAATTATTGACGATGAGAATTCGTTAATGCTCTTCATTGACGATTGTGTTTTGTTCTTTTACTCTGTTCACTTCAGGCTTATCATTGGCACTTTGTTGGGTAATAATGATGCTCCTTCGTTGCATGACCATTATGAGCTATTACAACTCCTCCTTTGCTGTCGGAAAACACTTAAACATCTGATGGTCGCGTTCTGTGAAGAGGGTATGGAAGGCAGACACTCACTTGATGCTCTACACCTTGGAGGCAGGCTTCCCGCTTTATGGCTTTTAAATTCATTACTATCGGTGCAGCACACTTTTTCAGAAGATAGAGACACTCAGGTGAACGATCTGATTTTTTCACTGACGGATTACACGTCATATGTGTTTTCGACACTCATCAAGGGTACCCTTATCCATGCAAGTCATTCTCTTATATCCTCTGGGGCAGCTTTTCAACAGAATGCTGTATCTGCATTTAGTCAAGAAAATAGTGGTCAATCCGAATCAACTTCATGCAACTTCATGATCCATATAGCCGAGGAATTAAAAGATCACTCTCAAGTTATGCTTGAATCTCAAAGATGTTCTGATTATAATGTTCGAAAGCTGTCTTCTATTATTGCTTGCTTTCAGGGATTTTTGTGGGGTCTCTCATCTACACTATCCCATATGGATGCACATAATAATAAAGATGAGCTGAAAGCCATATTTTCTAGAAGGAAATTCGAACCAGTTGATAAATTAAGAACTTGCATAGATACATACACAACTTTTATAAGCAAGTTCTTGTGTGAGCTGGTTCTTCAAGATGATACACTTTTTGAAAATTCATCAGATGGTTTTAATATATCAGATCATAGAGAGCTGAAACGCTTCAATTTAAAAAATGTGGATGTGTGCAGCACATATATAAACAAGTCCTTTTTGCGCAGCCTTTTAGCCGGAGAAAATCTTGAAGCAGCATTTTTTCTCAGACAGCTATTTATCGCTTATTCAATCATGCTCAGACTGAATTTGCAGATAAAAACTCCTTTATCGGCAAATTTGGTTAGTGTCTTTATTGGCGTTTCAGATATTTTGTTATTGGAGTTCTCGGAAAAGGCTGAAACACCACCAGAGGTTACTTTTGTATTCTTGGATGGGACTGGGAAGTTCTTAGAAGAGCTGGGAAATCATCTCTCTTTAAGTAATCCTACTTTGCCTACACAAGTTTATGCACGATTGATCGATTTGCACTTGAAGGCTATTGGGAAATGTATTTCGTTACAAGGAAAAGGAGCTACTCTAGAGTCTCACGACACAGAATCAAGTACAAAGACGATGAAAGATTCACCTATGTTATCTGAATGCACATATTCTAATGAACCTGCGAGCTTAGATGAACTCAAAAGCAGGTTAAGGATGTCATTCAAAGTTTTTGTTAGAAAAGCACCGGAGTCATACATATCCTCTGCGGTGCAGTCTATTAAAAGAGCCCTGGTTGGGCTGCAGGAAGGTTGTGAGGCAAATTATCAAATATATACCGGAAGTTCAGGTGGAGGAAGGGTTTCTTCGATTGTTGCAGCTGGCATAGATTGTTTTGATTTAGTTCTTGAGGCCATTACAGGTAAATATAGATTTATATCACAACGCCAATAGGTTGGTTGAAACCATTTAAATGCGAAAGTCAGTCTAGATTGTCAAAACTGGAAAAGGCGAACCTGCTATATTTTCTTTGGTTCCTGGTTCTAATGTTTTAATGTTCGATTCACAGTTCTGAAATTTTTCAAAAACTGATTCTCTCGTTTTGGTCCAGTTTTCTTAATTATAAGTTATTTTTCAAATTTGAATGACATTGTTTTATATTTTAGTTTATTAAAATTGAAAACCCTAAGTTTGTATTTGGTCGATGGTCTAGTTTGGGACCATCCTTGTTATAAACTGGACTGGTACTGATATGATTTAGAGCATTTCTGTTTTTAGTTTCATTATTTTGTATTTTTCAGTTTTGATCTGGTCTAGTCTGGTTCGTCTGACTCCATGCGCATCCCTACTTGACAATGCATCATTAATTAATATTCTATTCACATGAATTTGGTGAGAAACACCTGGTTTGGTGGGCCATGTTTATTTGGCTGAACTAGTTCATGGGATCCATGCAGCACCCACCCTTATCACATGCATGTGTGGGGCAAATAAAGTGGCAAATAAAGATTCAAATTTGAATGACATTGTTTTATATTTTAGGAGTGCGCCTTCTGGACAATGGGATAAATAAAGATATGTGAGATTTGGATCTAAGACCTTTAATATCAAGTGTCAAACCTTGTCCGTGAGGTCAACTCCAGAGCGAAGTCCTTGTTTTTTTACTATAAATTTTTATACAACGTTCTAGTTTTCGCTAAGTACTTTTTTGGTAGAGGTGGCAGAACGATCATGTTGGGTAATGGAGTTAAACAGATGATTTTAAGTTCCCTGGGTCAAAACAGGTTGGGGTGACCAATCAATACGATTGGCGAGACAAAGCTTATGAGAGGATATATGAATGGTGGTGTTGCCCTGTTGGTCAAATTAGCAGAAGTCTTGGAATGACTCATAGAAACTACTATGGTTCTAGGAATTAGGAAGGTTGATTCTTAAATTAGTGGCCTATGATTTATTGTTGTGTGGATCAAACTAGCAGAAATCTTGCTACATTGAGTGTGATGGTTTGGTTTTATCCAGCTATGTTGTCGTAATAGCTAATAGCTTTCAGAATTTTTGACTATGGACCGCATAACATGTTAAGCTGTGGAGTCTAATATGTTGCCAGAAGGTCAATTTACTGCTACAGGGCAGTATTCTGAGGGCATCTGAGTGCCTTGGTGGGGGCCTCAAGGAATTTTCAGCCTATATTTTTTTTTGCAAATATCTCTTGTGTAATTGTAAACCCTACTCTAAAATTAATAAGACTCACTGGTGTGGCCATGGACGCAGTTCATTCTTTTCACAAACCATGGATATCATTGTAATTGTGCTTGTTTTTCATTTTTTGTTATCAGTTATGTTATTTACTTTCTGTTGCTGAGTTTCTCAACATAACATTCATTCATGTCCTTTAATTATTACTCTTGCAACTTTCTACATCTAGCTGATTTATTCCAGTCAAGATCAATCATGATGCATTATGAGAGTCTCCTGAATTTTGTTCATAATCAAATCTTCATAAAATCATTCCACCCGGCACCCACGATAGCATTTTCTAGCACAGTATAACTCCGATGTAAACAGTTTCCAAGGTTAAATAAGGAAAGTAGAGGCGAGTGTAGTACGGAACATGATGTTCATGACATCGTAGGAAGCTTAAGAAATAAATTTTTTCCTGTTTACTTACAAACGCTTTAACGTGAAAAAGGACACTTCAAATTGCTTGTCATTATCTTCATTTGAGCATATTATCGCAAATTCTAGCCATGAACATCTTCATAAACCCAGTGCAAATCTTAAAGAAGCAGCACAAAGAAGGGTTCTATGTCATTTCATTTTGTCGTAAAGTGAATATATGTGAAGGAAAATCAGTTGGTAGTAATATAAAATTTATGTGCTCTTTTGCAACATTTATTGTTATTGTGTGATGATGGAATGAAGAATTATAACGTTTACTGATGATTGCCATTTTTAAAACAGGGAGGAAGAGCCTGAGCAAGGTGAAAACAGATATCTTGGATTCCGTCTGTTGCCTCTTCAACATTGTTCTGCATTTGCAGGGTCCAGGAATCTTTTACAGGGATCCTATTTCAAATATGGGTTATTGTGTTGATCCGGATCCAGGATCTGTTGTTCTTATGTGTATCGAAGTGCTTACGAAAGTATCAGGAAAACATGCTCTTTATCAAATGGATGCATGCTATGTTGCACAAGCATTGAGTATTCCGACTATGCTATTCCAAAATTTTCTCCAGCTTAGAATATCTGGAGCTCCTACTCGATCTGCTTTCTCAAGGTCCTCTAGTATTGAAGATACGAATGAGAGCATGAATGCCAGACTTGTAGATCGACAATACTCGATTGAATTATACGCGGCTTGTTGCCGGATGTTGCACACTTTTCTTAGGCACCATAAAAGGTTAGAAACCCTTCCATACCTAGGGCTATGCAAATTGCAAAAATAAGCCAGGGCCAACAAAACCAAACCAGAACCAGTACTACCTACATATCCCAAGGTTGTCGGTTCTCTGTGCAGTCTGAAACCGGAATTAAACATTTTTTCTTATACAATCTTAAATTTATAATTGAAAAGAAGCTTTTTATAACTATAGATTTCAAATTATAGAATATCATTTTCTATGTGGTTTAGGTCTGTTCGGCACCGAACCAGTTCCCAAACAGGCTTAGATCGGTCTGGTTTGTGGTTCTATTATTTATAATTTTCTCTTCTGGTTTAGTTTTGACATAGTTTGGTTTTGTCTCGTGGCACACCCCTCTCCACTCATTCGCTGAAAAATGGTTAAATAGTCTGGTGTTGCCAGAGTAGAGGTGGCAATCCCATTTGTATGGAAACATGTCAATCTGGGTTGTATTTTCTTGCATATGCCTAAATTATAAAAAATAGAAGGGTAAATTAAAATATATTGAAATGCTTATGTCGATTTAACAAACAAGCATATGTGTGTGTGTGTGTGTGTTACATGTACAATCCTCCTAGCTTGATGCACAATTCCTTCCGCGTGGTGCACAATTCCTTCCGCGTGGTGCACAATCTCTACATGATGTATTATTATACTTTTCCTTGCGATGCATTGTGGTTCTCCAAGGTTTTCTTATGCTTACTAGTTCTCCATTGAACCCTTCCCTAGGGAGAGAGGTTCAAATAAGAACCTAACTTTTACGGGAAACAGAAAAACCAAAGTAAAATTTCTTTTTTTTTTCAATCTTGTTTATTTTTAATGAATTAAAACCTTTATTGTCATTTTTTAATAGAGCGTTTTTTGTTGATACATAAAACATGAAATATGTGCAGAAAGAACAAAAGTTTATTCACAAATTAAATTTCGTGTTTTATGCATCAACCAAAAAACATTTCTTTTTGAAAATAACAATAAAGGTTTTAATTTATTAGAAATTAAATAGTGAAAAATGGTTCTCTGGTTCCCGAATTAAGAAAGTTTTCTAGGGGACCCCCCCCCCTCTCTCTCTCTCTCTCTATGTATAACATAATTTTTTGAATCTCAGTTATTACTTTTAATATGACCTGTTATACAACCTGCACATAGACTTTACTTGTTTGACCTGAAGTCACCATGACCTGTTACACAACCCGCTCGACCCTCCTTTATTTTTTGTCAACTCGCCTGAGCACATGCAGGGCATCAGGGGAAGCATACTAATAAAAGGGTGCAACTTGCAGGGAAAGTTTACAACACATAGCACTACTGCAAGCTTCTGTTTCCGTTCTTCTTCATTGTTTGGAGATGGTAAACAATGAACAAGCCACCCAAAAATGCTATTTTGTATGGGGAATTCAAGAGGGAGTAAAATGTGGTGCTTTCCTTCGAAGAATATATGAAGAGGTATTATTACTATTTACCTTGCCTATTCATAAAAATATGTTTAACATATTTAGGCCTTCAAATATATAATGTATTGCAAATCTCATGAGATTTGCATCTAGTGGCTCATATTTCTAAAATTCACAGTGAACGTTCATTTGCTAGTTAACAATGAGTTTTTCAATGTGTGAAAGAAACAACCTACTTTCACCATTTTACTGTTTTATGCAATGCTAATTTTATTTTTACTGTTCTTAGCAATGCAGTTTCACATCTTTATCGTTTGTAGCGAAGTATTTTCCCCTTATCACAGTTCATTGCAACGTGCTTTTTGATCAAATATGTAACAACTAACAAGTAACAACCTACTACCTTCACATTCTTTTACCGTTTATTGCAATGTTTTTATTTCTAAAGCTTTAGGCTATACATTGCAATAACGTGAAATTTTGTAAAATACGTTGCTATAAATCGTGATAAAAAACGTTGCTATAAATGCTAGAAATTGAAAATAGGTTTCTAATTCTATTATACACATTTAAGCCATTTTTAGTCTATGAACAGAAATTTTGGTTTACTATATATTTTTTGATTGCTTTTTTGTTATCCACAAATTCTGGAATTTCTTTTAACTCAATATCTTTCTGAAGAGTTTAAATGACATTGCAGATACGACAACAGAAAGATGTTATTGGCCAGGATTGTCGCCTGTTTTTATCCACCTACATAGTGGTTTATTCAGGATACGGTCCTCTGAAAGTTGGCATCAAGAGGTTAGTCTTGTTGCCTTTTGAAAAATTTTTATAAACATACTAGGCTTTGGGTGATCTTCATGTAACTTTTGCTAACTCCGTGCCAGCAGCCGCGGTAAGACCGCCCGTGGAGGTGGCAAGCTTAGCCCATTTATGTTTAAATGGGTTAATTTGGGTTTTATACATTGATAATGATAAAATCTGTAAAGCTACCAATTTTGAAGCAAACAAGTCAAACGAATCTACTAGTTTAAAAAAAGTTACCCAAAATATTTAAAAAAATTTACCGACACGGCGACACCTAAAATTTTTATTCAAAAGAATAGAATGGTTATTATAATAAATTAATAATATATAACAGGGTCACTCTCATATACACCCTCAAAAGTCAAAAGTCATATAATATCATATATACCCAAAACATGCTTTACAAGCATTGTACTTCAGTATTGTAAAAGGCGCATGCCTAGGCGAGACGATTTTTCATAGTCGTCTAGATGTTTCCCACTTGTGGCACACTTAGGTGCCTAGACTGACTGTTGATTAGGCACCAATTGATGCTGAGGTACAGAGTCGTGAGGCGCAGAGCTTTTTAAGTTGATGCAGACTTTGTTTTTATAGAAGACTATGCTACTGACATAATTATCTTTAGGGAGTTAGACCGTCATAGGAAACCTATATTTGTTTAATAGGGAGTAAGGTTGTTATAAATATATCAGGAACTTAACAGATCACGGTAGGATCTTCTTTTCTTGTCTTCCACGATCACAGTTTGTTGAAGGACGTCAACTTTCTCTCCCCTATTTTCCACAATCAGCAGTAGCGTTATGATTATGATTAGAGATTATCACCTTTTAGTTGCTGCAAATTTGTTTTTTGGGTATACATGATATTTTTACAAGTTATGAGGTTTAGGATCGAGGGTTATATATGATATTCTGCATATCTAATACACTTTAATTTATGGAATAAAAAATTGACAAAAAATGTGTTGGCAAGTCAACTGAACCTATTTTGACTATCCTAAAAGTTTTCTCCATTGGTTGATCTGCCCATTTTGCAACCAATAAATTTATGTCTTAGTCCAGAATTGGACCTAAACATAAACCAGAAAGAAATAAAATTGTTGGTTAAGAAGTGCATGTGCTTTCTAGAGCATGACGGAACCAGCTCTGTTGCGGTTTTAATATGTTTCGGAATAGGCGACTAGCCCAATCAGCCCCTAGTTCAGTTCGGATCTGATTGGGTTCAGTACTTCAGTTTTTGGTTCTGCCTATTTGAACCCACTTATGCACACACACCTTTAGTGTATACTTATATGACTAGATGTTGATTAAATTTATTGCAGGGAAATAGATGAAGCTTTGAGACCAGGTGTATATGCTTTAATAGATGCTTGCTCACCGGATGATCTGCAATATATTCATACAGTTTTAGGAGGTAATTAATCCTTCATTATACTTATTTAAATGATACAATTTTCTTCACTTGTTGAAAGTTTTTTACTCTGATATTTTGTACTTATAATGCTGATTGTACAATTTGATTTAATCATTGATTTTGGGTTTATTACAGAAGGGTAACATGGTTTCAGATTTGTTCTGTTTTAGTCGACACACTTTTTTTCACCGCGTTTGTCATTGAAGTTACAAATTTGTCCCCTTAGGCTACTGGATGATTAGGTAAAAGTGCCGATGTTGTGTCCACGTGGAATCTACATGGCATTAGTGATTATAATAAATTTTTTTATTGTCTCATATAAGTCACTATACTTTTTTTTTTGTCTAAATTAGGTCATTGAACTTTCAAATTTGTGTCACTTAGGTCATTAAAAGATAATGATTATCATTATTTTAAAGGATGAGGTTTATATTGTAAAATGGTAACTCAATGATTAAAAAAGGTTAGGAGTGTTTAGAACTGATGATGGAACCAAAAAAAAAAAGACTGAACCTTAGCTATCATTCGGTTCGGTTTTCAGTTTTGGTTTTTCTTTAACTTTTACCGTTTTGATTCATTTTTTATATTATTTTATCATTGAGAAAGTCAGGAAGAACCAAGATCATACTAGTACCATTCATAGTGAAAGTTGATAGTACCATTCATTGTGAAAGTTGATTGTTTATTATTTTTTTCCCCGAGTTTCTTGTTTTTTTTGTTCAATCCTTAGTTTTGCACACCCAACCATATTTAGTTATCAAGTTGCCATATTACAATATAAACTTTCAATTTTTAAACCAGTCATATACTCACATGTCGGAGCAGATTATAATAGTTAATGGTAAAATAAATAGGAAATTTTATAAATTCATGTTTAAAATTTTCATGAGATTTTGTAATGCATTAGTTATCAAATATTTTTATTTTCAAATTGTATATTTGACAATACATATTTCATCGAGTATATGTTGACAATATACAATTGATTAGCTCACTATCCTTGAATACTAAGGATACGATTTATAATTTTTTAAATACTGAATATTAATTGTAACACCCTCGCAATTAACATAAATGCCACGTTAACACAACATCATAGGTGGCAATAACGCATGGAATTCATATTACACGTGTCAAAGGATAGTACAAATCACTGTAAAGTTTGAACTTTAATACAAACTGTAACTAAGGAGTCATACAGCCGATACATACACGGGACTGAAATGTTATCCCGGCTAAGATACACATTACTGAATACCTACACCAGTACTAATTACAAATTCCCTAAAGATGCTATCATATGTAGTACTATTATGATTATTACACCGAAGCAGATACAAGAGTCTCCAAGCGATCCCAAATCCTATTGCAGCGGCTGCGGCTGCTGATTCCCTTTCTGATTCCCTGAACATGTTAGACTCGAAGACGTAAGCTGGAAAGCTCGTGAGTACGCGAGGGTCAGAATAAACACATAACACAAACACATAGCACATACACACATGACAATCTCTATCCCCCTCCCTGGCAATTCACAATATATCTCAATTATAGTCACAAGAAAGCATGCGATCCAAAGTCCTGTGTGCACAATCCCTGTGGGGACACTTCCCCGGCTAACAAACCGCACGTAGCAGTGGTTAGCAAAACCCTGTAGTTCAGGAGCGACCTGTCTACAGACCATGCCGTGTATACTCGCTCTGAAGACTGTTAAGGACAGTCAGCGATCACTCATCGCAAGTCACTGTCCGTATGTAACTCATCACAGACACCCTGATTGGATCTCATCTCATGCACATATATCACATATAATAGGAATAGAATCATACCTGAGGTTCACATCCCTGTCCCATACACGACACATATAATAACAGTAGCTACACAACTAAGACTCGTAAAATGATCCCGGGTTTCGAGTACTCACCTGAACTCTGAAATCCCAGTTTCTGTCCGTTTAACTGACCACTCGTCCTTGTGATACACAGATTTCCCACAATATTAATACAACCCCATAAATCCCCAAACAGATTCGTATACTGATTTCATAACTGAATTAGACCCAAACAAAACTCGGCCGAAAACCCTCGGATCGCGGCCCGCACTAGGGACATCGCGGTCGCGCTCATGAATTTGGCCACGGTCACAATCACTGGCCGCAATCATAGGATCGCGACCGCGATCTTGGACGAGCAGGTCTGCTCTGCTTGCTGTTCACGTCTGCCCAGAGGCTACCCCATGCCAACTCGATTTTGGCAACGATAATCGTACGAAATTAGTATACAACTATCACCTACAGGCCTTTTGGCCAAATCCCACGATTTTAACATCATGTCACACGAATTCAAGCTACCAAATCAGAGATTTCTTACCTTTCACACTTCAAAACTCAACAAGAAGGAGATGATGATGATTAATTCGAATTCCAGCAACCAATCTCGGATTTAGAAGGCTTTCTTGCTGCTGTCACATACACGACGCACACATAGACACTTTGGTTTATTGCCAAAAGAAGAAAAAGAATTTGAAAGGGAGGCTTATATATATATATATATATATATATGGTTTCTATTTTTGGTAACCCGATACCTAATAATCCGAACCCGATATCATATCTTCACTATTAATATCAACTCAACCCAATTAATCCCGTGATCTCGTAAATATAATTAATCCACTAAATTTATAATCCGGTGTCACGTATATCGCAATCCCGACACGTATAGATCCACTAATCGGAATTAATTGGACCAACACAATATTATTAAAATAATAATCCACTAAAATAAATCCACGTATGAGGTTGGAAAATAGGATCAAACTATCGAGCAGTGTCAAAGTAATCTCGAGTCTAGCAGCTTTGGATATCACTGTCTGGCCGCATGCCCTACGGCTCAACGCATTAGCTACCACATTTGCCTTGCCGGTGGTACTGAATCTCACAATCATAATCCTTCGATAACTCTAGACTCTTTCTGATTAAACAAGTACTGAAGGCTCTTATGATCAGTATAAACAATAAAACGAGACCCATACAGATAATGTCGCCATATCTTTTACGCAAACACAATGCCGTCTAACTCAAGGTCATGCACAATATAGTTCTCCTCGTAGATCCTCAGCTGGCGCGAGACATAGGCAATCACCTTCCCTCTCTGCATCAAGACACAGCCCAACCCAGTCCCTGAGGCATCATAGTAAACCACGAAATCCTCTGTACCCTCTGACAGCGCTAACACTGGAGCCTGACATAGACGGGTCTTTAGGCTCTCTGAACGCATGCTCCTGATCCACGTAACACTCAAACGGTACGGGCTGACGTGTTAATTTCGTTAATGACATGACAATCATTGAAAAGTCCTGATTCAGTGTTGAAAAATTATGAAATGACAAAATTACCGTTAGCTTTATAAAAATATATATTGCAAATAACAATTTAAAATTTTAAACATGAATCCCTATTACGTACACAAAAGACATCATCAACATATATCCATTTTTTTTGTAGGTTATAACACATTGAATTGTTATTTGATTTTGTTTTTATTAAAGTTATGTATATTTTTCTCAGTATTATATATCCAGCAAGGTGTTTTTTTTTTTGCAAGAATTGGCACACATGAAACCAAGTTGCTACAATGCTACTTGGGTGGCGTTTACTATTCTTGTGATATTCCTTTATGCATCCTTTTGAATACATTATCCCATGTAAACATGCTCATGCCAATTTTCAAATTGAAAAATGACTATCTACTAACATTTATCACTTGCCATATGTTTGTTTTTCAGAGGGTCCTTGCAGAAACACACTGGCAAATCTACAACATGACTACAAATTAAATTTCCAGTACGAAGGAAAAGTGTAACCAAAAGTTTTTGCGTTTTCCTTTACAGTAAGTTGATCCACATTACCGTTTTAGTATAAAGTACACGAATGAAATCTATTAGAAATTCAATTGTTGAAGGTGCAACTAACGCAACCGATTTTGTGAATTCTTGTTATATTAAAGCAAAGAGAAGGCTGATTGTCTAATGGGTTAACCCATCAGGCCACAATAACTCTCCTCTCCCGACACACAGTTTGTATATCCATCGAATGACGTGGGACTTGAACTGGTATGATACAACCTACAAGTTTTGGGGTTCTTGAATAGAATTTGCATCAGAATTTTGAATTGGTTTAATTGCATAAACATGTTATGTATTTATTGTTTATTTTTATTTCAGGTAACGAACTAAGTTTGTCTTCGTAAAAAGAGTAATGTACTTTTTTGAAAGATACTAGAACTGCCGATTTATTAGTTGTAGGTTTTGACACTTGTACATGACATTTTACCACTACAAATGACTAAATTTACCATTTTTTAAATAATTAAAGGCACTTAACTTATTTATTTATTTGGGATAGGGGGAGTAGACATAGTTTGTTAACTCGAAATAGTAATCAACCATAAGATGTCGAAGATAAAACAATAGCTTAACATCGGACAAATGAGTAAAATGGTCTCACGTATGTTTGCAGTATTTTCTTGGTGGCGTTTGGTTTGTTGAATGAAATTAAAAAAAAATGCAATTTGAATTTAAGCTTGTTTAGAACTTTTGTTAATAAAGATAAATAATTTTATTTTATTTATTTGACATCAGATTTTTTGTTTAGTAGCCTCAAATAAAGTGATGCTTGATCGCTAGGTGAAAGTCGATTACAAAAAGTACTAGTTTGAAAGGCTCGTTGGAAATGATCCGCTACTGGATTTACATTATACGCAACAGAAGCACTTGAAGTACTAAACGGAATATGTATTAGTTTGTTAATGGTTGGAGCAGCAAACTCGGATTCGGCAAAAATCTCATTTTTTGGTAGTACGAAGTGGGGAATGTGAAACACATTCAACAATTATATGTAACCAAAATTGGCAAAAACACCTTATTTAGTGGGAAATGATTTGCTTTCCCACTGCAGCCAGCCACCTTAGCTGCTTTTCTAACATTAAAACTTTGTTTTTTCAATATTTATTATATATACACAACATAAAGACCCATGAAATAATTAATAAAGCAACTAAGATGGCTACAGTGAGAAAACAACCAACACTTGCATTATAAAGTTTCAAAGGTTTAAACGTAGAGCTCTTGCCACCATAGCGGAGGTCAAGAATTCAAGTTCCAACGAGTTTTAATCAGGGATGACATGGGGGATGTTCTGAAAACAGCCACGGGTGGAAACTGATAGATTGCATGTATCTGAGCCAAAGGCGTGACGCCTCGAGGTAAACCCTAACTGGATAACAGCTAAAAAAAGGTTTAAGATATATAATAGTAGTCCAACTTGACCTAACATGTCAACCATATACAAAATATACCGCAAAGTCTTCCCAACATACACGAGTTAGATACTTGGATCAACCTACAGCTTTGAGGTTGAACCTTCGACACTCTTGTCTTTATTTCTTTAAAATAGTTTACAACTAACAATATAAGCTTAATGAGTTTTAGATTAATTATACATCCACAACATATATATAACACGTTCTATGTTAATAAATCATAGATTGAACATATATAAAGTCAAATAGACTGAAGTGTCATCAACACTGAGTGTCAAAGTGGAGATAGTATCACACAAAGTAATTTGGTACTGGGTCCAAAGTTGATTTGGAGTTATTTGAAATTAGTAGGAACTCCGGTTAATGGGCCATACTGCACGTGACTAACACATGTCAGTCTATTAGGGCTTCAACAGGTAATTTACCACAATATCATAGATATTTCACGTCAATAGTACAACTATTAATTATCAATTTATCATACAATTATTATATTACAATTCCAAAGTAACACAAATAGTGCTAAAAGGGGTTGACACAGTTTACACAAGTGTTTAATCCATAAACATCATATATTGTACCAAAGCAGTGTACTTTCTCTCTTATACCGCTGAGCTATCTTGATCCTTCTTTCCTGAAATGCATGATTTAGAAAAGAGTTAGAGTCAAGTTAAAGATGGTTAGAAATAAGTAAAACATCTTTTAATGTCCTTTAAAATAATTTTCTAGTACAGTAAAATCATCTATTTGCAATTCATGACAACTGCACTGATAACAATAATTAGTAGTCCAAGAGTGTGTTTGTTTTCAATTAAGAGGATCTGAATTTGGTCTGAAGTCTGAATTTCAGATCTTAACTTAATTTGTATTATTTGTTTAAATTCAGACTTAAGAGGTTACAACATCTGAATTTCCCTCTGAATTTTAAGAGAAAGAGAGTAGTCTGAATTAAAATTCAGAGCCTCTTAATTTCAGATTTAAAGACCTTCTCTTAATTTCAGACTTCAGACGTTTAACCTCTTCAAAAACAAATACCACCCAAGAGTTTTTTTTACTGATTATCATAGGCAGTGCTACCCCGACACAAAGTCGCTATTTAACAAGAAGGTTGGGAGTGACCCAATAGTACAAATGATATCAAATGACTATTCTACTAAAATGTCATTTGGAATAATAATTGACCGCAACGATTATATGCTACTGATACATACATACCATTGAAATAATAATTTGCTACGAGTAAAACATTATGTTATAAATCATACATGATTAAGTTAATATAAAAAGATTTAGCCACATAAAAGATCATGTATGATATCAAATGCATCTAACAGTTATAAAAACAATCTGCCTCTTTAAAATAATTGAATCTCAATAAAAGACTTGCTAACCTCAACGACTGCCAACAATTGCTATAACATGATGTTTTCTAGCACATTTATGTTGGGTTTTCTCATTTTTTGACCCAATGAGGAAGCTCATATTTAAAAAGCCCATCAAATAGTTTTTAGGGTTTTATTTAAGTTTTTGTGGAGTTAAATAAAGCAGTCAGCCACCACTCTTTTTGACACAAGAGAGAGAAAGCTAAAAGGTGAGAAGAAAAGAGAGAAAGAAACTATTTTGGCTATTTTCGGATTTTTCTGTACTGCAGCACAAATTCTTCGTTTCCCGGAGATTGAACGGTCGGATCGTCACGATTTTTGGACAGGAGCTTTGTAGCATCTGTGCCTACATTCTGAACGGCGGAGATCGGTTTTTGAGGTCCGGAGGTCGGCATTTCGTGGCCAGAACAGTAGCGTTTTTGGGTGATCTTTTCTCAACTTTGTTCTCTTTTATTACCATACATCTTGATGTGCTTTGTTTCCAAGTGTATGATGTTTTTGGTATGCCTCTAGTATATCTAGAGAAGACTTTGTATTACTCTCTTCTTGGTGGTAGTGGATTAAGCGGCCAAAGTGGTCCCGTGGTTTTTACCCTCTCGTTTTAGGGGTTTTCCACGCAAAAATATCGTTGTCTTGTGTGTTGGTTGATTACTTGCTTTTACTAGATATTTGGGGCTGATTTGAAGTTGCATTTTGTATGCCCTATTTGTTTGCTTCTTCACATGTTCATTCAAGTAGTAAAATTTTTTGTCAAACGAAGGTTAATTCCGCAATTTAGTATACCGTTGTGACACCTTGTTTTCCCATCAGATTGGTATCAGAGCTTTAGGTTCTATTTATTGGATTGAACTTGTTTGAACGATGAAAGCTAATACAAGTAGGATGATAAATTTAAATGGCTCAAATTATCATGTTTGGAAAGGGAAGATGGAAGATCTTCTTTATGTGAAAGATTATTACTTGCCTGTGTTTACCACAGACAAACCCGGTGATAAAACACTTCCGGAATGGAATATTTTGCATAGACAGGTCTGTGGGTATATTAGGCAATGGGTTGATGATAATGTTTTGAACCATATCAGTGGGGAGACCAATGCTCGTACGTTGTGGAACACACTTGAACAATTATATGCTCGAAAGACTGAGAATAATAAATTGTTCTTGATTATGCAGATGATGAGTTTAAAGTACCATGATGGTACTCCCGTCACTGATCATTTGAATGCATTTCATGGAATCATTAATCAGCTTGCAGGTATGGGAATCAAATTTGAAGACGAGATTCAAGGTTTATGGCTCCTTGGCACTTTACCGGATTCTTGGGAGACTTTTAGGACATCGTTGTCCAACTCTGCACCTGACGGTGTTATCACCATGGAATTGGCTAAAGGCAGTGTTCTAAATGAAGAGATGAGAAGAAAGTCACAAGGTTCCTCTTCACAGTCAGATGTATTGGTCACAGAAAGACGGAGGAGAAGTCAAAGTAAAGGTCCGAGTAATAGAGATAAACACCGTAGCAGCTCCAAAGGCAAATCTGTTGGATTTGAATGCTTTCATTGTGGTAAAAAGGGGCATACAATACAGTATTGCAGACAGTTGAAGAAAGAGAAGAAAATGGGCAACCACAACAATCAAAAGAATAATAACAGGAAAGATGATGGTGGTAATGAAATTGCTAATGCTGAGGTGAATGCTACTACCGGAGACTTCTTTGTTTGTTGTGATGATGATATGGTAAACCTTGCACATGATGATTCGAGTTGGGTTATTGACAGTGGAGCTTCGTGTCATGTTACATCACGAAAAGATTATTATTCGTCATACACTCCAGGTGATTTTGGGGATGTCAAGATGGGTAATAATGGGCTATCAAAAGTTGTTGGTGAGTTTGATACTGGAATGGAGTTGGTTTTACATAATGTAAAACATGTTCCAGATATGAGATTAAATTTGATTTCTACAGGCTTACTTGATGATGACGGTTACAACAACCTCTTTGGTAATGGTTTATGGAAACTCACTTGTGGTTCTTTGATCGTGGCAAGATGTAAAAGATTCTCAAAGTTGTATTTAGCACATCTGAAGATCTCCAAAAGCATTGTTAATGCAGTGGAGAATGCTGACATGACTGATCTATGGCACAAGAGACTTGGTCATATGAGTGAAAAAGACATGGTCTTGTTGTCAAAGAAGAAAGTGTTATACGGTGTGCATGATATACACTTGAAGAAGTGTTCTCACTGTCTAGCAGTTAAACAGAACAGAGTGTCATTCAAAAATCATCCTCCTTCAAGGAAAGAAGGTATACTTGATCTTGTTCATTCCGATGTTTGTGGTCCTATGAAGACTAGGACGCTTGGTGGATGCTCGTATTTTGTCACGTTCATCGATGATCATTCGAGAAAGGTTTGGGTTTATACTTTGAAATCTAAAGATCAAGTATTGGACGTGTTTAAGCAGTTTCATGCCTCAGTTGAGAGACAGACTGGGAAGAAGCTCAAGTGTATTCGGACAAATAATGGTGGTGAATACATAGGGCCATTTGATGCTTACTGTAGAGAGCATGGTATTCGGCAACAAAAGACTCCTCCGAAGACACCGCAGTTGAATGGCTTAGCAGAGCGGATGAACAGAACACTGATGGAGCGAGTCAGATGCTTACTTTCTCATGCAGGGTTGTCGAATACATTTTGGGGTGAAGCTTTGAATACGGCAGTACATGTTATTAATCTAACTCCTTGTGTTCCTTTGTCCTTTGATGTTCCTGACAAGGTTTGGAGTGGCAAAGACGTTTCTTACCGTCACTTACGGGTCTTTGGATGCAAGGCATTTGTGCACATTCCCAAAGATGAAAGGTCAAAGCTTGATGTGAAGACTAAGCCATGTGTATTCCTTGGGTATGGCCAAGATGAGTTCGGCTACAGGTTGTATGATCCCATTCATAAGAAGCTTGTACGAAGCCGAGATGTTGTATTTGTTGAAGATGAAACGTTAAAGGATGTTGAGAAGACAGAGACAGATCCTCAACATAATGATGATTTTATTGATTTGGATCCAATTCCTCCTCGACGTGTTGAGTCATTTGATGGAAATGATGTTGCTATTGATGGCCACAGTACTGATGATGTTGATGCTCTAGAGTTACCGGTACCAGATATGCCACAATTTGGTCCACTTAGACGGTCTACGAGAGATTGTCATCCTTCCACACGATATTCTGCTGGTGAGTATGTTTTGCTTACTGATGAAGGTGAGCCAGAGTGTTATGTAGAAGCCATGGAAGATGAGCACAAAAGGGAGTGGGTTGAACCTATGCAAAATGAGATGAATTCCTTGTATAAGAACAACACATTTGAATTGGTGAAGTTGCCTAAAGGCAAGAAAGCTTTGAAGAACAGGTGGGTTTACAAGGTGAAGACTGAAGAGTTTACTTTACATCCCAGATATAAAGCTAGATTGGTGGTCAAAGGATTCAGTCAGAGAAAAGGGATCGATTTTGATGAGATTTTCTCTCCAGTCGTGAAGATGTATTCTATACGTGTTGTTCTTGGTTTAGCGGCCAACCTTGATCTTGAGGTTGAGCAAACGGATGTCAAGACAGCTTTCCTTCACGGTGACTTGGATAAAGAAATCTACATGGAGCAGCCTGAAGGTTTTCAGGTTAAAGGCAAAGAAGACTATGTGTGTAGACTTCAGAAAAGTCTATATGGGTTGAAGCAACCACCTAGGCAGTGGTACAAAAAATTTGAGTCTGTTATGGGGGAGCAAGGCTACCGAAAGACTGCATCAGATCACTGTGTTTTCCTTCAGAGGTTTAGTGATGATGATTTCATCATTTTATTGCTTTATGTTGATGACATGCTTATTGTTGGCAAGAATGCAGGACGAATTGCCAAGTTGAAGCAACAATTAAGCAAGTCTTTTGCTATGAAAGACTTGGGGCCAGCAAAACAGATTCTTGGTGTAAGGATCACTCGAGATAGAGCTGCCAAGAAGTTCATGTCACAAGATCGATACATTGAGAAGGTGCTTTGCAGATTCAATATGGATAAAGCTAAAGTGGTTGTTTCTCCACTTCCTACCCACTTTAAGCTCACAGATAAAGATTGCCCTTCTACAAATACGGAGATTGAAGATATGGATAGAGTTCCATATGCCTCAGTTGTTGGAAGCTTGATGTATGCAATAGTATGTACAAGGCCTGATATAGCACATGCAGTAGGTGTTGTGAGCCGTTTTCTGTCAAATCCTTGTAAGATGCATTGGGAAGCAGTTAAATGGATTCTTAGATATCTACGGGGTACTTCAAAATTGGGTATCACATTTGGAAATGAAAAGCCAATGCTTTTGGGGTATACAGATTCAGATATGGCAGGAAACGAAGATAATAGAAAGTCAACTTCTGGATATTTGATGACCTTTGCAGGGGGAGCTGTGTCATGGCAATCACGATTGCAAAAGTGTGTTGTTTTGTCAACAACGGAGGCTGAGTATTTGGCGGCAACGGAAGCATGCAAAGAACTATTGTGGTTGAAGAAGCTTATGCTAGAGCTTGGATTCAAGCAAGAGCGCTATGTGGTTCTTTGTGATAATCAAAGTGCTATTCACCTTGCTAAGAATTCTATGTTTCACAAGAGAACAAAACATATTGATGTGCGGTATCATTGGATTAGAGATGCTCTTGAAGATGGGTTGTTTGGACTTGATAAAGTTCATACCGATGATAATGGTTCCGATATGTTGACCAAGGAATTAGCAAGGGAAAAGCTCAAAAGATGTTGCTCTATCACTGGGATGACGAACTCTTCCTCATAAGTCAAAAGGGGGAGATTTGTTGGGTTTTCTCATTTTTTGACCCAATGAGGAAGCCCATATTTAAAAAGCCCATCAAATAGTTTTTAGGGTTTTATTTAAGTTTTTGTGGAGTTAAATAAAGCAGCCAGCCACCACTCTTTTTGACACAAGAGAGAGAAAGCTAAAAGGTGAGAAGAAAAAAGAGAAATAAACTATTTTGGCTATTTTCGGATTTTTCTGCACTGCAGCACAAATTCTTCGTTTCCCGGAGATTGAACGGTCGGATCGTCACGATATTTGGACAGGAGCTTCGTAGCATCTGTGCCTACATTCTGAACGGTGGAGATCTGTTTTTGAGATCCGGAGTTTGGCATTTCGTGGCCAGAACAGTAGCGTTTTTGGGTGATCTTTTCTCAACTTTGTTCTCTTTTATTGCCATACATCTTGATGTGCTTTGTTTCCAAGTGTATGATGTTTTTGGTATGCCTCTAGTATATCTATAGAAGACTTTGTATTACTCTCTTCTTGGTGGTAGTGGATTAAGTGGCCAAAGTGGTCCCGTGGCTTTTACCCTCTCGTTTTAGGGGTTTTCCACGCAAAAATATCGTTGTCTTGTGTGTTGGTTGATTACTTGCTTTTACTAGATATTTGGGGCTGATTTGAAGTTGCATTTTGTATGCCCTATTTGTTTGCTTCTTCACATGTTCATTCAATTAGGGAAAATTTTTGTCAAACGAAGGTTAATTCCGCAATTTAGTATACCGTTGTGACACCTTGTTTTCCTATCAGTTTAATGACCCGACCCATTATGTTAAAGGTTCTCAGCTCAACGGAGAAAAAGAAATTGAAGAATTCTCTGCCCATGTGTTATAGTGTATTTTTAAGTTTTGAAAAGTTAATAAATAATAGGTTAAGTGTATATTATTAAATTTTTATTATGATTTTGATTTTTAGTTATAAATTGCTCTAATTGTCAAAGTTACCGATTGTTAATTTTGAAATTGCTAATTGGGATGCTTAAGTTATAAGAAGTCATCAGCTAATTTTAAATCCATTAGTATGAGAATTGTGATTGTTATATTATTATTTGTGAAGATTTGTTATTGATTAACATGTTTTGGTTTTTAGGATTTGTTATTTGCTTAAATTAAAGTTGATTGGTTTAATCGATAAGTCGTTATGATTAAACTAGTTAAATTGATTGAATTTTTTTAAAACCAAAGAACCCGACGAGACACTTGAGGATGGTCATAATGAGAGTGATGAACACCCTCATACACTTGCCCCCATTGCAAGGATTTTCTGGATCTGCCACTGATTGTATGGTGTCTTGATCACTGTACTATGTCATGGCAACTACATGACGTCATGACTACTACATTATGTTATGGTTACTACATAGCGTTGTGATCACTACCTCATGTCATCACCACTACCCTTCTCATCTTCAACATCCTGCCTTCCGAAACTCAAACTTTTGCAGGTTATTACAAGTTTGATAATTGTAAAACACCATCAACTAACTTTTAACATGTTTCTAACACACACACACACACAGATATATATATATATATATATATATATATATATATATATATATATATATGTGGTTCAATGAAAAACCACCATGCACCTGAAAACTTGTGAAAACCGCACTGCACCACCACAAATGCATCAAATTCCCCGCGTGATGCATCAAATTTCCCGCGTGATGCATCACCTAGTTTACGATCATGCCACCGCGTTTTTCATGAAATGCACCCAATCAGACGGTATGCGTAGGTTTCCATAGTTTTCAGGTGCATAGTGGTTATCCATTGATCCCACCTATATATATATATATATATATATATATATATATATATATATATATATATATATATATATATATATATATATATATATATATATATATATATATATATATATTGATTCTTAATTCCAAGTAACATAACTACAATCAAATTTGAGTTATGGAGCTTACTTGATTATTCGATGATGAATTGATGATGAATTCTCAAGGTTTGTCTCTCATTCTTGATTTATCCTACTAATTCTCGTTCTTCTTGACTGTAAGAATGAATCAAACACATATATGTGAAGATGAGAACTCTTTGCAGTCAATTGCTTCAAAGTAAAGAATAATAGAGCTGTAATGTCCGATACCCAAATAACCAATTTTACAACATCAAGCTTCTAAACCCGTTTCACACGTTATTGTTTAACTGTAGACCTACACATCAAAATTCTCAATTATAACGAGTTCAATATGATATTATTAATTTTGTTAGCAAATAAGAAAATCCAAGTACCTGCTTAAAATTTATGGTTGTCACATAACGTTCGATAGTATGCCATTTAATCAACTTTTTCTCTAAAACTTTAATAACAATAAATATGTATGATTTTACCTTTTGGTCATTTGACTATTGATTCCAATGCATTAGCCAATAATCATGAGTACTTTAGTATCAATGTTACGTACTAGAGTTATGTTGCCCGTACGTTGCTGCGAGTTTCCGTCATGATCATGTAGTTTTTATTGATTAAGATAAGTTATGATATTAAGAAATAGAAACATGTTCAATACTTCAATAATGACAACAAACGTCAATGCATATTATGTGTGTTAAAGCATTAGTGGGTTACATGTTTTTTATGAATTTGGTTTGACTCAATTGATGATGTCTAAATTATATTGTTTTTTTAGAGTTTTATATGAACAAAACAACATAGTTTTTTGTGGTTTCATCTCTCCATATTATTTTTTTTTCTAATAAAGTCCTCAGTTTATTATTTTTTTCTGCTTTTTGGAAAAAAAAATCAATCAATTTTGTATTTTTCACCAAAAAAAAAACCCAGCATGTTTTCATTTGTTTTCCATGAAAACCTTCAAACTTCAAGACTTTGTTGGCAAAAAAAGAAAATTTCTGGAAATCACAAACAAATAAATATCTTGAGGATTTTTTTTGGTAAAAAAATAACACGGATAGGCTGCTATACCGCAAAAACAACAAAATACATGTTGCTTTTTTCATATTAAACCTTTTTTACACAAAAAATGATGAATAACAAAAGTTGATATTTTATATGCATCTTGTGAGACAAAAGCAAAAAAGCAAAAAACAAAACAATTCATTTAATTCTTAAATTGAGGTGGAAACAGAAAATTTCAATATTTAAATATGTAATAAATATTGAAGAAGTTGATGTACAAAATGAATAATTTTATTTACAAATACAATATAAAAAATGTTGATTCAATATTTATTAAGTTTTAAAGAGTTTCGTATATAAAATAAATAAATTTTATATATAAATATAAAAATATAAAAATAATCAAATATAATATTGTCCAACAATAACATTTTTTATTTAAAATAAATAGAAATGACAATATTACCTACAATGTAACAATATTTCTTATAAACTAAAAATACATTTAATTAATTAATAAATAAATTCATATAAGAAAAAAACAATTTTGAAGTATAAAAATAAAAAAAGTCAAAATACAAATTAAAATTTATATTTAGGCAAGGAAAAAAACAAAAAACAAAATAAAATATTACAAAGTGTAAATAAAAAAATCTCTTACATTTTTTATTGAAGAAAACATGTTATTCATTAAAATTGTCTGGATTATTTTTTAATGTTTTTATATGTATATTTATAATTTCAAAGTTTCTCAAATTTTATTGACACAATATGACGGTACAGTTAATGTAAAAAACTTTCATGTTTTTCTTTTACTTCTTATTTATTTATTTTATTTTCTTCAAAACAATCTCTATACTCTCTCTAAAAACTCACCATTCTACAATCACAACCGCCTCCTCAGGATGTATATATATATATATAAATTTTTGATTTTTTATTGTTATATATTCATTAATCAGTTTGCATCACTTTGTTTATGCTATATTTAGTTTTAATAAGTTTTCAATTTTTAGTTAGTGATATTTTTTTTAATAAGTTTGTGAAAATTTATATTTTTGTACTTTGTTTGAAAAAATAAGTTTTTATTCGGTTTACGTAATTTTATATATAGTTTTTGTTTTGTTAAATTGAAAATCTAATGGTTCGTTGTTTCAAGAATTTCATCTATTCAACAAAATTAAAAAAGTGAAATAATTCATACTATTTTCTATCGAAAAAAATTATAGATTGATAAATTGTTTTTACGTTCGGTTGAATTAAAAATTAGAGTTTCTCATTTTTTCCGAGTGAAAACATTTAAAATTAAATCAGTTGACGTTATTTCCAGTCATTTAAATTTAATATGGTTCATCATTTTTTCTAGGGCAAATAACCAAAAATAGTAACAAATTTTGACATTTTTATCATTAATGGTAACATTATTTATTTTTTATCATTAATAGTAACAACTTTTTATTTTTCTATCAATAATAGTAATGGATGACCTGTAAACCTGTTTAGCAGGTCACCAACTTTTCATTTATAAAAAATAGTAACATCTTTTCAGATTTTTATCAATAATAGTAACATATAAAATTAAAAACATAACTTTCTATTTTATTAAGATTTCTAATATTCCATAAACACCAAAATAAACCAAATTTTTATTCCAAATATTTACGGATAAATAATATCCGATTATTTATTCACAATTACAAATAATATGAATGAAAAAAATATCATGAATCATTTCAATTTTCAATTTTTCCAACAAAAAATTACGAACCATCATTTTCTTAGTATTTCCGAATAAAACAATACAAATCGTTCCATTTTTTTTAGTTTTTTCCAATCTAAATGGGTCATAGTTTTTTTATTTAAAAAACAAAAATCAAAAATCAAAATGAGTCTCAATAATTTTCATTCATTAAACTATAAACCACAACGAGTCATGGTTTTTTCATTCATTGAAAAACTAAAAAATGAATGGGTCGTAATACTTTTTCATTCGTAGTAGATTTCATTTGGAATAAAAAAAATTACAAATTGATCAGCTTTTTAGTAAATTCCAAACGAAATTAATTACAAACCATACAACTTTTAGCTTTCCCGAATGAAAAAAACTA
This sequence comes from Centrapalus pauciflorus, assembly GCA_020465985.1. Taxonomy (NCBI): domain Eukaryota; kingdom Viridiplantae; phylum Streptophyta; class Magnoliopsida; order Asterales; family Asteraceae; genus Centrapalus; species Centrapalus pauciflorus. Next base: position 384,197 of record JAANYP010004253.1, read on the forward strand.
CGACCCAATCATGTTTTTATAAATCATTTTGATTTTTCATACAAAATAATTGCAACTCATTTACTTTTGTGTTTTTAACAACGAAAAAACTATAAATTATTTCAGTTTATAGTTTTGCCGAATGAAAAATATTGCAATCCATAAAAACGATACATAACCACTTGTACGAAACTATAAACTGGAATAATTCATAGTTTTTTTCGTTGTTAAAAACACAAAAATAAATGAGTTGCAATTATTTTGTACGAAAAATCAAAATGATTTATAGTTTTTTGTAAAAAAAATCTAAAACATGATTGGGTCGTAGTTTTTCATTCGGGAAAGCTAAAAGTTGTATGGTTTGTATTCAATTTCGTTTGGAATTTACTAAAAATATTGAGACTCATATTGATTTTTGTTTTTTAAATAAAAAAAACTATGACCCATTTATGAAACACCCTCACAACTAAATAGGGTATTTCACACACAATTAACAATAATTCATATATCAATACTTTGTGGAATTTGCGTCAAATTTAAATTTTCCATTAATCAGAGTTATCGACATGAATCAACCCACCTTGCTACCCATAATATGCAAAGTGTGATAATTCATGGATCAAAGTATGTCGGGTTAGTATCTAATATCAATTACATGCTACATATCAAATCGATTACATTCATTCACATGTAAGGCCAAAAAGGAGTCCACTATTCCCAAACCCGAGCTATCCAAAAGCTATACCAAAAGACGGGGAGCTCTAAGCTAGCTCCAACCGAAATCAATGAGACGGAGCGGCCGGGCCCTTACCCTTGTTAGTGCCTGAAAAGGTTAATAACTAACGGGTCAACATAAAGTTGGTGAGTTACTAGATTAGATATAACACAAGGTATATAGATGCAATGATGATCAACATAATGACTCCAAACGGCATAAGTCAAATGCACAAGATGAGTGATCAAATACCACATGCCCCTTCATAATTCGGGGTTCCCTAGCAAGTACGGGTGTGGTGATGCCTCTGGCATAGTACGAGGCTGTCCCTAGCAAGTACGGGACTGTCCCTAGCAAGTACAAGACTTCCGACAGTGCAAGTACGTCAGCATCCGGCATCCAAAGGGCCAGGAATAATCCATGGATATCCAGGTGAGTCCAAACGAAAGGTATAATCTACAAATGAGGTCCAAGATGCCTCGAGTATACGAATATGTCATGCATTGATGATATGGATGAATAAGCAACAATCGTATAATGCCATAGTATGAATCAACAACGAATGATCAATCATAAAGCAACAAGTGCATCATATATGACTTTATGAAAATCTAATGCTAGAACTCACAGTGATTGGTTATCAAGATTCCAAAAGCCTTCCAAAATAACCACAATAGCTCCAAGAATGGCTAAGACTCGCAACCAAGCCTCTTTCGATTCGTTTTGCTTATAAGTATTCATACGGTGTACACATAAGCTCCCGAACACAATATAAGATCCTAATAGAGGCCTAAGGATGTCGGGACACCAAACCGAAAGCACTAAGTCCATTAGAGGCCCTAGGAGTTCCGGAATGGTTTAAAGGCCTTCAAACCCTTTAAACACTTAATTTAGAAGTGCATTGGACGTATAAGACCCGAGCATCGACCCCCGACCGACCAAAATCAATTTTGGGGGCAGGAGGTTGGTCATGGCGTGACCATATGTTGGTCATGGCGTGACCGTATGGTGGTCATGGCGTGACCGTATGGTGGTCATGGCGTGACCACTGTGCCAGACAGGTCCCAATTTCATTTTTTTTTGACATAAATGCACACCAAACTCCTCAAAACTTCCATCAATGCTTCTAACATTCGTAAGGGACTTTACCAACAATATATTTAGCATATTGATGTGCCGCTAGCACACCTTAATTTTAATTAAGAAATGGAAATAAATAAACTAGAACTAGCGGACAAATAGGCAAGTATCACCTATCGTATACTAGTATAGCTTATGTAAGTCCGGGTATCGAACTCAGGGACAATCTGGTGGAAGGATGATAATAAGTCGTCGGTTAATAATTAGCTATGTATTTAAATTGGTTTAAACTTATGAATAAACTAAATTAATGACTAAAGATTTATCAAAACTACACACACAATCCTAAGGAATTAAATACTAAGATTTTTTGATTAAAGGAAACATGTAATCAAATGGGATCACTCCCCCTAAACATCGGATGAACAATTTAACGCGCAAATCAGATAATATAATAGTTATGATTCCAAAGCAACAAACACACAAATCTCTAAGTTATGTTTGATACTAATTTATCATAACAACCAATATCATATCCACTCAAATCTCTTATACATGAATATAATATCGATTATTTAACATATGAACAATGATCATCGAGCTATATAGATCTCTCACAATAGCACAATAATCCCATAACTCACGACGTGAACACGAAAACCTCTTTTAAATGTTCAAAACTTGAGTTATGCAAATCCGAATGTTCACAACAAGTTTACGTCTCTTGAAAGATTATTCGGTTAAAAACCAAATACATAAAATTCATGCTATATTTTCATAAAAACATAAATTCCCTCTTATTATTATGAAAACACCGATTAAACCTACTCTTTCACCATCTCTAGTAGAAAGATTCAACTTCACCAAGGTGTTTGGTTTATCAAAAACAAATACCAACTATTTCGGACTCCTCGTTATGGAAATAATACAGCATTCATAGCAAGTTTAACAAGTCTAAACATAATAACAAGATTTTCATTCAAAATACGCAAACTTCGATATATCATCCGATTACATACAAATATAAATCATCCAATGTCTAGGGTTTGCTACCCAAATGATTACATAGCAAAACTACTCCATGCTAATGGAGTAAAACACCATCATACAATAAGCAAGCATTTCAAATATTAAGATGAACTTAAATATACGAAAAACTCCCCTAATGACGTATGATGATGAAGGTGCAATCCTTTGAAACAAAACTCCAAGTAGATGTCTTCCTTTGCCTTCCTTCTTCCTCAAGAAATCAGAGAATATGTATGGAAATTTTTGATAAAAATTCGTCCCCTTCATAAATGAGCAGAATCTTCCTTTTATAGGCTGGGGAGAACTCGTCGAGTTCAAGGAAAGAACTCGCCGAGTATGTGTGCTGTCGGCTTCTGATTTGATCTCAAGGAGAGGGAACTCGCCGAGTTTTGTAGGGGAACTCGCCGAGTTCATGCGTTGTCGACTCCCTATTTGATCTGGCAATTATCAGGAATATTCAGAAATTATCAGGTTTCAGGTGTACTCGCCGAGTACCTTCATGAACTCGCCGAGTTCAAGATGGGAATTCGGTTCTGGACTTGGGCGAACTCGCCGAGTATAGCAGGGGAACTCGCCGAAATCTAAGCAGATCAGACTTTCTGTTCTTGTGTGAACTCGCCGAGTATGTGTGAGAACTCGCCAAGTTCTGGATGTTTCAGCTCCTTTCACTCCAATTTATTCAACCAACACCTGAAATGACAACATAAACCTATAAGATCGAGTTTGGGACGAAAATCAACCAAAAAGCTATGTAAAACACGAGATATCGTCCGATAAAACATGTACAAATTGGACGATATCACATATCAAGGTCATTTAAACCCCTCTAAATATAATAGAATCATTTCGTAACATTTCATGATTCATTGGAGCTCATACGGACTCCGAACGAGTCCGAAAACGACCAAAAGCTCCAACCGACAACACCGAGCTCCATTTGAGCTCGAATTCAATTCTAACCAATTCCATAGCATTATTAAACATATTTGGGCTATCTTTAGACATTCAAATTACATCTAAGCATTAAAACTCAATCCCAAAATGTTTGGGACTCGTTGTGGCATTTTACCGAACACTTGGCGTGCGGTTTGGGCCTAAAACGCCAAATTGAGTTCTTACACGTGTTTTGCATTATCCAACATGTGAAAACACTTTAATAACATAAATAGACACTTTCTAAACCTATTGACACCATAACATCTCATTCCATGATTCCATGGAATTCATATGAACTTAAACCGAGTTCTTAATTGGCCAATACAGAAATGAGTCTTCAAAACTCCAAATGAGTTCCTACTAATTTCCATTCAACTCCATGGCCATAAATAACATATTTGACTCATAATTTATCATATGGAATGTACAAGAACACATAAACCCATTTCCATCCACCATTGGAGCTAAAAAGGAGCTCCAACTTGGGTTTTCATTCCATAACACTAACTCACCCAAACATTCACATATTTATGACTCAAAAACCTTTATAAACTATAAATATTACCATATTCAAGATATTGGAGTCATTTGCCAACTCCATCACAAAAACCCACTTAGGGTTGTCTTCTTCCAACTTGAAGAATAACAATGGAGATGAAGAAAAGATGAAAGGAAAGTGTTATACCTTCAAAGATAGCTCCAAATGGTGATTTCTAGCCCTAAATCTTCAAGTTTGGTGACCACCCAAGCAAAACCCTAGAAATCCTTCTTCTTCTTTCTCTTTTCTCTTTTGTAAATGAATGTTATGTGTGTGTGTGTGTGTGTGTGTCCTTATGGACGAATTTAAGAAGAAAAGGGAGGGGGTTTGGCCTTTGGCCACCCCCAACTCTCTGACTATGAACATATATACAATATACCCCTTTCCACTAAGTCTTTCAATTTTATTTCAATAAAATACAAACTAAAATGTCATAACTTGCATTTATTTAACAATTCAATACCCAAATTAGTATTTTGACATAATTATACTAAATATTTTTAAACACTGCATTAATCGATTATTATGTCATACTAATCATTATTTAAATGACAAAGTACATTACCTAGTTTTGTCATTTCAGTACAACCCAACATTTTATTTCTCTTTAATCATTCAAGTCCCAACAATAGTGATCATTACTAATATTTGGTAATTAACTCATAATATTGTACCTAAGTTCACAATTATAATTGTTTCACAAAGTTAATTACATTTTTAAATTATTGAGGTGTTACAATTTAGATTGGGGAAAACTAAAAAAATGGAACGATTTGTATTGTTTTATTCGGAAAAACTAAGAAAATGACGGTTCGTAGTTTTTTGTTGGAAAAATTGAAAATTGGAATGATTCACAGCATTTTTTCATTCATATTATATGTAATTGTGAATAAATAATCGAATATTATTTATCCGTAAATATTTGGAATAAAAATTTGGTTTATTTTGGTGTTTATGGAATATTAGAAATCTTAATAAAATAAAAAAAAGTTATGTTTTTAATTTGATATGTTACTATTATTGATAAAAATCTGAAAAGATGTTACTATTTTTATAAAATGAAAAGTTGGTGACCTGCTAAATAGGTTTACAGGTCACCTATTACTATTATTGATAGAAATATAAAAAGTTGTTACTATTAATGATAAAAAATAAATAATGTTACTATTAATGATAAAAATGTCAAAACTTGTTACTATTTTTGGTCATTTGCCCTTTTTTCTAAGCAAAAGTATATAAAACTAATATGATTAGTTTATTTTTTCGTTTGGTTAAATCTAAAATCGATGTTGTTAAATGTTTTTTCAAATCAAAAACGTTAAAAATTAGATCAAACAGTTGTTTCTGCCATTTGATTAAATTGAAGGCCGAAATGGTTCGTTATTTTTTTCGAGCGAAAACATTAACGAACCATTTCTATTTTCCGAACGAAATGGTTAACCAAATGGAAAAAGCGACCAATCAAATCTATTTATAAGTATTTTCGACAAAAGAAAATGAATAACCATCCCAAATTTCAATTTAACCAAATGTAAAAAACAACCGAATAATCTAATTTTTAATGTTTTATAAGAAAAAAATAATGAACCATTCCGATTTCCAATTTAATTTGACGGAAAAACGACGAACCAATTTAATTCGAATTTTTTTGGTTCAAAAAAATGGTATGTGCGTGTAGGAAAGCCGTCTTAGGAAACCACGTGAACATTTTTGTATAAATATAGGAAGCCACGAGACATTAAATGTAGGAAACCAAAAGGATCATTCTATAATTATTTCTTTAACTATAAGGACCTTTTTGCAATTTTTGAAAAGCCTCTTAAACCCCACAGGGACTTTTTTGCAACTTTTGAAAACCACCAAAACGGTGCGTTTTGCTATCATTAATGTAGGTTATGTAAATATTTGTTATGTTTTGACTATGAAACACTAGGTTCTAGCCAAATAACACATTCAATTTGTTGTCATAAAAGATTTTTGTCTTTTCAACTGATTTTATGCCCAATGTTGACAACAAAATAAGTTAACTTGGAGTAGTTATAGAAGTTTCTATATGTTTGAGTTTATGTCTAATTTCATTGGTGTTTAGATTCATGTAACCACCCAATAGATTAAAAGTCCTGAAAGATGAAGTGTTTAGTGATTAATGAAGAAGTTATCTAACTAGTAAATGAAGGTGAAAACTTAGCCTATAAATTTCTAGCACTTTGGGTTGTAGGTGTGCTAAAAAAATACTCAATAAATAAAATAAAAGTTGAGTTTTTGTACTGTCAAGTTTATCTTTTTCTGTACACCCAAATCTATCTGATTCTTCTCAGCCACATAACTTGGCAAGCTGATGTTATTCAGCCCGTACAACAACACCACCATATCTTGCTCTTTAGAGTTCGATGAAACACCTGATGTGCCAAGAATGAAGCAACTTCCTGATATGTTCTTTGTATCATCGATTGATCCACCCAATCACAATCTGTGTATTTCCTGAGCTTAAAGTATTGTCTTCTGAAACCATATTCTAAGCTCCTTTGTGCTAGCTAAGTAACAAAGGACTCGTGTTGTTGCTCTAAGATGATGCTCAGATGATCATACATGAAAAAAATAGAATTTTGATATGTATTAACACTATGGCAAGGTTTACTAGCCCATTCAAAGCAAGCATTAGTTGTTCTTGGCAAATATTTAAATTATTAGTGGTGGAGAGTTACCTTATTAATTTAGATAACAATAGTGTTAGCATATGGATAATTATAGGATTATTAGAAGTTAAGGATAGAAATAAACAGATCAATCTTCTAGCATTAGTTAATTTTCGATTCCTTTTAGTTAGGATAGCTATAAATAAGGGTTAGAGAGGGAAGTTTTGAGGTTCGCCAAGATTCATTACTCTATTGACTTTTAGTAGAGCCTACATCGTATGTCTTAGTAACCCTTTATAATCCATTATTGTTGGTTTTCTTATAATTATTAATATTTCAGTTTGGTTAGTACCAAATAGGGATGGACAGTTTTTTGGTCTGAGACCAAGGATACCAAAAACCAAACCAAATCGAATCCAATTATAACCAAACCAAACTTCAATTTTGATCCAAACCGATTTATGAAACTGTGTTTTTGGATTGATTTCTGGCCTAGCCGATAGCAGACCAAACCAAACTGAAAAAATGAATTACCGAATATGTATACACACGCACACACGCACATACATACATACATACATACTTGTTTGAAATTTAGGATTAATTTCTTTTGACGTAAAATGTTTTATGTATGTTTAACTTGATATTTTTGGGATCACATACTTAATATTGGACTATTTGAGATGCTTGAAAGTTTTACGTGTGTCTTTTCGTCTTTAATTGTTTATAGATTGTTTTAAATATTGAATATTAGGTTTATAAACCAGAGCAAACTCAAATCGGTTGATGCTTTAATTTATGTAGCTATGAATTTGGTTTTAGACAAAAATATTTCAAACCGAGGAAACCAACAAACACATAAAACAAATCGTTGATCACCCCTAGTACCAAACTAGCTGAATACCCGTGCGTTGCTCGGGTAATGTGTGATGAAATTAATATTTATACTTAATTTTTTTAATGACAAATTAACCTAATCCTATTCCTAAACTACCATTTTGTCCCAAAAGGGGACTTCATAAGTTAATTCCACTGCCTAAATTTCAATTTTAACAAATTATATCGCGCCAAATCAGCAATCTTAATTTTCTGAATTTTAACCAATCATATTGTGCCAAATAAGCCTTAATTTTCTGAATTTTAACCACTAATATTGCGCCACGTGAGATTTGTTCTCTCTGTTCCGTCGGCAATATATATATATATATATATGTGTATATATATATATATATATATATATATATATATATATATATATATATATATATATATATATATATATATATATATATATATATATATATATATATATATATAGGGAGGTTCAATGGAAAACCACAATGCACCTGAAAACTTGTGAAAACCGCAATGCACCACCACAAATGCATCAAATTCCCGGCGTGATGCATCAAAATCCCGCGAGATGCATCAAATTTCCCGCATGATGCATCAAAATCCCGCGTGACGCATCACCTTATTTACGATCATGCCACCGCGTTTTTAATGAAATGCACCAAATCGGATGGTATACGTAGGTTTCCATAGTTTTCATGTGCATAGTGGTTTTCCATTGAACCCACCCCTATATATATATATATATATATATATATATATATATATATATATATATATATATATATATATATATATATATATATATATATATATATATAATCAGAAGCTTTATCGAGCCTCAGTAGCCACCTTTTAGAGATCTTCCCAACCGATTCCTTAGAGAACATAAAGTCTAAATGATGTTCAAGGAATGGAAAGAGAAGATTTTCATCATACATCTTTTTGATGTACTTCATTCTCTCTCTCTTCTTGTGTCTCTTTCTTTCAGCCTGATTTGTACGTTCAGTTGGCTCTGGAGAAACACGAAGGTATTCATGGGCCTTTTCAACTGTCATGGCTCTCCATTTTTCCTTTTCTGAATCAAAGAGACCCCCATCGACCAATGCATCAACCCATTCTGCTTCTTTTTCAGCAAGCTGTTCTTCAGTGAAGGTTGGAGCTGAAGAAGATTGTCCTACCTCTGAAGAAACAAAGAATTCTCTAATCCTTCCTGACTTAAGTTTTGTCCGGACGATTCTTTCTTCAAAGGCATCGACTGTTGTGGCACGGTTCACAGATGGAATGGGAGAAGTCATGGATTCAGTTGGGTTTTCAGATGGAATTTCTTCTTTGGGAATCAGGAGATCATCATCGGAGTCATCTGAGAATATTTCAATAATATCATGACCGGATGGATTCAGAGACGATTTAGATGGCTCAAAAACTATCATAGCACGAAACATATCTTGAATGTTGTGAGCTTTAGACTCTGTGACCTTTTCTAAACCCTCTGAACTCTGATCTTCCCCTATGACAGCTGAAATTTGCCTTTCACTTACTATGGCAGCCTCAGCAGGTGTAGATGCCCGCTGCCTTTTCTCCCCCTCAGGAGGACCCTCATCCTCAGGGTCATTATGACGACGTTTATGTCCTTGGGCAGCGGGCCTGCAAGATTGTTCCAGGCTAGCCAAACTCTGTTGCATGACGGATAACTGGGACTGTAGCTCTTTAAACTTTGATTCCAGCGATGAGTACAGTTGAACCAGTGAAACTGTAGCCGCCTCGACCTGAGAACTGATAAGAGTGGAGATTTCTGCACGGAAGGCTCTCAGATCGGCTTTCGTGACAAGATCATCACTGTGGACTGGTACGGGAGAAGGAGGAACCTGTCCTGGTGGCGGCACCGAGGAGGAGGTTGGATCCTTACCCTTTAGAAGACGAAGAATAGTCCCAAACTGCTCCTCCTGGTATGCCTTTAGAGCATCCAGGTCTGCTCGTGTAACCCGGGGTTCACGTAGATCCCCCGTTTCCACCTCAGGTGTAGTACCTGGGTGTCCAGCTGTCACAGTTGGCATAACGTTAGTTGTGGCTGGAATTCCTTCCGTCATTTCCGCCACACTTGTGGTGTGAGCGGATCCGGAAGTTCCGGATGTCACAAAGACATCAGATGATGCAGCAGGTGTCCTAAAGTGTGTATAACGACGTGTGGGACTAAGCGTGCTCATCAAAGACGGTGACGATCGGGGCGGGGATCGATGGATTTCAACACCTCCTGTCTCCAAATGAGACAGTGGTGGTATATGTGGAATTTCCCCGTGTGCAATTGAAACACTGGTCTGTTGAGAGACCAGTGAGTGGCTAGGATGGGGTGTGCATTTGGCCATTGGGCTAATGGCCTTAGACTGACTTGCCCGGATTTGACTTGTGGGGTTCACCCTCCGCACTCTCTAACCTCTCGGCGCTCTCGGATTGATTGTCTCTCGGACTCAGAAGCACAAAGTCCATCATAGCCTCACGCTCAGTTTCAAAGAGTATCTCTGCTGCAGTTAAGTCTTCTACCGCTCCTTCAGAAGTTGGGATATTAAAAGGAATATGTTCAGCAGTAGGACTTGATCGTTCTTCTGCTGTGTGCACCGGTTGGGACTCCATATTTGGGGATGGACCCGGTGCGAGAATGTCATGAGCTTTCTTTGATCTGATGGCCCGTCTTGGCTTTGTAGCTAGTTGCTGTATTTGTGACGGTGCAACAACTGCTTCTTCTTCAGGTGTAACTTCCAGCCCGGCTCCCTCAATTACTTCTACTCTTTCTATTTCCATCCCGGCTCCCTCAGCTCCCTCTACTCTCTCTACGTCCAGACCGACTCCCTCAGCTACTCCTACGCTCTCGACTTCCATCCTGACTTCCTCAGCACTTTCAGAACTATCAGAACCATCATCTCCCCCTGCACCCTCAGAACTCACAGAATTCTCACTCCTACCAGCTTGGGAAGGCTGTCCCGGTGCTGGGGCAGCCATAGCTGGATAATTAAGGCCTAGATACTCTCTTACACGAGTGCTCGATTGATCAGCATGCGCTAAGAGTTCTTGCGGGAGAGGACGAATCACAATGCCTTGTTGAACGGGATGTGGCTTCAGAAATCCCAAGGAGTAGACGGGATAAATCGGATTCTTGAGTCTTGGAAAAATCGTCCTTGGATGTGTGTCCATGAAATATCTGACAAATAGTTGGAAAAATCTTTGAAAAGGAATGTATCTTTTCTTCTTTTTGTCATTAGCTTTATCTTGAATATATTCACTGATTTCTTCCCAGACAAAGTTACCGTAGTCAAAATGACGATCAAATACAAACGAGTGAAACATTCGAAGCGTAGCCACACTTCCAGCGTCATGGCCAGATGTTTTCCCTGTCATGCACTTGGTCAGGATATTCCAGACGACGAACCATAGACCCTGAAGACCTTTGGTTTGAATTGAGAGATTCTTGATAAAGGACCATGATATGCTAAGAATGTCTGCACATAACGTATCGACTTCCACCACAGGATCAAAATCGAGTTTGCCTTGGATTGCATTTGCAGTGGGAAGCCGCAAGATGTTGCGCAACATGGGAAGGGAAAGTGTAACAGTCAGATTGTCGATCTTGGTTTGAAATAAATCTTCGCCATTTAGAGTAATAATTTCCAAATAATGTCAGAACTGCTGAAGATAGATTTTCGGAACAGATTCAGCAGCAGTCAACGCATAGTGGATCCGGTGGCCCTCAATGATGTCATAGACAACATTTTTGACTTTGAAGAAAGACTCGGGGTCTAACTTCCAGTTGTTTGCTAAATGGGAGACCCAAAGATCGGAGTCCAACAACTGATATGCTTGAGCAGCCATTTGAATTCTGTTGAAAAGAATAAGAATTGGTTAACAAACAGAATAGATACAAATGACAGTTAGTAGATAAGGGATAAGGAGTTAGATAACAACGGATGAAACAGTTTGAGCGTCTTAAACTAACTTTATCCCATGAAAAAGATGAAAACACAAACAAAGATAAATAACAATAAATCACAATTCGACAATTTAAAAATTAAGAAGAAGAAAAAGAAAATAAGAATGGAAGAAAAAGAAAAAAGAAAAAAATGAAAGAAAGAAAAGAAACATAAATAAATATAGAAAAAAAATAAAGGAAAAGGATTATAGAAAAAAATAAGATAAAATACAAGGAAAAGAAAAAATTTGAGCTAGAGATAAAAAAAATAAAAAAATTAAAGAGAAGAAAAAAAATAAAAAATAAGGTAAAATAAAAAAATAAAAAAATAAAAATATAAATAAAAATAAAAAAAATAAAACATAAAACATAAAAGAAATTAAAATAAAATAAATACACAAGTAAAAACAAAAACAAAAAAAGGAATTACAAAAAAAAAAAATAAAACAAAATAAAATTCCAAAATAGAACTAATAAAGATAATGATAATAATTATAATAATAATAAATAATCAATTACAGTTATAAAGAAAAATGAACAAAAACAAAAAAAAATGAAATAACAGGAACCTATGTTACTGAAACCATGTACAGAAACCATATGAAGGGGTACCGAAACCATCAATACAGAAACCATATGAGGAGGTACCGAAACCATCAATACAGAAACCATATGAGGAGGTACCGAAACCATCAATACAGAAACCATATGAGGGGTACCGAAACCATTGAACAAAAATCCATAAATACTGAAACAACTGAAACCATGGACAATGGAAAATACCGAAACCATTTAATAATCAAAGTACCGAGACCATGGTGGAATTCCAATTACCGAAACCTATGTCCATCGAGACCATCATTACAGAAACCATATGAAGGGTACCGAAACCATTTAAGAATAAAACTACCGAAACCAACGAAAAAATAAAACTACCGAAACCATGAAAAATAAAACTACAGAAACCATAGAGAAGTTAAAATACAGAAACTAGGTTAATGAAGATTACCGAAACTAGGTTAATGGAGATTACCGAAACCATGTAAGATTTAAACAGCCGAAATCCTTGATTTATTTGAACTACCGAAACCTTGAGACTGAAATTACCATTACCGAAACCACAGAGATATTGAAACTACCGAAACTATCTAAGAACCAATATATCGAAACTATCTAAGACCGAAATATCGAAACTATCTAAGAATTAAAATACCGAAACCATGTATGATTAAACAGCCAAAACCATTGGAAAGGGTACCGAAAGCATTGAAGGGTACCGAAACCATTGAAGTTCTTTCAAGGCTGTAGGGTTTCGGTACAATACCGAAACCAATGTAGATTTGAAACTACAGAAACCATGGGCATGTACCGAAAGCATTGAAGGGTACCGAAACCTTTGAGGGGGTACCGAAACCCTAGGTTTCGGTTGAACCCATAACCAAATCAAGTTTCTTTCAATTTTTGAGTAATGTTTCTCATATATTTCGACAGAAAACAGAAAATAAACATACATTTACACTCAATACACCATCTATACTAGAATTAACAGACCACACTTCTCACCATTGATGGAACCGACAGAAGGGGTTCACGGATATTTACAAATTATACCAACAGAGAATAAGAATACATAGATATAAACAAGAAACAAAGAAGAAGTACAAGAAATAGAGTGAAAAACAAACCTTATTAGCGAGCTTGAAGAAGAAGAAGAAAGAACTTGTGGGAAGGGGGTTTCGGATTTTTGGGAAGGAGAGGAGGGTTTCGGATTTGGGAAGGGGGGAAGAGGATGAAGCAAACAAACCGGCCCCCCCTTTTTCTATTTAAACAAGTTCAAAAATTTTGGCAATTTTGATATTTTAACCAAAAACAAAAACAAAACAAATAAATTAACACTTTTTGGGTTTTTCTAAAATTTGATGAAATAAAAAGAAACTTAAATGAACTAGATGAAAAACTTTTTAAAGTTTTTTAAAAAAATAAAAAAGATACAAATCTTTTTGAGATTTTGTGAAAAAGTTAAAGATAAAAACTATAAACTAAAGAAATGAAAATATTTTTGAGGTTTTCTAAAAGAAAAGAAAAGAAATAAAAATTAAACTAAATAAAATATTTTTGAAGTTTTTCTGATAAAAACTAAAGATAAAATAAAAGAAATAGAGAAAACCAAAAAAAAAAAAAAATCCTTTTGATGTTTTCAGATAAAAATGTAAATGAAAAATTTTAAAATAGAAGAAAATAAAGATTAAACTAAAATAAATGAAAATCTTTTTGATGTTTTTCAGATAAACATTGAAAATGATAACAACTAAACTTTAAAGTGATAACAACGATTGGATTTCTCTCCCCCTCAAAATCTCAAACAGATACAAATACCAATTACTCAAACAATGTCATTATTTCAGATAAACACTTAGAGATATAGACAATAAAAAATTCATTTCATCAAAGACAGATGTAGACAAAGATAGAGTTGTACCAAATTTTGTTCGATAAATTAGATAAATCTAAGCCGGATTATTCAACATGCCTAATTTTGCAACCAAGGTTTGAAATCGAGAATCGTCCAAGGCCTTGGTGAAAATGTCAGCTAATTGATCCTCCGTTCGAACAAAATAGAGTTCAACTGTACCTTTTTCTACATGATCTTTGATGAAATGGTACCTGATATCTATGTGCTTTGTGCGAGAGTGTTGAACTGGATTGCAAGAAATCGCGATGGCACTTCGGGAGTCACAGTAGATAGGGATTCTGGATAGCAAGTAACCATAGTCACGCAGTTGTGTTCGCATCCACAACACCTGAGAACAACAGCTAGCAGCTGCAACGTACTCGGCTTCAGCTGTGGATTGTGAAACACAGTTTTGTTTCTTTGATGACCAACTAACCAGCCTTTCCCCTAGGAATTGAACGCTTCCTGTAACATCCTAAAATTTTGTTATCGTAATTTGAGGATATTTAGTTTAAATTTCGTAATGAATATAATTAAGTTGGATTATGAAAAATGATTATATATCTGGATATTTAAAAGTTTGGTTGTTATTTTAAGAAATTAAGAAATTTGAGAATTTCAATTTTAGTTATTTAGTATGATTGTTAAAAGTGAGTGATGATGAAAATTATGATGGAAATCAGTATTTAATGGAACCAGATAAGTTGAGGGGCTAGTTGTGTTAATAGCCAAAAGTGGAAATAAAAGACCTCAAAGTCTTTCATTTCAACTAAACACTTCTCTCACTAAACTCTCAATCTCTCTCTCTCTAGAATCTATGTTGAAAATCAAGTAATTGGAGACTAATTCGTGAATCAAATCTGGAAATCTTCAAGAATCAAAAGGAATTAAGGTAAGAATATGATCTATCAACTTGGGGTTTTCATTTTGAGGATAAAATGCATAAAAATCGGATTTAAAATCTGAGAAAAATGTGGTTGCATGTTTGTAATATTAGTTGGAAATCATCCCTTGAAGACTACTGGAGCATTTGAAACGAGAATCAACGTTTAATTCGTCCAAAAAGATTAGAAATCTGACTTTTTATAAAGTTTTTGTGTTCTTGAGGTTTTTCATCATATTTGGTTGAATCTGGATAAATTAGTGTGTTATAAATGGGGAAAAAGATATAAAAACACTTCAATAATGTTAAATTAACCTTTGATTAAGTTGCATGTGGCTAGAAATCGAATATGGGAATTTTGGAGTAAAATCCGTAAATTGCGACCTGCATTTCTGCATATGAACTCGGGGAGTTCTATGGGAACTCGGCGAGTTCTCAAGAACATATGAACAAATCTTCAAAAATTCATAAGTGTTGGATCCGAATTCGGTTGGGACCCGAATTCGGATATGACCCGAACTTAGAATGGAACCGAACTCAATTAAGAACCGAACTCGGATGGACCCGAATTCGGATGGGTCAACCCAATTCGGATGGGTCCGAAATTCAGTAAAGGGTCCGAAATTCGGATAGGAACTCGGCGAGTTCCTGTCCTACTCGGCGAGTTCTTTTATTTCATTGGGTAATTCGGATGAGTTAAAAGGATCTGAAATTATGGTCAAATATACACACTTGTGGGATATCTTTTGTACTATAATAAGGCATATAAAGGAGGGTTAATTGAGAATAATAACACCTCGAGTGTTGAGATTTAAATGTGAGTTTCGGATGACGGGTCCAAATGTTGTAACACTTTTAAATTGTACAACTTGATGTACATTTGTTGAGGAACATGTGTATGATATAATTTTATTATGGAAATGTAACAGGTCCCTTGTGGTGTTGTTTAACCCACAGTGGGGTACTTTTGAGTCCGGTTGAAATTCCGAAGAGAAATAAGATAACTTGAAGCTTAAAAACGCACCCACTGTGAGTACCTTTGATTTTAAACATGTCTGCATCTGCTTTATGTTTGCTATTGCCTGCTGAGGCATGTTGTTTCATATTCGTTTGGCACTCTACTAACTTGCGTATATGTTGATGCACATTCATACTTGTTGCATGACCGTTCATTTGTTGTGCATCCTGTCGATGGACCTGAGGGTCGCATCTGTACTCTGATGTTACTATGCTATATGACCAAGAGTTTGACACCTCTGTGGTCAGGATAGACAGTAGGTCATCCCCGATGTTATGTCTGCCTCAGATGGTTGGTTTATCTTATGCCGAGCGTCATCTCGAAGGAGCTGCGGCTCGGGTTTGCGTACTTGGAGTACGTGTGGAGTATACGGTATGCGGTACCGCGGTTACTCCTTAGGGGCATCATAAGGATTTGCAGAATGTGTAAAATCATTTGGTATTCACTAAGCATTCGCTTACCCCTCAGTTGTTGACTTTTTACAGGAAAAGGGGGAAATCCGCTGCGGGACCATCTAACTAGGACGTTTGTTGAAGTATTTGAAGACTTCTACGGTTTAACTTGGTATTTGGTTATGAAATTACTGTTGTAATAAATTTGGGGATAATGTAATACTTCTGAAGTTGTAGACTTAGATGTGTAACCTATGTAGCACCGTAGGGTGTTGGACACAAATTTGTTTTATTTTATTTTGTATTTTATGCTTCCGCACTGTAGTTCAAGCTATCAGATCATTATGTAATTATTCGTTGGTGATTAATCCTGGGTATACTGTAAATGGCGGTTAACGTGGCAAGGGTGTCACACTTCCTGAAGTGCTCTTTCTGTCAAGATGACAACCTGCAAAGTCTGCGTCTGAAAAAGCAGTTAAATCGAAATTGGATCCTTTTGGATACCAAAGTCCAAGATTTGGAGTGCCCTTTAAGTATCTGAAAATCTTCTTTACAGCAAGAAGGTGTGATTCTTTTGGGTTGGCTTGAAAACGTGCACAAAGACATGTGGAGAACATTATATCTGGCCTACTTGCCGTGAGATAAAATAATGAGCCAATCATACCCCTGTATTGTGTCGCATCAACACTTTTTCCAGAAGGATCAGCGTTTAGCTTGCAATGAGAAGCCATAGGAACTTTTGATGATGTACAAGAATCAAGTTTAGTTTTTTTCAGCATGTCTAAAGTGTATTTAGACTGATTGACAAAAGTTCCTTCTGGAAGCTGTTTGACTTGTAAGCCGAGATAGAAGTTAATCTCTCCCACCATACTCATCTCAAACTTCGACTCCATAAGGTCTGAGAAGCTGTTACAAAACTCAGGGTTTGTAGATCCAAATATAATATCATCCACATAGATTTGTACAAGCATTATGTGTCTGCCCTCAGATTTAGTAAACAGAGTTGTGTCTACCACACCTTTTGAAAAACCAGATAGGGTAAGAAATGAGGATAAGCTATCATACCAGGCACGAGGAGCTTGTTTTACACCATATAAAGCTTTGTCTAAAACATAAACATAATCAGGTTTATGTACATCAACAAAACCTTCAGGTTGTGAAACATAGACCTCCTCGTTGAGGACTCCATTCAGGAATGTTGTTTTGACGTCCATTTGATATACTTTGAAATCTTTGTATGCAGCAAACGCCAAGAATATTCTGATGGCCTCGAGTCTTGAAACTGGAGCAAAAGTTTCGTTGTAGTCAAGTCCTTCTTGTTGACGATATCCTTTAGCAACCAGTCTTGCTTTATTTCTTACCACTATCCCATTTTCATCTCGCTTATTTTTGAAGATCCATTTTGTTCCAATAATGATCCGATTCTTTGGCTTGGGCACCAATCTCCATACTTGCAGTCGTTCAAATTGATTCAATTCTTCTTGCATAGCAACAATCCAGTCTGGGTCCTTTAAAGCTTCATCCACACGAGAAGGTTCAGCACTGCTTAGAAATGATGAGAACAGACATTCATTGGCTGAAGCACGTCTCGTTTGAATTCCAGTGGATGGGTTACCAATGATTTGGTCAGTGGGGTGGCTACGAGTCCATTTGATTTCATGTGGAAGCGGAGAATTGGATGGTTGAGTTTGAGGAACATCAGATTGGATGATTGATTGTTCTATTCTTACAAGAGATGACATTATGATATCTGGTTCAACAAATTCTGGTTCGTCATCGGTTTGATCGGGAATAACAGAATTTGAGGAATCTTGTTGAGCTGATTCTGATGCTTGTTGAGGAGAGGATTCGGTGATTGGAGATGTTTTAGTTGGTACTGAATCAGATGATGTTGTTGCATTTATCACCGAGTTATCCAATGTTATCACAGTTTGTTCTGCAGGAACAGAAGATGAAACATTTGGATTAGCTGACTCAAAATAATCATTATAAAAGTGATCAAATAAAGTATTTAATGAGTCGTCAGTTGTTGCAGAATTCGAAGGACTCTGAGTTTGAGAAATTGGCGGCCTAGAAGTTGTAGCTTCATTACTGGATTCAGCCAATTCATCAAATGATACATTAACGCTTTCATTCACAGTCCTAGTGCGAGTGTTGTAGACACGATAAGCTTTCGATGATGTGGAGTATCCAATGAAAATTCCTTCATCGGCCTTCTCGCTGAATTTTCCGAGATTCTCCCTGTCATTCAGTACAAAACACCTGCAACCAAAAACACGAAAGTATTTTGATATAGGGTAGTCATTTGTTAATTAGCTCAAAGGGAGTTTTGTTGAAGCGCTTGTGGATTATTGAGCGATTCTGCGTGTAGCAAGCAGTGACAACAGCTTCGGCCCACAGAAACGTTGGCAACTTTGAATAGGCAAGCATTGTTCGAGCAGCTTCCACTAGTGTTCGGTTTCGTCTTTCGACAATCCCGTTTTGTTGTGGAGTCCTTGCAGCGGAATATTGATGATGAATGCCTTTTGATCTCAGGAAAGTTTCAAGAACCGAATTCTTGAATTCTGTGCCTTGATCTGTTCTGATGAATTGGACAGCTGACTGCAACTTTGTCTCAACAAGTTTGATTAAATCAATGATATGTTGAGGAGCCTCATCTTTGGTTCGCAAGAATCGAACATATGTGTATCGAGAATAGTCATCCACGACAACCAACACATAACGCTTTCCGTTGATACTTTGGATCCTCATTGGTCCACATAAGTCCATGTGGAGGAGCTCTAACGGCCTTTTGGATGTGGGTTCGGGTTTGGGTTTATGTGCTGCTCTTTTCATTTTTCCTTTCTCACATGCTCCGCAAAGGTGATCTTTGTCGTACCGGAGCACTGGCAGACCTCTGACAAGACTTTTTGAGACCAGTTTGTTAATATTGTCAAAGTTGAGGTGAGATAAGCGACGGTGCCACAACCAAGAGTCTTTTGTTGAAGCCTTGGAGAGTAGGCAAATGCTTTCTTTCAGTTTGAGTTTTGCCAGATCAATGGTATACAAGTTTGAGTTACGGAATCCTGACAGCAATTCATTTCCCGAATCATTTCTCACACTACATTTTGTGGCTTTAAAGTTCACCTCGAGACCCTTATCACAAAACTGTCCTATGCTAAAGAGATTGTGGCCCAATCCCGGTACATAGTTCACATGTTGGATGATGAGATTTTCTGAAACTAAATCTCCATGACCAACGATTGGTAAATGATTATCATTCCCAAATCTAACTGAGCCGCACTGTTCCTCGACACAGTTAGACAATAACTCAACTCTACCGGTCATGTGACGAGAGCATCCCGAATCCATTACCCATGTTGTTTTTACCTGTCATTGAAATCAGATAAGTAACAACATACAACTCCTGTCTATCACTAACCGTGTTCTGAACTGGCATGTCCAGAAAACTTGTACGGTTAAAAGCGGGTCCTGAACTGAGTGCACATGAACCATTCTGCATAAGATCAATCAGACACTACGGGAACCCATTGAAGAATGGGTTTTTTCAGGTTAGCACAGGATGGAATTCCAGTTATATGTAACAGAAAATTTGCAGGAACCCATTTTTTATTAGTGTCAGTATTTGATGCAGAAATCTTTGGGACCCATTTGAATATTGGACTTTTGGATTTTGTTTCAACTATGGGTTGTTTGGAGCCCTCAGAATTGGTCTGTTCAACAGGCCTTTTCTTTGTCCAGACTTTGGTGCATTTGATTTCCTTTGATTTTACATGACATTTTTCAAGTTTTGATTTATTCTTTTTAGGAACAGAAGAACATGAAGTAGATAAACATGAACCAACAAGGTTTTTCATTACAGAATAATGTTTTGAAAGTCGGTTTACATTCATGTTTTTCCCTACTACATTTAATCTACTTCTTGAAATAGAATTGTCGGAAATGACATGCAATGGCACAGATGCCTTCTTGAAAAATGAAGCTTGCTTGACTGCTCTTTGGGAATCATTCAGATGATCTGTAACATCAGACAATTTTGAATCAGTTACATGTGAACTCTTAGAATGAGAAGAAATTCGTGAGTGAGTGAGTTTCATGGAATACTTGTGATTCTTTGTAGAAGAATGTCTAGTATCCTTTGAAACTTTGGTTTTAAGATTTGTTGAGCACTCACCTTTGAGAATTCTTGGAGGAAATTCAAATATTTCTTTGCCTTTTGCAACATTTGGTAAAGCGGTGTTTTTGGTAATTTTACCTGACACTGCTAAAACCTTTGCTTTCGATTTATTGGAGAGAGTGGAGAGTTTGATTTGTTTCAGTTGAGAGATTTCATTTTCCAAATCCTTGATGATAGATAGGTATGAAGCCAGGTCATCATCATTGGATTTGAGTTGAATTTTAAAATTTTGTTCTTTGATTAAGAACAATTTTCTCTCTTTTTCAAAAACGATTCTTTGATCATTCGCCAATTCTACCAAAGGTTGGGTGAGAAAGGAGGAAATTTGAAATTGTAAGTCTGGGTGAAAACCTTGATACACGGTGTCCAAAACTGTTTGTTCAAAACCTTTGCAAATACAATTCTCATCACCTTTCAAAATATCTTTTTCAAGACGTGTGATTTGATTTTGAAGAATGAAGGTGGGAATGTAGGAATGAGATGTTGATGCAACAGGTTTAGCATCCATTTTCGACTGTGAGTAACTATGTATGTAGTCATCCGATAGAGTGGGTTCTCTAGTGGAATAACTGTCATTTAGTCGCTCATAGCCAAAAGATGTATGCTCATTTTCACAAAGTTTTCGTTTGGAATCTTCCTCATTTAAGGCATCTTCCGTTGAACGATGGAAAACTGCCTTGAAACCATGTCCCATGTAATCGTGATCATATAAGGTAGGTAAAGTGTTTAATACCTTGTTAAGAATTTTGGGACTTTCATACCCAATACCTTCCTTAGAATGATATAAACGAGTCTCTTTCGGTTTATTCATGTGGATGGTCTGATCAGTTTGACCACGTTTCAGAAATTCATCCTCAAGGGATTTTATTTTTGCATACAACTCCACTCTTTCGTTGGAAATCATTTTGAACTTTTGTGCATTCTGAGAGTTTTCACATGCGATGGATTCAAATTTGTTTGATACTTCAGAAAGTTGAGATTTCAATGAATTGTTCTCTTCTTTAATTTTATTTGAAGTTTCAATTAAAGAATAATTCATATCATTAATCTTGACCATGTCTATCTGAATATTTGAGTTTTCACTTTTTATATTGAGCAGTTGATTATCAAAAGTGTGAGACTTTTCCTTTTCAAGCAAAAATTTCTGTTCGAGAGAATGATATTTTTCGGTCAGAAGTTTGAAATCATTGATTAATTTGAATTCAAATTCAGAATGTACCTCACTGGACTCGCCATCAGATGAGATGAAGTCTTTGTCGTTAGTCATTAGACAGGATGAGGTGGACGTCTCTTCAACCTGTTCATCATCTGAAGCATACCTTTCCTCACGTCCTTCACTCCTTTCAACTCTGGAATCCACGAGCTGTTCTTGAACCACCTGCATATCTGGCCCTTTGAGACTGAAGATGCCAGCCACATAACATGGGACATCGTTAGCTCCATCATTTTCATCATCAGTCTGATCGTCCATCCAATAGTCATCCTCTGCTACTAGAGCTTGACCGCCCTCTTTCCTTTCAATCATTGCCAGTTTTCGACGATAGTAGTCAGCGTTTCGTTGGAAAGGTTTAACACATTCTCTGGCAAAGTGACCCAGTTCACCACACTTGTAACAGACAAGACTCTTTCCAGATTTTACATTCTTTTCTTCAGGTCTGTTCCTTTTGTCTCCTCCAGCTAGCCTCTCAATTCGTTCCTCATCAGGATTGCGATAGTCATCTCGATGATTATCACGCCTCTCTTCCCTCTCTACTTTCCATTCATCTTTGTGATCCCCTCGTGGTTCCTCACGACACTCATTTCGTCTGGGTTCACGGGTATTGTTTCTCTCTTCTCTGAAACTACGATCCGTTCGCTCTTCCCTGCGCATACGCGGCCCCGTTTCATATCTCAAGTTGTTGTTGGTCTTTTTCTTAAAGAACCGCTGATTAAACTTGTTGGATAGAAAAGCTAGTTGATCACGGAGGTCCACCATTTCAGAGTCCGAGGAATTGTCAGGTTCATGGCTTGACTGACCCATTTGAGGATCTTTGTAGGAGAAAGGCATGGCTGGAGATTTGCCTTTGTTATCAGTGATCAGTGCAAGTGAATCATTCACTGGTCTGGTTCCACTTGCAGATAACAACTCAACCTTGTTTCTTATAGCTAGATGATCATCAACATCGTCTTGAAATTCTTGCAGATTTTCAAATAAGAAATGGATATTGATATCATTCAGATCATGAGTCCTCTTTACTGTGCGACATGTAGAGTTCCATTCAGGACGAAGCGAAGCAAGAAAACGAAGATTGATGTCATCCTGTGAGGTGTTGACTTTACATTTTTTCAATTCGTTTAAAACGGAGCAAAAACGATTGTAAGTGCTTTCAAGAGTTTCTCCGTCTCGTGCCTTGAACTTAGAGAAAGCAGATTTGATGTTCTCCCTTTTCATTTTGTCGCCCTTTTCAGACCCTCGCATTTGGTGAGCAACTTCATCTCACATTGCCTTGCCAGTCTCTTGACTGTCAATACTGTTGAGAATGGGGTTGGGAAAGGCTTGTAGGAGATAATTCTCTAACTGGATGTCAGCTTTGGCTCTAAGTCGTTCCTGTTCTGTCTGAGGCCCTCGTGGTTCACGAAGTTCGGGAATTGGTGGATCATTATCGGGTTTGGCAGGTATGATGGTGAAATATTCTGCAGGACCTTCTTCAAGAGATTTAAGCATCGAAGAGCCCAGATCATGCAGCGCAAGAAACCTTAGAAACCTTCTCTTCCATTGATCGTATTCTCCACGATACAGAACCGGTGGACGAATATCCGTTCCCAAAATTAGAGCCTCGTTTGCCATGTTTGATTTTGAAAGATTGATCCTAGAATTGGAAACTTGGAGATGATTTTTTTTTTATTAATTAATTTAATAATATAAAATAAATGAAAATAAATGAAAATAAATGAAAATAAAGAAATAAATAAAAATAAAATAAAAAAACTTGTAACCTGAAACAAAGATTGGGAGAATTAAAAAGGTTTTGAAAAAAACAGACAGTGGGGTTACAGAAATCCTGGGTACTGAAACCTTTAAACCTTGGTACTGAAACCTTAGTACCGAAACCTTTGGTATAGAAACCTTGGTATAGAAACCTTGGTACCGAAACCTTGATATAGAAACCTTTGTATAGAAACCATGGTACCGAAACCTTTTGATACAGACACTGTGTACCGAAACCTTTTGATACTGAAACTGTGTACCGAAACATTTTGATACTAAAACTTTAGTACCGAAACCTTGGTACCAACCTTAGTACCGAAACCTTGAGAAGTACCGAAACTTTTGACAAAAATACTTAGTACCGAAACCTTGAAGAAACTACCGAAACCTTTGAGGTTTCGGTATATGTTGCTGAAACCTTTCTTATATACCGAAACCTTGGACCTACCGAGATCTTGAAATACTACCGAAACCTTTAAAGAGGAAACCCTTTTTGCTACTTTCTGCACTTGTTTTCAAGACTGAAACTTTTTTCCAAATACGTACTGAAACCTTTGTGGTTTCGGTATTTATCAAGATTTCAGGATTTTCAAAGTTTTTCACACAATACAAATTTTAAATCTCAGAAATATCAGATACAAGGCTCAAATATTTCAATTTCGGTGCAAATAAGTACGTTTGACATAAAAATTTTGAAATTTTTTTTGGTCAAATTTTTGGTACAGTACGCCTCAGTCACGAACAGAGAGGTTCAACAAAAATAATTCATTTACTCCATGAAAAAGATGTTGTTTTTCACAATAAACATATTCTTGATGATTAATAACAACATACAAATGATATTCAAGCAAAAGATCAGAGATTTGGACCTTTTTGAGAAGAAGGAGATGAAAAGCAGGTTATGCTTTTTGAACACAGCTCCAAGTTGAAATCCAATTCCAAGCTCTGATACCAAATGAAAGCTTGATTTTCCAGATATTACACAACCATGGCATATAGAGTAACACTCAAACAGATTTATCAATGAAAAATACTCTATTGGGTGAAGAAGATGAAATGCTCTAGAGACTATATCACTGCAATATTTCTTTCTTCAACAACAACAAAAACCTCCATCTCATTTGGTTTTTATAACCAAAGAGACTTTGGGAAAATTACATAACAGGTCCTTGAACTTTAAACATTACAAAAACAAATACATAACTAGAAATTAAATTATTACAAACTAAACATATTAACTAGAAATTGAAATAAATATATCTAACAGTAAGCTAGCACATAATTTTTTCTAAATAATAAATTTCACATGTTTACCTATTTTATAATATATGCTGATTAAAAAACTACTTTGATATGTTTATCTGCCGTACTTTATATGTTTATTAAACTGAATCATCAATAAAATTTAAATCTGAATGTAAATTTTATCCCATCAATACTTATCTATATATTTAATAAATTTTTTTTCCATTTCCTTATAAATTTATTAAAATACATAAACATTATATAAATTTATTAAGTTTTAAAAAAGTAAACAAACGATATATGAAAATATAGTTCATAATATTTTGTTTATTATAATAAAATATAAAATATTGTTTTATCTATAAACTAAAATTTTAATCTATATTAATTAAAATATATATTTATAAATGAAAATTTTAGAATAATCATTTATTCATATCTATTTTATAAAACTATAAAAATAATAACTTTGAATAGTTAAAGTTTAATTGTAATTTGTATATGTAAATAAATATCCCATTATTTTATGCAAGTTTGTTAGTATTGATAGGATTGCTGATGATGTTATCCCATTATTTTCTGAATTTTAACAAATTATATTGCGCCAAATCAGCAACGTTAATTTTCTGAATTTTAACCAATCATATTGTGCCAAATAAGCCTTAATTTTCTGAATTTTAGCCACTAATATTGCGCCACGTGAGATTTTTTCTCTCTGCTCTGTCGTCAATATATATATATATATATATATATATATATATATATATATATATATATATATATATATATATATATATATATATATATATATATATATATATATATAGGGGTGAGTTCAATGGAAAACCACTATGCACGTGAAAACTATGGAAACCTACGCATACCGTCCGATTTGGTGCATTTAATGAAAAACGCGGTGACATGATCGTAAATAAGATGATGCATCACACGGGATTTTGATGCATCACGCGGGAAATTTGATGCATCACGCAGGATTTTGATGCATCACGTGGGGAATTTGATGCATTTGTGGTGGTGCAGTGTGGTTTTCACAAGTTTTCCGGTGCATGGTGGTTTTCCATTGAACCCCTACATATATATATATATATATATATATATATATATATATATATAATTGGTACCAGAATATTGATCTTGGAACAATAACGAAATCATTGTTCACATGGAATATTATTCATTGGAAGTACTATTCATCGTAAGTATTTCTCATCATTGGAATAAAGAAGAAACCAATTTTCTTTCTTTAAGTGAGTCGATCCTATAGCCATGACTAACAAAAAATTGAGAGTTTAAAAATTGAATTTGCAGAATTTTCTATAGATTTTGAAGAGAAGCAAAAGCATATATTTTGGCAAAATCAACAAAATAATTTACAATAAACTATTGGGATAATTGCGTAAAAAACTCTCAACTTGTCAGGTTTTTGTGATTAAAACCCAAAACCTTTTTTCGTTGTATAGAAAACCTCGAACTAACTAAAAATCCGTAAATCAAAGTGTTACCAATGGTTAACCGGTTGAAACCGGTTATTAATCCTACGTGGACCGATAAATAACCTACGTGGAATAAATTTTAATTGTTAAAACCGGTTGCCAAGTACTACACATCATTTAAACACTCGTTGATATTGTAATCTCGTTTAAAAATTACAATTAAAATTATCAACGAGGGTTTATATGATGTGTAGTACTTGGCAACCGGTTTTAACAATTAAAATTTATTCCACATAGATTATTTATCGGTCCACGTAGGATTAATAATCGGTTTCAACCGGTTAACCATTGATAACACTTTGTGTAACATCCGGAATCTAGCAGCAGGTACGTGTAATTTAATTACTGGCTTTAAGAGTTATTCCGATGAGTTGGCGGATTTTAATTGATTAATTGCACGTGAGTTGGTAAAGTAGATTGCTATTACGTGTAACTTTAATCGGTTGAGATAATAACCGGTCTAGTAGTAATTGGGGATTTGGGGTTGTTTTAATGAGTTAATTGACATTCTAAACTCAAGTCGTTACTTTGAGATTAATTGGGTTAACGAGCGTTTACCTAGTGATTAATGAGTATCGTACCCGTTTTAATCGGGTGTCGGACCCAAAACGTATATATATCTCAGGTGATACTTGTTTCCTTCACTTTTCTAAAACCTCAAGTGTATATGTGTGGGTGTTCTCAGCTGGATCTAAGCAAGAGGAAGCAAGGAAGAAGATTAGCAACAATTATTAGGTGTAAAGATTCTATCATCTCCTCCTTCAATCCCGAAATTCAAATCAAGTCGAAAGGAACAAATTGAGGTTAGTTATCCCCTTCAAAACGAGTTAAAATGTTGTAATTAGTGATAGCAGTGGTTGGGGTCGATTAATAACCCCTGAAAATCGTAAAAGTGAGTTGAAAGATTTTTTTTCCGTAGTTATGCAAAAACAGAGCATGAACTGCTCTGTTCGTCGCCGCATCGAGGCCGTGCTCCCCTGGTCGCGCCCGCGATCAGGGTGAGGCGGCTAAAGGTGGTCGCTAGCGGTAGACCGCGCCCGAGATGTTAGTCGCGGGTCGGGCGAGCTCGGGCATGCTCTATTGAGCCCGGCCGCGATAAGAGGGGGCAGCGCGGGGTCATCGCGCCCGCGATGACTGGCCGCGACAAGGTGCCCGCGACCGCAATCCCGGCCGCGCTCCTGGCCGCGCTCGTGGGTCTTAAATTGTTGATTATATTGAGCTAGTGTGTCTAGTAGTATAGTCGTTATGAGTTCAGTAGTTAGTCGTTACAGTGTAGTTGTATTTATTGTTGCCAGGATTCGTAGCTAAGCCTGGGACTTGTAGAGACTGCCGTTGATAGTGAGGCTGTAGTCGTGCTTCAGGTGAGTTACTTACTTGTTGTTATCATCCGGGTCCAGCGCGGATCTTTTTATATGTTGGCACTCGTTAGCACAGAGCAGAGCACGTGGTTTACGCGTACTGGTGTGGTGCGTAGAGTAGAGAGGCCTGTTGGGTCATTCCCAACTCAGAGGTCCTGACAACCCACTACTTTGTGGATTGGGCTATGCAGGCTACTCCGGGTCGCTCCCGATGAGGCGTCAGGCAGTTGAGGCCGGCCGCACGTTGATTTTCTTAGTTGTTATATTGTGCTAACTATTTTATAAACTGTTTTAACGTTGTTTATAGTAACTCACCAGCTTTTCGCTGACTGTTGTTTTAATTGTGGATCTCAGGTACGAGGGCTGAGGCTAGGGATACAGCGGGCAGTAGCCGAGACCCGCCACGCGGACAGTAGTTAGTGACTACTTTCGTAAGTAGTCTTGATATTTTGTGGTTTGGCTTATTAGCCAGTAACCTTTGGATGACTGTAACCTTCACTCATATTGTGGTTGACTGGTGTTACCGACGGGGGTTGGTTCCCGTCTTGTGTTACTTTATGTCTGATATTGACGTTTAGTAGTAATTAGCTGCTTGACCCTTGATGATGTTGCCTATAATGAGATGACGTGGACTATAAGTCCTATGTGGCATTAGTCGTAAAAGTAGGGTGTTACAGCTTGTTATCAGAGCATTAGTTTAACGTTTAAGTATCATTAGTGATGCTTAGGCTTAAACCAGTGTCTAGATCCTTGGGCTTGATCCCTGATGAGTAGGTCTAAGTCATGGTAGAGATATATTATTGTCGTTATAGTAATGTTGTTTGTATTATGCAGAGACCTTATGGCAGATGAGCAGAGACCCGAGGGTCGCATCGGGGGACGAGTGTCTGACGAGGAGTTTGCCCGGCGACTACAGGAGGCCTACGAGAAGGGTCGTGCTGAGGGTATCCAGTCCCAGACCCAGAGTATAGGCGGGGGCACGGATTTAGGAGCTGGACCATCGCGAGGGGCAGACAAGGGATGTAAGTATAAGGAATTCCTTGCTGCACACCCGCCAGAGTATCATGGCGAGCCCGGGGCTGTGAAGGCCATGTATTGGCTACAGGATATGGAGATGGCCTTTCGCATCACAGGATGCCACCCGGATCAGATGACGACATTCGCCAGTGCTCAGCTACGGACTAGCGCATAGCAGTGGTGGCGTACAGTCAGAGATATGATGGGAGACGGACCGGCATATGAGATGACATGGAGTCAGTTCAGGGCTCGTTTTGAGGAGCAGTACTGTCCCGAGGACCGCAGGGCTCAGCTAAAGATTGACTTTCTGACTCTATTTCAGGGACAGCGATCAGTTGATGAGTATGAGAAGATTTTTATCGACCTGAGTTTGTTTGCACCTATTCAGATTAGTACGGAGTCCCGGAAGATTAATAGGTTTATGATGGGCTTGCATAAGGAGATCCGAGAGTTCATTGATACCGGTTACATTCCGACCTACGCCAGGGCAGTTGAGTTGGCCCGTAGGCGGGAGAGTGAGTTGTCTCGTCGAGATCCAGTGGTAGAGCAGCCGCGAGTTACCCAGTCAGCCGGACATGGAGGTGGGTTTGACAGAGGTAGGGACAGAGATCGGGATAGAGATAGTCGTTCTAGCCAGTTTCAGCCGAGGGGTGATGATCGTCGGCGTACTGAGTCCGAGGGGGGAGATAGGCACCGAGATAGATCTTCACAGAGATCAGATCGCAGGCCCGATGATAGGGGCAGTCGCTTCGGTGGGTCGGAGCAGCGGGGAGGAGCATCGAGTTCGGGATCTGTTAATAGAGTGCGGTTTTGTAGGAGATGTCGTCAGAGGCATACCGGGGAGTGTGATCCCCGCCATGTGCGTTGCTTCCGTTGTGGCCAGCCCGACCACACCAAGTCAGGATGTACTTCGAGAGATCCGCTATGCTTTAATTGCGGGCGGCCTGGTCATCAGTCTAGAGATTGTACAGCTCCGCGGCAGGGAGAGTCGAGGCCTCCCGCGCAGGGTCAGAGTTCTGTTGGTTCATCTGCACGTAGAGACACTATCCCGCCAGCCAGAGGCCGAGTTTTTCAGTTGACAGCGGAGGAGGCTCGAGATACAGCTGACGTGGTTTCGGGTATGTTCATTTTAAATGGGCATAGTGCCCGAGTTTTGTTTGATTCCGGGGCAAACCGTTCTTTCGTTTCGTTTTCCTTTACTGCATATTTTACTGCTTCGCCTGTTGAGTTGTCAGAGCCATTAGTCATAGAGCTTGCTGATGGCAGTGCTTCTGTAGTTAGACGTGTCTATGCCCAGTGTACCTTAGAGATAGACGGTTATCCATTTAGGATCGATTTGTTGCCTATAGGGATTGGTAGTTTTGATGCTATAGTAGGTATGGATTGGTTAGCTTCTCAGCATTCTGACATTGCTTGTTCCAAGAAGATCATTTGGCTACCGGTTTTTGAGGATCGTGTTATTACTGTGTACGGAGAACGCAGTAGGGGCAGTGTTAGCCTCATTTCTGCGATTCAGGCTAGTCGTTGTTTAGCCAAGGGTTGTTCCTCCTTCCTAGCATATGTAGTTGATGCAAAGAAGGAGAAGCAGACTATAGAAACCGTCGATATCGTTTCTGAGCTCCCCGATGTGTTCCCTGAGGAGCTACCTGGTTTGCCGCCAGACAGACAGGTAGAGTTTCGTATCGAGTTGGTGCCAGGTGCTACTCCCATTGCACGTGCACCTTATCGTTTGGCTCCTACCAAGATGAGGGAGCTGATGAGTCAGTTGCAGGAGTTGTTGGACCGTGGTTTCATCCGACCAAGTACTTCGCCGTGGGGTGCTCCAGTTCTCTTCGTGAAAAAGAAAGACGGGTCGATGAGGATGTGTATAGACTATCGCGAGCTTAATAAGGTGACGATGAAGAACCGTTATCCTCTTCCGCAGATAGATGATTTATTCGATCAGTTGCAGGGGGCCAGTGTGTTTTCGAAGATCGACTTGCGTTCGGGATATCATCAGCTGAAGGTTTATGAGCAGGATACAGCGAAGACAACATTCAGAACCCGATATGGTCACTATGAGTTCTTGGTTATGCCGTTTGGGCTAACCAATGCCCCAGCAGCCTTCATGGACCTGATGAATAGGGTCTGCCGTCCGTATCTTGATCAGTTTGTCATAGTGTTCATAGATGACATCCTGATATATTCTCGATCAGTAGAGGAGCATCCGGCGCACCTGCGAGAGATTCTGAGTGTGTTGCGGCGAGAGAAGTTGCATGCGAAGTTCTCGAAGTGTGAGTTCTGGCTTCGAGAAGTCCAGTTCCTAGGCCATGTCGTTAGCGGCGAGGGCGTTTCTGTAGACCCAGCTAAGGTAGAGGTCGTTATGAGCTGGGAGAGGCCCCGGAGTGTAGCAGAGATTCACAGTTTTCTGAGGTTAGCAGGGTATTATCGCCGATTCATTCAGGACTTTGCGCTGATCGCAGTACCGTTGACTCGTTTGACTTGCCAGTCAGTTCCGTTTGAGTGGACTGAGGACCAGGAGTTCGCGTTTGAGGAGCTGAAGCGTCGGTTGTGTCAGGCTCCAGTGTTAGCCCCGCCTGAAGGCACCAGTGATTTCGTTGTGTATACTGATGCTTCGGGGACAGGGTTAGGATGTGTACTGATGCAGAGGGGCCGAGTGATTGCTTATGCTTCTCATCAGTTGAAGGACTACGAGAAGAACTATTCGACCCATGATCTAGAAATGACAGCTATTGTGTTTGCGCTGAAGATTTGGCACCATTATCTGTATGGAGTTCCTTTCACCTTATTTACCGATCACAAGAGTCTCCAGTATCTATTCAGCCAGCGCGATCTGAATATGCGACAGATACGGGGACTAGAGTTAATCAAAGATTATGATTGCGACATTCAGTATCACCCGGGTAAGGCGAACGTGGTAGCAGACGCGCTCAGCCGAAAGGAGCGCGGATCTTCGAGTCGGGCCCGTAATTACAGGGTCGAGGTGACGTCTACCCTGATAGAGAGGCTTTGAGAGGCACAGGCCATCGGAATGCGTACAGAGAAGCACCGGAGGGAGCATATTTTGGGTCAGTTACAAGAGTTCGAGACTGACTCTCAAGGATTATATGTGAGACAGGGTCGAGTTTGGGTTCCTAGGGCCGGTGATGTACGCCAGTTGATCTTGGAGGATTCCCATAAATCCCGCCTTGCTATTCATCCCGGTAGTACAAAGATATATCAGGGTCTTCGTGTGTTATATTGGTGGCCCGGTATGAAACGGGATATAGCTGAGTTCGTTGAGCGTTGTGTGACTTGTTTCCAAGTAAAGGCCAAGCACCAGAAACCCCATGGTCTGTTACAGCCGTTAGAAATTCCTCAGTGGAGTTGGGAGCATATCACGATGGACTTCGTTACAAAGTTACCGCCGACTCCACGTGGTTATGATGCTATATGGGTGATAGTAGATCGACTCACGAAGACAGCTCATTTTCTGCCGATCCGGGAGACCTATACGTTGGAGCAGCTCACTCGAGTTTATCTGTATGAGATTGTCTCCCGTCACGGAGTTCCAGCCTCGATAGTTTCCGATAGAGATGCTCGATTTACGTCTACCTTTTGGCAGAGTCTGCAGCGGGCATTAGGTACTCGAGTTCAGATGAGTACTGCTTATCATCCCCAGTCTGACGGCCAGTCCGAGCGTACAATCCAGACGATGGAGGACATGCTACGAGCTTGTGTGGTGGATTTTGGTGGTAGTTGGGATTCACATTTGCCATTGATTGATTGCTTACAATAACAGCTACCACTCCAGCATTAAGATGCCTACATTCGAAGCATTATATGGTCGTAAGTGTCGTACTCCTGTGTGTTGGACCGAGGTGGGGGAGAAAGAGATTACAGGTCCTGAGATTATCCAGCAGACTAGTGAGAAGATAGAAGTGGTCAGAGAGAGATTACAGATAGCTCAGAGTCCACAGAAGTGCTATGCCGATAAGAGGACCAAAGAGTTAGAGTTTGATGTGGGCGAGTGGGTACTACTGAAGGTATCCCCGTGGAAGGGCGTGATTCGATTCCGGAAGCGAGGTAAGCTCAGTCCGAGATTCATTGGGCCATTTTGTATAGTCGAGCGAGTGGGCACGCATGCCTACCGATTGGAGTTGCCTCCAGAGTTGCATGGAGTCCACTCTACCTTTCATGTTAGCTACGTGCGGCGATGTTTAGCCCCACATGAGGAGACAGTTCCCATGTCACAAATCGAGATAGACGAGCAGCTGAGATACGTTGAGCATCCCGAGACTATTCTAGACCGCAAGGTGAAAAAGTTGCGAAAGAAGGAGATTCCACTGGTGTTAGTGCAATGGCGGTACCATAAGGGTTCCAGTGCTACCTGGGAGCCCGACGCGGACATGCGACAGCGTTATCCACATTTGTTCTCCTGAGTTGAGATCCCGAGGACGGGATCAGTTCTAGAGGGGAGGATTTGTAACATCCGGAATCTAGCAGCAGGTACGTGTAATTTAATTACTGGCTTTAAGAGTTATTCCGATGAGTTGGCGGATTTTAATTGATTAATTGCACGTGAGTTGGTAAAGTAGATTGCTATTACGTGTAACTTTAATCGGTTGAGATAATAACCGATCTAGTAGTAATTGGGGATTTGGGGTTGTTTTAATGAGTTAATTGACATTCTAAACTCAAGTCGTTATTTTGAGATTAATTGGGTTAACGGGCGTTTACCTAGTGATTAATGAGTATCGTACCCGTTTTAATCGGGTGTCGGACCCAAAACGTATATATATCTCAAGTGATACTTGTTTCCTTCACTTTTCTAAAACCTCAAGTGTATATGTGTGGGTGTTCTCAGCTGGATCTAAGCAAGAGGAAGCAAGGAAGAAGATTAGCAACAATTATTAGGTGTAAAGATTCTATCATCTCCTCCTTCAATCCCGAAATTCAAATCAAGTCGAAAGGAGCAAATTGAGGTTAGTTATCCCCTTCAAAACGAGTTAAAATGTTGTAATTAGTGATAGCAGTGGTTGGGGTCGATTAATAACCCCTGAAAATCGTAAAAGTGAGTTGAAAGATTGATTCCCGTAGTTATGCAAAAACAGAGCATGAACTGCTCTGTTCGTCGCCGCATCGCGGCCGTGCTCCCCTGGTCGCGCCCGCGATCAGGGTGAGGCGGCTAAAGGTGGTCGCTAGAGGTAGACCGCGCCGAGATGTTAGTCGCGGGTCGGGCGAGCTCGGGCATGCTCTATCGACCTGAGTTTGTTTGCACCTATAATGAGATGACGTGGACTATAAGTCCTATGTGGCATTAGTCGTAAAAGTAAGGTGTTACACTTTGATTTACTGATTTTTAGTTAGTTCGAGGTTTTCTATACAACGAAAAATGGTTTGAGGTCTTAATCATAAAAAACTGACAACTTAATAGTTTTTTAAGCAATTATCCCTAAACTATTTTAGTAAAAAAGGCTGATATGAATTGTATTTATAGAAAAAAAAACAATAATTACATAAATATGTACAAATTGCTTTGAAACTCAGAAAATTGACTTTTATGTATGAAAAATAGAAAAAAAAAAATACATG
The DNA here is from genome assembly GCA_020465985.1 of Centrapalus pauciflorus. Lineage (NCBI taxonomy): Eukaryota > Viridiplantae > Streptophyta > Magnoliopsida > Asterales > Asteraceae > Centrapalus > Centrapalus pauciflorus. The sequence goes on from JAANYP010004253.1 coordinate 418,521, forward strand.
AATTTATTAAAGGAAGCATTAATTTCGTGGGCACATTAAATACAAATATACACATCGTTATAAACATACATGTAAATACAATCACACCAACGTCTAAATATATACAAATTCATAGCAATTAACTAATATAATATCCGTGCGTTGTTTGATTTTTTTTTTAATTGATAAAAATCTTACTAAATCAAAATTTCCAGATGAATCAAACTTGCCAATAATAGTTTAGCAGTTAGAAACATACAATTTATAATAGGTACAAGAACAACCAACAACACGTTTTTTTTTGTAACAATAAGTTATATGATATACTTTATTCATGTTGTTGTCCATAAAAGCATAATTTATGCTATTTATGTCAATTGAAATTGATCCTACTATTGTAATTTATAAACTTAATCATCATCTAATTCACTATTGGTCATACACACACATGATCATTTGACCACCGTTTGTTAATTAAGCACCGTAAACACTAATTGAAATAAGTTTTTATACATACAATTTTTTAGATTACAAGTTTTGAACCAATAAAAATAAACTTTTAGTGGGTTCATTGCATTCATAAACTTTAATATACACAATATTCATTAGATTGATTACATTGACATTTTTTATATATACAAGTTTTATTCGGTTCATTGCATTCATAAACTTTAATATGAACAAGATTCATTAGATTTATTACATTCAAACTTTGAAAATAAGTCATCTTTAGCATGAAAAGATATTAAGTGATGCTGATGTGTCAAATTTGATTGATGCTTATAGGACTTATTTTTTAGATGATGATTGAATGATTCTCATTTTAATAATAATAAAATAATAAAAATCTTTTAGATAAAATGTTTTCAAGATATAAATAAGCATTTAAAATGCATATATGTTGAATAACGAGGTAGTCGGCCCGCGCCTTGCGGCGGGTATGAAAACATACAGTATGAATTATAAGATGAAATAGTTTGTGTAAAAAATGCTGAATAATATGTTGCTTTGTATTTTGCAAAATGAATGAGTTATGTAATTGTCTTTGATACAAAAAAATAACAATGTTTTGGTTCTTGTAGACTAATTGTATCTCTTTGGGATAGCTTACAAAGTGAAGAAAGCAAGATAACATATTAAGATTGATATGTGAAACAAAAGTTGGTACATGCTTGATATTAGAAGTAAAAGTGCATAGTTCATATGCGTTGTAATAATGCATATTAGATATGCAACCTCTAACAAATGTGTAGTTTTTGTTTCTAAAAGTATGTATACTTTTTGTATTGCTGATTTTGTTGTTGGGGCTGCTATTGCTGTTGCCTTTTTCTGGCTGCAAACACACACCACACGCACTTAACTTATTTTTCTGATTTAAATGTTGAGGGCCTGCTTCTGCTGGTTCTTATTTGTGGCCATTTAGCACCCAACACACCCATGTTAACACATCAGGAACCAAGAACGAAAAGAAGGAAGTAAGAAGTACAGTCCGTGACTTAGCCAAATGTTGAGTTACGGACTCACTTGACAGTACCCATAAAATAATTCGTACAAATTTGGTTTTTACAACTTTATTAATTCGAGTTGAATAATAAGGATTCATTATGGTTGTTGTAGCGTGATTATACCTCTTTGTGACAGGTTACAACATTAGCTAAAGTGGATAAAGCAACATAACATGTTAACATAGATATGGAAACGAAAGTTAGTACATGTCTAATCAGAAGTAAAAGTGCATAGTTCATATGCGTTGTAATAGCGCATATTCGATATGCAACCTCCAACGAATGTGGCACAATGACATGTACATATATCATACAAAACAATACTTGAGGTTTTTCCATTAGGAGATATATCAAAAGTTGCCAAAAGTCATGCCATCATGTTGGTTGGTTTCTGGTTGCCCCAAAAAGACGAACGAAAAGTGCCCTGTAAATATGTGCATATTATGATGTTAGATTTATATAGCATGATGTTAAATGATCTAATACAGTTTCGAATTAGTATTTGATTTGTTAATTTCTTACTTGCAATTTTGTTAGACTACTTGGCTGTCTAGCAGAAGGATTTTCCTAAACATCTGGAACATCATCCTGAATCTTTTGTTTTTTTTTTGAACTTGTTCGTTGCTGCTTTCAACTGCAACATGAAAAAAATAAAATTTAAACTCATTCAAAATGTACTTGTATATACGATAGATGTCAGAAAAATAAAAGTAGTTAAATATGTGTTGATGACAACCTGCTGTTTTGAAGAGTTGTTTCTTGGAAGATGGTTGGTGAGGGTGATTGATGTGGGTGTGATGTGAAGACAAAGCAGGTTTAAGTGTGGGTGTCAAAGGAGGAGGTGTTGCAAGATCAAGTGTTTTGGCAGAAGTTGTTGTAGTGGGTACTGGTTGTAGATTTTCATCTTTTGTTGGAGTTGATAAATCATTGAATACACGATCGACGACGAAGTCCACAGCTCCTACTTTGCTCCACCGACCGTATCGTAACTGAAAGATTTTTGGCTTGCCTTTAAGAATGATGAGCGGTGTTGGTAGTGTGTATGGATCCGTGTATCCAAGTTGGTTGATCATTGTTTTGCAATCACTTTAAAGTAATGATGTGGCAGCATCATCAAAGAAGATTGTTTTAACCTCAGTTGTATGATCTGCTATTATTGCACTGAAACAATACCTGTATATATGATTTTTAGATTATGTAAGTCAAGACATTGATTGTTAAGTTATTGATTTGAGAAATATGATTCTTACAGATCTTTGGGCTGTAAAACTGGTTGATGATCTGCACATACAAGTGTAGTTCCCCTTGGTTGTAATTTTTTTCGACATTGATCACATGCTTTATAGAACCAACCCTTGTTCTCATCTATGCTTATCAGAGTTGCTTTGCATGTAAATTGGACGCCCTAAAAATAGATGTAAAAAAGGTTTTAGAAATACCAAGAAACGCAAGGCTAAGGAATGTGTATATATATATATAAGGTGTGTATGTGAATGAAAATTAAAAAAAAAAACTAATAAATATAACGTAAGGAAAGAGAATGCACCATAAAACGGCTGGGGTTTTGGTTTAGCAATTGATCCAATGTAAACCTGTTTCTTCCTGCTTCAGCTTCCAAATTTTCTTGTTTGTCGTACTGTATCTTAAGAAGTGGATTGACTGTATCTTTTATACGGAATCTAAAAAACATGCTTAGTTAAGGAATAGGAAAGAAAGATCAATTTTTTGTAAGATGGATATATATAGATGTGAAATAGAAAGTGTACGCAGCAGCCATTGCTTCAGCTTCAGTGATGGGAGGATTGATGTATATATGTGAAGCCTTAGTTGCAGTGAGTTGCAATTCACCTGTCATGAAAAAAAAATGATGAAAATAGGAATATGGTACCATAGACATGACAAAGTTGTAATAATATGTAATATTAGTTGGACGAACCTTGGAATTGAGTCACTCTCATTGAAGTGACAGCAGCAATGACCGGAGAAGGTAAAACATCGACCGCTTCCTTGTTGAATGAAAGGGCTGCTTCTTCGAAGAAAGTCGTCTGGATCATATTTTCACTAAGAAATACATAGCAGTGATGTTAGACATAATTGGATTTACAATGAATAATGGTTTGGTTTATGAGACGATAAAGACCTTAAATTTTCAAGTATGATATTCCTGATAGGAAGGACCTTGCGCTTGAAGACATCTGAGACAAACTCTATCCTTCCGATATAGTCTTTAAATAGTATAAAAATGGGTTATATAAATGTAAAAAGTATTAGAAAAGTAATATAGTATGAAGGTTATCATGCCTGTGAGTATGTTGTCATCATCAAGCTTCGAATGTAAGTGATCATATTCAACAAAGTTGAAGTAATAAGTTGGAAAACCATCACTGGATATTTCTTGAAAGTTGGTTGCTTTTCCGAGTCTTATTGTAGTTTTATGTGGAACACTTCTCATGAACGGTTTTGCATCTTCACAAATGTAATTGCTAATGCAGTAGCAAGTATTAATTTTGATGATGGAATCAAGGTAGCTTTTATAAGAAAAGCTTGCAGCAGCTTGTATAGCATGTCCCTATAAATAAGTTATGTTATTTATGTATGTATATAATAAAGAGTATGATAGTAAGATTGTCAGTAACAACATCATCTATGGTAGATTGTCATGAAAAATGATAGATGTAGAATAATATAAGTGTAAGAAAATATAAACGTGCAGATTATAAAAAGTTATAATACATGAAGAACAAACAGCAAAAGGGACAAAACAACACTTTTAGCTTGTTTATATTCCTCTATTACATAATTATTTATTACATTTAATGCCAAGGAGATTAAATTTCAACTTCAAACAGATATTCAGATTATCTGCAACAAACTCGTTTGAATTTGTTAAATAGGTTTTCCTTATAATCAAAAGTCAAACCTAAAGTAGAGTTAAAAAACATATATATTTTCATCCAACAACATCAACAGCCACGATTTGAAGAACTGTTTTTTTTTTCCAGAATCATTTAAGAAATTGTGAGAAGCAAGAGAAGCAGCAAATGGGGTTCAACCAACGAAAGTCCAAATCGATGTTGAATTCATAATAGTAGATGGAAAAAGGAACTTATCGATTTCAAGCAACAAAAGTGCAACTGGTGAAGTGTAGATAGCTTACATTTTTGTCAACGAAAATGTAAGTACATTCTTTTTTCCCAAATGAGAGCCATTTTCTAAGGACCATTACTTCAATGGGTTCATCTCCATCTCCAGGTTTGAGGTCTTGAAGCATTTTACTTGCCATATTGTCGAATCTGAGAAACATGTTTACATATTCGTAAAGTAAAAAGCATGTAGAACACACACACAGAATTAATACTGGACAAATAAAATGAAAGCATACTTCATACTAAAAATATATGTACTGATTTATAACAGACATTTGCATATTAGTTCGGTGGTTGTTGAAATAGAAAATGAAAATAGCATGAAGTGAAGAGAAAACCTGAACAGACGATGAAATTGAACTCAACAGATTTGCAATGTAGCTGAAGCATGAGTAAATGAATCTTATATTAGTACCTTTTTTATTGAGGGGAAAAAGAAAAAGAAAAATATATCACAGAAAGGACAGATTTGGTATGTACACAAGTATGGTTGGTCCATACTTTGATAAGAGTGGGTAAGGTGAGAGGCAGAAAAATGCAGATTTTTTGGGGATTCATATAATGATGAATAATATGATATTTTATTTTTTCAGCCTATCCTTTTTTTTTGTTTCGATCAAATATTATTATTTGAGTGTATAAATGGTTTTTTTCTTATTTTAATGTTTCTGATTTATTTTTTATTTTTTTACTATTACATATAAGATTTACATATTTTATCAATAACTTTGAGCATATCAGGTTTGTATAAATCTAAATATATAATATCACAAATAATATATCTCTCTCTATATTTGGTATAAATTTAATAAAATATTAAACAATTAGTTAGAATAACATATTTTATACTATCTAACCTTTATATATGTTGACTGAAAAATATAATTTTTAAACTGCATCAATATTATCAAATTTGTTATTTTTAGAGCTTTAGATATTTCTTAAACACTTTAGCTTATGTGTAGCGTTATTTTTTTTGGCGGCGTGTTAATTCTGTTTATCTAAATGTTTTTAGGGGCTAAATGAGTAAGTTTTATGTGCAAATGTGTTAATTGTTAAGCACTTCAGGCATTAAAAAGGATCACTCTATATGAAGAACAACTTAATGGGATTGCAATTACATTTCCTTTGTGATTCAGATCTTATAAATGTCACTATGTTTTTTACTAACATTTTATTTGTTGCACATCATACAATGGTGAAGTAAAAAGTTGAGAAAACTGTAAAATTACCTCCATAGCAATTGTGCTTTCCCCCCGAGAAAGGTAGAATATGAGCTTATTTCCATGCATCATTTGGATTTCTTCTAACCCACACAATCAACAAAATTGAGTTAAAACAGAAAATCAATATATTCGAGATCGTGAAGTTACATTTACGTATATAAGAATTGTGTGTTATATTTATTTTTGAGATAAAACATATATGCATCCCAACTCCTAATAGCTGATGCATATGTTAAATACTTGAAAAAAATTCCAACCTTCTTATTAGCAAATACTTTTGAATTCTCAAATCTCAATATAACAAAAATACATAAGCATGAACGTAGGTGGAAGAATATGAACATTTAAAATTGATAGAAATCTAATATAAATAGTAAACACCTAAAAATCATGAATTTAGGCAGAAGAATGTGTAATGTAATTCTAAGTCATTTTACCAAAAGAAATGAAATGTTTACCTTGTATATGGTTCATTTCCATTGGGAATTCAAGAACTTAATGAGTTCAATATATGGTTTTGTGACAGCACTTGAACTTCAAGAGGTGGCAGATGGTACGGATCATCACTCGTAATAGTACTGATATTGTTGATGATACCACTGTTCAGGTGTAGGAGACCATATACTTGAGAGAGTTGACACATTAATGCACATGAATAATTATAAAAAACTTGAAAAGAATTTTCATGCTAATGGGGGCATAAAAGGGCCAAGCATGACTACTCCTTTTTGCTTAAGTTGTGACCGATAATATTGAAAATTTAAATTCGAAGGTCCTTTAATGCAATCTAATTTAAACTAATACTATGTTCTACATCAAATCTACATGTGAAAATAAGTAAGCACGTGGCAATTGAAAGAAAGCAAAACCTTGTTTGAAGTAACCTGCCATATATAAAAAAGATATTATAACATGAGGGAAAAATTAGGAAAAAAGTATACGCAGCTGCCAGATTTCTAAATTAGATTAAACTCATAGCGTCTAAAAGCAATTTGATACAAAAGAAAGTGAACTCAAAACACTGGCATTCAGTGCTCCCTTGGTAACCCGTGGATATGGAGTTTAAATTCCATGGCCATCAACCGAAGATTAACTTACCTCATGTCTTTGCATTTCATACTCCTCAAAAGCTGTAACATATTGAGAGTAGGTATTAGTCAGACCGGCTATCACTACATGAACTTTTTCTTTAAAAACATCACCAACAGCATCGCAGAGGCGCCTCCCAGCCATAGTTGTGAATTTTGCCATTCATGGATCATGTTAGTCTACAAAGTTACAATAAAATAGAGATTATGAAATCATTAACATGAAGCAAATGGATAAAGAGAGGGAGTGAGAATATACAAGAGGTGAAGAGCTTAGGTTCTGTTCATTTATAACGAATTATTAATCTGTTATTTAGTTGAGGGTCCTGTTTACCTTTAGTAAATGAAACCATAAGTCAGTCACATTATACAATTGAGATCACACAATGATATTATCAGACTACCTGAAAGTAGAACACCCTACTAATTATTGGTTTCCAACATAAGGCTGCTAAGAATAAGTTATGACCAGGTTTTAGACATTACGTTAGGCTTTAGCATGGTAAGCTTACACCACTGATTTCTCTCATATTATTTCAGCGAATTAACAAAAATTAGCCTAATGTTAAGCATAAATATCAGTTATGAGGATGTTGTTATGGGTTGTGTTGGGATTTTAATGTAGTTGATCAAACTCCACCCAAAAATAAATGACCATGACTTGAAATACAACCTAATAGAATGTTTCACTATTGCTTACCTAAACTGCCCATTAACGACAACAAAAGATGAGAAATGTCGATGATCCTAATCAATGTAGATGGCAATGCACCACCTGTTGTTATATATCAATGTAATGATGTATTTTGTGTGTGTGTATACATGTAAAGAATGCACAGTGGACACCTAACTGAATTGTTGCCATATGGTCAACGGATGATAGTGAGCATTGCCTCAACATAAAAATTATGGTATAGACTATACCGCATGACAGAATATGCAAGTGATCGAAAAATTACAGTTATGTCCATCTTCCATTCTTAAGATCAAAGATAAAAGTTAAAATATCAAACATACCTCCAGGTAGACTGAGAATCACCACCTGCTCTATCTTCAGTATTTGAATTGGGAGAATTGATGGCTGTAGAGCATATTAAAGAAATTTTTGTTATGTGAGAGCAGATGTAAACTGTCCACGGATAATGGCAAACCTATGTATGCAAAATATGATGCAATATCATGAAATAGCTCCTACTGATCAAATATAGTCTAAAATCTAAATATAGTCTATGGACAATGATCATTAATGTATTTCTTTAACTTGTCTCCACGTGCCATCCAGAAAATCTAGCATGTTTCAATGTTAAATCATGTAATACAGTTTCGAATTAGTATTTGATTTATTAATTTCTTACTTGCAATTTTGTTGGACTACTTGCCTGTCAAGCAGAAGGTTTTTCCTAAACATCTGGAACATCATCCTGAATCGTTTGTTTTTTTTAAACCTGTTTGTTGCTGCTTTGAACTACAACATGAAAAAAAAATTTAACTCATACAAAATGTACTTGTATATACGATAGATGTGAGTTTTCAAACAGTCTCTTCAACGTAAAATGAAAAACAGACAATCCTTTCTGGTATCATTGTCATAAGCAGATAAAGCTGACCTTGCAAGTGGCAGTAATAAAATGATGTGAAATTCCTCAAGACTTGGAATTCTTGAAATCTTCCAAATGTAGTTAAACTCAATTTCCTTCTCATCTTCACTACCATAAACAGTTAAACACCACATTGTACAAAACTCTTACTACTTGATTGGTGTGAAGAGGGTCATAAACTAAGAAATAATGAAAGAGAGGTTACCTTAGTAAACTAAAGGTGAATGTAAATTCCCTAGGAAAAAGTGCATAAAAAGTTTGTTGCTCATTTGAAGTTTGTTTTCTTGAATCTCCATTTGACTTACAATCCCTGGAAATAAAAGTAAATTTCAAAATACATAACTATGAACATGTAATATATGTATAATAAGACAATTTGACAAATAAGCATGAGAAAGGGCATTTGATACAATATTTTTATAGCATACCTCATTAAGTTATAATTTTTGTAAGAAATCTGTGTAGATTTGGTTGTCCTGATCGGCACAGCTGCAAAAACAACTGTCAGCTCACGGCCTAGAAGGACCTGACCATCCATCTAGTCTTTTGCTTCTGCAGCATCAGCAAGATCTATAACTGAACAAATCCTAATCCACGTGGCTCCCTATTAATGAAAAAATAATAATAATTAGATTATGGGAAATATTCAAAGCAAGCTACACGAACCATTCTTTCCATGACTGCTTGTAAATCTCAGAAGCAATCAACACTTATGCGTCACAAAATTACTAATACTAACATGAAAAAAACGGTAGCAATAGATATTAACTGTCATTTAGCAATGTATAAAATTTCCAGCTAATTTTAGTAGTGCTTTCTGTATAGACACATTTTGCTTCTACATGAGTTGTCAAACAACCCCTTCAATGTAAAATAAAAACAGAAAGAATAAGACAATTCTTTCTGGTGTCATTGAAGGTCATTGTCATAAGTAGATAAAGCAAACACATAGTTGCAGGTTGCTGACCTTGCAAGTCTCATTAATAAAATGATGTGAAATTCTTCAAGACTTGGAATATTGAAAGCTTCCAAATGTAACCAATCTCAAGTTCCTTCTCATCTTCACTGCCATAAACAGTAAACACCACCTTGTACAGAACTCTTACTACTTGATTGGTGTTAAGAGGGTCATAAACTGAGAAATAATGAAAGAGAGGTTACCTTAGTGAAGTGAAAGGCTAACGTAAATTCCCTGAAAAAAAGTGCATGAAAAAGTTTGTTCCTCACTTGAATTTTGTTTTCTTGAATCTCCATTTGACTTAGAATCCCTGGAAATAGAAGTAAATTTCAAAATACATAATTATGAACATGTAATATGTAGAATAAGACATTTTGACAAATAAGCATGAGAAAGGACATTTGATACAATATTTTTATATCATACCTCATTAAGTTGTAAATTTTTTAAAAAATTTGTGTAGACGATATTTTTGGTACAGTTGGATGGTTGGTTTGGCTGTTCTTTGATAAGAATCTTAAGACCATGAGCAGATGTAGCCCTCGATAGCGCAACATATAATTGTCCGTGTCCGAAAACTGGTTGAGGAAGGTAAATCCCTATCCTGTCTAACGATTGTCCTTGGCTTTTATTGATTGTCATCGCATAGCAAAGCCTAATGGGAAATTGGTTTCTTTTGAAAACAAAAGGCAATTCTTTATCGTTATGAATCAAAGTTATTCGAGGTATATAAACTTTGTGTCCTCTTCTTGTTCCAGTAATAACCTCTGCTTCAATAATCCTTGGCAACAACTGTGTTATTACCATCCTCGTCCCATTACAAAGGCCTGCCATTTGATTCATGTTACGAAGCAACAGAATTGGAGCACCAACTTTCAATTCAAGACAATGAGTGGGAAAGCCATTAAAATTGAGGAGATTGAGATACTCTGAAGGATAAAGAATTTCTGTATCTCCTCTTTCATTTGCATGTGGAACAATTGAGTCGGCACTTAGGTTAATCTTTGTTGGTCCTGGGAAACTGTCAAGTATAAGTTTGTTGATCTCATCTGCAGTTTCGTTTTTAGGACAAACGATGGCTTTATCAGAAAATACGGATGCACATGGATTTTTAAGCACCTCATATCTATATATGAAGCTTATTAATTCTGTGAGGGCACCATCACGATCAGGTATGAGATACTTTTCTGGTATTTCTAGCCATTTTGTGTCGATGGGATCATCAAGATCATCCACACCGATAGAACCATTTCCAACTTGCAACAACCATGATGAAAAAACCTCGATTTCATATTTTTCTCTGGGATCAAGATGTGGCTGAAGAAGCCTCATATTTTGAGAGAGCTTACAGATTGTGAAATGCTTCCATAACGATGATTCAGGGATAGACGATGCAATGATATCTGTCTTTGTTCCTTTTGGTTTGATAGGTAGAGTTTGTCTGAAGTCCCCACCTAACAACACTGACTTTCCACCAAAAGGTTTGGTTGGTTCATCAAGTATGTCTTTAAGTGTCTTATCCAACGCCTCAAAACATTTACGATCAGTCATTGGTGCCTCATCCCAAATGATCAATGAAGTTTCAAGCAATAAGCGAGCGAGTTGTGTGTTTTTCTTGATATGACAAATTGAGTCGTTTGTGATATCCAATGGGATTTTGAACCGAGAATGTGATGTCCTACCCGAGGGTAGCAACAATGACGCAATTCCAGAAGATGCAACTGCTAATACGATTTGCCCAGCAGAACGTAGTGCAGAAATGATGGTGGTCCAAAGGAATGTCTTACCAGTACCACCATGGCCATAGACAAAAATAAGAACTTGTTTGTTTTTTGAAGAGGCTTCCATGACGGAGTTGTAAATAACCTATAGGATTGCATTATTAATAAACATAAGTTGCTTATTTGGCGAGAAAAGAGGAAAATAAAGTTGCAAATTACCTGCTGGTTAGGATTAAGCTTACAAACCAAAACCTCATGCTCATTTGCTAGCGCAAGTCTGTCATAATTTCTTTCTTCCATAAGCAACCTATTTTTTAATTCAGCAAGTAAGCGTGATGAAGGCATAGGTAGACCATATTGAGAAAGTGATGATGAAGTGGAATTAGAATTAAGCAAAGTTTCAAGCTCATATAAGATGTAATCTTGCAAATCATGATCATTAACATGTAAATTGACCACATGTGAACTTGCAACAACTCTTTGCATTATATCATCACTCATTCGACGCCATTGCTTTGTCCATAGAACAACAGGGTTTGAGATCTCACAAAATAAAAGCATGTGAACGAACAAAGATCTTAATTCTTCGGCTGAGGCCCAAACAGAAGCCTCATCAAATGCATATTCCCACTCTTTGTCATCCCCAAGTAATCCCAAATGTTGGCATGACGATAGGTGGGAAATACAATGCCACCAACTGTTTTAATGTCATCAAATGTTTGACATCCTACTTGGTGACTTAAAAGCATCCTCAAATAGAAGACATCACCACATGTTGGATGAATGTAAATCAGTCTTCCTATTGAAGGCGTCCTATTTGTCGTACGACGAACCCAATCTTTCCCTTGGGCATTCCATCTATATTCAGAAAGATAATCAAGTTAACTGAGATGGCGACCCTTATCATCAATCTGATTATTGTATAACCATTGTGTCAAAGTTGTTTTCTTTGTATTTGGATTGTTGATGACACTTTGCAATGGTTGTGTATCTCTAAAGGTGACCATTTGCATATCCTCCAAATGAACAGCAAGAACTTGTACAGCTGGATTTCTATTGTGGATATCAAAGTTAAATATTCTCCAAGCTGCCTCATGAGGACAAATGAATCTAGCGTCAACAAAATTCTGAATTTCATCAATTTTTTTCATTTTGCCAACAACTTTATCTGGACAATCACCTAGAGATTTGGTTATACGTGCTCTAATACGATCAGCTCCTTTAGAAATATATTTAAATAGATACTTAATCATCATATTCCAACCACAATACTCTACATTGATATGCGCTTGAAAAGACAAAGAAAGAAACCTATTATACGGCACAACAAATGAATTATCTAATTTGATCTCATTTTTAATCGCAAAACGTCCATTATTTCTTCTCATATAGTGAACATAACCATCCTTATCAAATCGTGTGACATCTTCATATTTTTTTGGGAATTTCTTTGAACAGATTCCATTAACCATACAAGGTGCATTCATCTTTGCAAGACCACATGGCCCATGAATCATAAGTTCAGTGACAATCTTATAAAGTGCAGGTTGGGTTTCTTGGTCAGGGATTTCAGCAGATATGAACTCATCAACCTGTTCTCGTGCAACAATTTTGTGTGAACGTGTCACCCACAAAAGTGTATGGCAATGGGGAAGGCCTCTTTTCTGAAATTCTATAGTATACAGGTCTGAATACAAAAATAATGGTTTTATAAGTTTGTTAAATATCATGTAATTTCTAAGAATGCAAAGTAAATGATGCAGTACCTGCTGCTACCTCGCCAAATGGTTTTTCATTTTTCAAATAGCTAATAAAATCTTGCACTTTCATCTCAAAAACTCTAGCAATGATATCAGGTCTATCTTCAGTTTTCATTTCAGGGAAATTTTGGAGATATCTCTTGATTTCTGGCCACTTAACGTTGCAAGTATATGTTATAAAATACTGAGGATTACCATGCACTCTACATATAGCAAGAGCATCTTGATAATGTTTATACATGTATCTAGGACCGCAAGTAAAGGACGCTGGCAATATTGTCCTCTTCCCCACATCATGTCCATCAAAATCACCCCTTAATAACGCATCATGAACACCATGAAGATACTCACTTCGGAAGATGTTTTGATTTGCTTCAATGTAATCTATTCTATTCTGCTCAATAGATATATATGCATTGACCAAATATTGTTGGAATAATCTACCTCCTCTGGGTAACAATGCATATCGGTTGAAACGATCATGAAGTTGAAAGCTATAGAACATATTCATCGTGAGTTGCTTATCACCTCGTGGGCCAGAATTTACTATTTTCAATTCAGGCGACCATCCATGCTCACCAAACAAAAACAACAGGGGAAATTGCAATGCCATATACGAAGGATGCAACTTATTGACCCTTTGAGACACTCCATCCTTGAAGTAAATGATGATGTCAAAATCGTTTTTACTTCTGGGTCCACTATCATATACAATTGCACCAAGGGTACCTGAAGTAGGTGTATTATAACTCATTTGATTCCCACTACTATATAACCTGATTCTAAAGGTTGGAGGTTCTTGATCAAGACACATGTCTCGTGCAGTCCTAAATAGCTTGACTAATTTATTAGACTGATCAAAAAAGTCAATAAAAGACTGCACAATTTCAGGCTTCAACATCCCAGATTCACGTCCATTAAAATGACGAAGTCTGTTAGTTACCTCATTACCAGTGTCATAGATATACATTTGAAGAAACCTTGGATTTTGATCAGCTGAAGGACATAAAGAACCCATCCAATGTGAAATTTGACCTTCAATCTTGAATACATAAGGTCCAGATCCATTGTTGATTGAATCATCGACATTAGCGCCAAAAGATGTCATCGCAAACATCTGATTATAAGCACGAATATTATCCATGAAATGCTTATCTTTAAAAAGATCTTTAATGAAACCTGGAGGGTCCTTTGGAAATCGTAACCTAACTCTACCGGATTTACAACATCTATTGTATTTTGGTCTTCCAATTGGAGAATGGCCTTTCAGACGTTCCCCATACCAAGCATGACAATACTCACAAGTGTGATCACAATCTCCAATATCCATATATGTCATAGGTGGATCTTCATTAAAAAAACAAACGCTAAATAATTATTAAACGATGGGTAAATCATTGAACAAACTAATTGATGCATAGCATACCTTTTGAAGATGAGCTGCAATGTGCAACATTTGAATATTGAGGTGGAGACGGGTTCGAAGATGAGGATTGACCAAAAATATCCTATTCATTAATTACAACGTATCACCTCTAAGAATAAATCAAAACACATAGTAACTAAAGCAATAATAAAACAAATGAAAATTGAATAACTTGAGAATTCAAGTTGCTGTGAAAATCAACGGTTGACTTATGCGGATCTTGAAAGAAAGATAGTCTTTTTGAAGTGTGCGGTCAAGAAGATGGCGAAGCGAATGAGGAATTCGTATGAATGACAGATGATTGTACCACTCTAGACCCAGCACCGCCTTGTGGTGCATCTAAACATAAATTTGGAAATTTCTATTTTAAACATTAGATAAACGGAACAAAATTTTTCATTGTGGATGCAAAAGGTCCTTACGTAACATACCTAATTCAATAAGCACCTCGTGATCATCTGTATTAGCATGATCAATAGGGGAAGAGTTTGGAACGCAATTACCAGTTTCATTTACACCAGATAATGTATTATAGTTTTCAAATTCCAGAGGTGAGTGGACAGGGACCACATTATTTTTTGATGAATTAGACATGTGAGCATCCAAATAACGCATTCGCTTTTCTCTTTTATGTTGATCCATACTTTCAGATGGAAATTAATAAAAAAGAACAATTGCATAATCATAAACGTAATGCATGTCATAGATTCCAAATGGTAATAACACATGAAAACACCAAGAAAATACAAAACACCCATTAGTAAAGGAAACAACATGAGCATGCATTGGTGTGAATAATAGAAAAGTGTAAAGTATACCTATGGCATGTGAGCTGAAAATTAACGAAACCTATAAGGACAACAAATAATTAAACAGATCACAAACAAATGAAGAGTCGCATAGCAATTGACCGGTGAAATATACATATTATACCAATTGATTGTTAACGAAGAATGTATATGAAAATAAAGAAAATGACTGTAAATCTTAAGTCATGAGGAGCAAAGATTTACCAGAAGTATCAGTGATGCAGAAAAAAACAAACTCAAGCAGATCGATTTCAAAAGATGTGGAAACAACAGAATAGCTGAAAACTAATGAAACCTGCAAGTAAAGCAAATAATTAAATAGAAAAAAGGACGAAGAGATGCATACCTGTGTCATTACTCGAAAAATAATTAAAATTAACTCGATGTACATGTTATGTATAAAGCCACCAATATAAACATATTTTTAAGTATATTTTAACATGAACCGTTACTTTTTCCATCTATGAGTTCAAGAGGTAGAAAATTTAGGCTCGATCATCATTGGCACTACTTGGCCCGATCAAACCCCTATCACGTTTCACAATATCAAACAGCAATGAAAGAAAACCGCCTGGGAAAAATAGAGCAAAAGAATTCACCTACACTTATCAGACCAAAAAACAAATCAAGGGATGCCATGACATCTCCCATCACAAACAACACACTAACCAATTGAGCAACAACTCTTTTCTTTAAAAAATTACACAAAGTTGTATATATTAGTAGTTTAGTTTTACTATTGCTATGAAATAGAATATTGAATTCCAAAACAGTTAAAGACTGAGATTCAATGTTAGTCCATTAGCAATGAAAGCTGTTCATAGCCTGCAGGGTCTACTGCTTCGCCAAGATGGACTTAAAATCATATCAACGTGCTTTAACCAAAACATTCTAAACATAAAGTGTACACATAAACTGGTGTAACAAAAGCTTAATCAGCATCCATTGCTTGTACAAAATAGAATTTAAAGTGTGAAATCAATGTTTCAGCCCGAATGACTTGGTACTCCCACAATCATTAGAAGTCCAGAACAGTTAAAAGGCTGCAAATTTGTCAACATGGACTGACCAAGGTCGTCACAACATGAGTTACAGAGTCTTCTAACACAACTCCGAGACTCACATGAGAATTGCAGGGACAACTCAACAGCGACACCATACACATTCCTAAGGTGTACATGATATATATAGTGGAGCTGCCGCCGGATTGGCCTCTCCAAATGATTCATTTAGCACTTACCCTTGATGAGGACTGTTTCTGATTGATCTGGTTTTATACAATTGGCAGAGTCCCAGTCAAATATTTTAGAAAGTGACGAAAATATATGTCTGAAAATGAACCAGCAAACATTTTCTATTTCTTTTCAAGTGTTAGAAGGCTCATTCCGTAAGTATTTGCTCTTTCTTTTAAATAGTTTAAAGACCTATTTATTTTATTCTAGCACACCCTTAGCAATTTTTGCCACCTTACAATTTATATAAGCTTTTGTGTCGTGTGTGCAGATGGAGCTATTTCTATGTATAGACTATAAAACGAACTTTTTTCTATCCTGCCCCTTGCATATCATACATCCCATTAATCAACAAACGATGTAGATGATTTTATATATACATCTTAAGTTATTAAGGATGTTTGATGATGTAATTGAAACGATCTTTCAGATCATTCATTTAGTACAGTTAACAAACAACAATGATTCATTTAGCACTTATATTTTCAGTTAAACTTTTTAGTTTCAAAGATCAATTTAGGGACATGAATGAAGTTTTACAACCTCATGGCTTTGTAATACTGAATCTGTAAAAACATGTACGATGGAAAGAATCAGTAGTGAATCACAATGTAAATATCAAATTACCAAATATTCCCAAAATTAAACAAAACATGACCAAGCGTAAATTGCATATAAATATCATACCAAAGACCACGTATACAAACAATTCAGAATGCAAACAGATATGATATTCGAAGAAATCAAGTATGAAAAATACGAATCAGAAGGAAGGAAAACGGACGATTACACTTAAAATCGATAGATAAACGCACCTTTGAGTAGCCAGCAAGAAACCACAAGTCAAGTTGTTCCTAAAAACCTTCGATTAAGGCCTTCGAATGCGGAATCAATTAAACACAACTCATATCATCGTCTTTGAAATTAAAAGATAAATAACCATCTGCACACATATACGGTGGGTTTTAATTTGATTTTCTGCAGCTCCAAAAATAAAATTAACCTGATTACCAAACCTGGTTTACACATAAATTGCACATCACCAAAAGCCACTTATACAAACAATTCAGAATGCAAACAGATTTGATATTTGAAGAAATCAATTATGATATATACGCACCACCGAGCTTTACATCCAATATTGTCGTCGATGGAACCCAGATTCGTCAAATCCAAACTTGCAGGCCTTCAAAATCAGAGGAGGAAAAGGGAGAAATCATAATCAGAGGAGAGGGACGATGATGAGACATTCTTCTTACACCGATAGTCCCTCCTACCAGCGACTCGAGTTCCTCGACGACGCTGCCATCGGACACGCTGTTTCCAATTTTATGTACTCGACCTATCCTGACCTTGACCCTGCTCAATTATCTCTTCTCCGTTCCGCCAATATCAGCACCGAGAAACTTGCTCGCGTTGCCGTCAACCACGGCCTTTACAAATCAGAGGAGAGGGACGATGAGGAGGAAAAATTGACGCCGATGGAACCGAGAACCGTCGGCCTTCAAAATCAGAGGACGAAAAGGGAGAAATCAAAATCAGAGGAGAGGGACGATGAGGAGGAAAAATTGACGCGGATGGAACCCAAAACGGTCAGATCCGAAGATGCAGGACTTCAAAATCAGGGAGGAAAATCAGAGGAGAGGGACGATGAGGATGAAAAAGGAGCTGACTTACAGAGGGACGATTTTGAGCTTTAGGATTTCATATGAAACGTCGTAGTTTTGCTATGAACAGGGTAGGAACAGTGCAAAAATATCCTGATAAATGTTATTATTGTAATATGTGTTAGGAAAATAATAATTTTTTTTTTATATAAAATCATTTTATTTTTATTTTTATGGAGAAAAATCTTGCAAGATATTTATGGAAAGAGAATCTTGAAGTGGACCACAGCAAAGCCCAACTAAAGCCCAAATATCTAAAACCCTAAAATGGTAGCCACCTCCGGCGGTGGTGGGACCACTGATCGGAACACATGCGATCATATCCTGCTACATTATCAACACTCTTTCACCACCGCATCATTTCCGATTCCGACACACACTATTTCCACAACGACCGGCTGAAGTCATCGCACCGATGGCCACCTCCGAAGACTCACTCCGACGAGCTCTTGCTGAGAAACAATCCACAATCGATGCTCGTGGCAACGCCATACGTCAATTCAAGTCTTCCGGTGCATCGAAGTCGGAGATAGACGAGGCAGTTAAAGCACTTAATGCTTTGAAACTGGAGAAGACATCGATCGAGGATCAACTGAAAGCTTCCATTTCTGGTGATGCTAACGGTTCCGTTATTAGCAAGGATGCGTTCCGTCAGGCCGTAGTTAATACTCTCGAACGACGTTTGTTTTACATTCCGTCGTTTAAGATTTACAGAGGCGTTGCTGGTTTGTATGATTATGGTCCTCCTGGTTGCGCTGTGAAGTCTAACGTCCTTGCTTTCTGGCGTCAGGTGTGCTCTTTTTATCTATGTTTATAATCTACAGGATTGGAATTATACAGTGGAAATCACATTTTCTCTTCATTTGTTCTAGAAATTAGCACTTGACTTATGAACTTTATGAAATTATACAACTGAAATCACATATTCTGTTCATCTGTTAAAAAATTGGTACGAGTTATGAACTTTTGTGGATTATTTATCAATTTTTCATCTAAAGGTCTTGGTTTTGACATCAAGTATTAAAGTGTAGCGCTTTGGGGCCCAAATACGTCACTAATTAGGGTGTATTTTCATTTAGTTAAAGCAAACAAGCAATAACATGTAAACGATTTGTAAGATATTTGCCTCAATCTGGTATAAGAAACTACAATTTGTAGCTTTTTTTTTTTTTTTTGGGGTACTAAACCACAGTAGAAAATGTTGGAGAAGTGAGGCGATGGTTTGTTGGTGATGAGATAGGTTCGTGTCTAGTTGTTGGTTTTCCTAGCTAAACCCACAAAGCCACTAAGGGGTCGAATTCTTCAGTTTAATATTGTTATGTATATGATTTTAATATATATGTTTACATTTTTATCAGCATTTTGTTCTGGAGGAGGATATGCTAGAAGTTGATTGCCCTTGCGTCACCCCTGAAGTTGTCTTGAAAGCTTCTGGTCATGTTGATAAATTTACCGACCTTATGGTTAAAGATGAGAAGACTGGAACTTGTTACAGAGCTGATCACCTGCTTAAGGATCATTGTAAAGATAAGCTAGAGAAAGACCTTGCTATGAGTGCTGAGAAGGCTGCTGAACTGAAACATGTTCTTGCTGTCCTAGATGATCTTTCAGCTGAAGAACTTGGAGCCAAGATCAAGGAATATGGTATAGTGGCACCAGATACCAAGAATTCTCTGTCGGATCCTTATCCGTTCAATCTTATGTTTCAGACTTCAATCGGTCCTTCTGGCTTGAGCCCTGGGTCAGTATTCCATCTCACATTTATCTACTATGTCTTATGAATATATGAAATTTGACCAGAGGATATTTAGAAGTGGCAATATGGGCAGGTTGGATAACGGGTTGAAATGGGGTTAAGGTTGGGTTAGTTTCGCTTTTGAAATTTTTTATAAATAATTAATATAGTGATTGTGATTTCATAAAAAAACTATATCTGTAAAGTAATAATATAAAATTTCAAAACTGTAATTTAAAACAATCTAGCCACCTAGGAGGTTTGTGGATATATGATTATGCTTTTGGTGACGTTCAGCCTTTCTAACTTGATTATAAGATATCTTTCCAAGTTTAGTAGTTTGACCCTTTTATCAACAAAACACAAACCTAATTGATTCATCTTTCGTATAAATGGATGAAATTGCCACCTTCGTTGTTTTTTAGGCGACCATCTATAATAGATCTTAGTCCCTCAATATGTTTTCTTACTTAAAGTCTCTCCATTATGATTTATTTTTACCTACCTAAAGTCCCAAAATCTTTTATTGTACAAATCAAGTCCCTAAACAAAACCTTTTAGTTTCACACATGTGAAATTTAGGGACTCATAATTTAGGTATTTGATTGCTAAAACATCATAATCTCAATTTAAGTTTAACTAAATTTCACAAAAGTGCAGCTAGTAAGTATAGCTTAGAGACTTAATGTGCACAATAACGGGATGGCAACGGGGCGGGGATTGGTTATCCCGTCCCCGCTTAAAATAACCCCGGGGCCTTAACGGGGATCCCCGTCGGGTAGGAGGGGAAAACCGCGAGGATTCGGAGAACCCATTTATAGCAAACGTTTAATTAAATGATGAAGTTTTATTTCAAGATCATTGTAAAACCTAGATGAGTAAATTTATAGCGATTCAAATCATAAACGGGTACAAAATAAAAAAAAATCATAAAGAATACAATTATAAACTCGACCAACAATTATACATATGTGTACAAACAAATGAAATATTTGTTATTATATGATGTAAATATAAGAATAAGATCATATATAATATAAAATATAAATAAAATACTTATTATTATGTAAAAAATATGCGGGTTTATAATCAGTGTTTTAGTCTGGTTATCCGGGCGGGTATCATAAATCCCATCCCTGTTAAAAATAATCGGGTTTGGGGAAAACCTGCCCCATTTTAATCGGTTTTCGGTTTTCCCCATCAGTTACGGTTTTTTTTGCCATCGCATTATAAGTCATGGTTGAGGCCTTTGAAGGACTTTAGCTGGTCACTAAAAAAGTAAAAGGTATGGTGCATTGTGTGTATGCACAAGTCTTAGATGCTCAAAGATAATTTTAATCTGTTCCACCAGAATGCAATGATATGATCCTCCAATTGTGATTGCGTGTGACTCTTTTCATTTGATGTCATTCAGGTACATGCGCCCTGAAACAGCACAAGGCATATTTGTTAACTTCAAAGACTTGTATTATTACAATGGAAACAAACTTCCATTTGCCGCTGCTCAAATTGGTCAGGCTTTCAGAAACGAGGTCATGTGTTTATTTAAAATTTTGTGTTCGCAATTTTTCATTTAGTTATTTTAGTCAATATGTTTTTCTTTTTTAAATTTGTTATTTGAATGTTGATGCTTTTTATCTTGCACCATCTTTCCAACTTATCCAAAATTGTAAATCCGCAATATTATGCTTGGTCCATTCTTCTTCAAGGTTAATCATTAATTTAGTATTGAGGGGTTGTTTGGCTTTGTTGGAGTCTGGCAGAGTATGGTGATATTGGAATTCAAGATTTCATTTGACCAATTCCATGGCATGCTTGGTTTGAAAGTAGGAGGGAATTCAATTCCGTTGGAATTACAAAAGTTGATCAAATGAAGGAATCACTAATTTTGTGGGGTGGCTGATGGAATTAAAATATATTCTTTCAATTCAATTTAAGAAGAAAAGTAATACTATTGCATTAAATGTGTGGTCAAACCAGATTTAATTCCATTGCAATTCCTTTGACATATTTTATTCCTGCCAATAATATTCTGTGAACCAAACTTCTCTATAGCAATCTTATTACTTTGTCATCTTGCATGGTATATGGATGTTTGTCTAGGTATTGTTTACTAGAAACTGACATATGCTTCAAACTTTCAGATATCACCTCGACAAGGTCTTCTAAGAGTCCGTGAATTTACACTTGCGGAGATAGAGCATTTTGTGGATCCTGATGACAAATCACATCCAAAGTATTCTGAAGTTGCAAATCTAGAATTTCTCATGTTCCCAAGGGATGAACAGATGTCAGGGAAGTCTGCAAAAAGACTTCGTCTTGGTGATGCAGTTTCTAAGGTTAGCTTCCTTTAGAGATTAGATGAATTTTCTGCGTCTATATTATATATACATACATTTATTAAACACTGTTCTTTCCAGGGAATTGTCAATAATCAAACACTTGCATACTTCATCGGGAGAGTGTATCTATTTTTGACACGGCTTGGGATAGATGAAGAACGTTTGCGTTTCCGGCAGCATCTCCCAAATGAGATGGCTCACTATGCTGCAGACTGCTGGGATGCTGAAATTGAGTCTTCTTATGGTTGGATTGAGTGTGTTGGGATTGCAGATAGATCTGCCTATGACCTTCGTGCACACACGGTAAGCATTTATTGATATCCATAATCACTTATATGAATCATATTTGCATTTTGAGCTGAGGTGATTTTCGAGTTGTTGCTTATGAGATATTTTGGCGTCACTTAAGTTGTTTATTTAAACACTTGGCAGTTAATTGGCTTGTTATGCTTATTAATATAACGAGTTAGTTGCAAGAAATAGCAAATGCTTTTCCTTGTTATGGCACACTTTCAATTTTACATATGCTAATGTTCTTTTAAATTGATCATGATAATAGCCACCTAGTTTACATTTGTTTCCACTTCCAGCAAATGTATTACTTGAAAACATGAAAAATAACTCTGCACCGGTTTTCTTTGTTTTTTTTTTCCCATATCTTTCTCGATGTATTTTGATATCACACCGGATCGGCCCAGAAAGTTTGTGTTAAGCATATAGTTGGTTGTTGCCTTGTTTAGGCATATGGTGCCTTCTCTGCCTGCCTGCTTAGTGTTATTGAACTTCTAAAAAAGTTAATTAAAAATCAATTCTAGATATATAAATAAAAAATAAACTTGCATTGCCATGTCATCTGCCATAGAATCATAAATTACGTATTAGGCTTTCGTGGCATCCTTGTAGGAAAAAATCGTGACATCTCATTAGAATTTGGCAACATGTTTGGCAGCTAAACAATGCTGAATATGTGAAAGAAATGTGAGTAGGTTGCTTTCTGAGTAGAAATGAACGCACGTTGCTATAACAAGGAATTCTAGGGAAGTACATTACTGTATTCATGATTAACCCATATGTAATACCATGGCACTATGTGACTTTCACAATGTTCTGATTTCTACCTCAAAGTTCACTATGCTTTTTATGATGTTCTGGATACTTGCTTATTATAGGATAAAAGTGGCGTTGCTCTTGTGGCTCAAGAGAAATTTGCCGAACCTAAAGAAGTAGAGGTAATCATTCTATGTTACAAGTTGTTTTAGGTATTTAATTGAGCAAGCTGCTAACAATGTGTGTATTTTTAGAAACTGGTTATTACACCTGTTAAGAAGGAGCTTGGCCTTGCTTTTAAGGGTAATCAAAAGATGGTGGTTGAAGCATTGGAGGTAAATCAATTACATGCTTTAATACTATGTGTTTTTTCTTTCTCATCTATACCAATTGTCCCATAAATTGCAATGGTTGGTTTGTCACATAGTTGAATGAAAATGTTTAGACATACATTGAATTCTTGAATCATGAATGGATTACCCTACTTTTTTAGCTTATCTAAATCATTAAACAACACCTTTTAAAATTGAAGATAACAATGCCGAGTCATCATTTTTTAAAGTGTCCTAGCTGAAGCTAAACTAAATACATTTATACTTCTAACATAGCATACTACTAGCTTAAAACCTTTTCATCTTGATACTTGTGCCTTATACTTAAGATTGGTAATTGTACTCCAACCTGGTCTTCAACTTGCCTGAGTTTTCATTAGTAACAGGTGTTTTCAAACATGCAACTACCGATTTGTCTTGGTAAGCATCAAATTCTTCGGGGACTTCTTTTTCTTCTTCCACACCTGCATTGTATGGATTTTTTATTTGATCATGTTTATGTTTGCAAATTCTAAAATACTGGGTTTCTCTCGTTATATTTATGATTCAAATTGTGCTATTTGTTATTCAACATTAATCGTTTCCACTTGTCATATGGTAAACCTCTATAATTGTATACAAGGAAATTATATTGATATTTCTACAAAAGTTGGCTGTTGAAAAATTTGGATAACTGATAGTTTATTAGCTCAAATTTTGGGACCTTACGTTGAAGGGGTGTTTGGATTGAGGGTATGGGTTGAAGGTTTAAATATATGTTTGACTTGAGATTTGAGTAAATGGGAAAGACAACAAAAAAGGGGAATATTCCATACCTGCTTGCTTTCAAAATTTAAACCCATAGGCATAGTAATTTTTGACTGCAACCAAAGTACCAAACACTACCAGAATGTCAAAAATGGGGATAGTAAAACAATCTTGTGGTCTAGACTCTAGAGTTACATCAATTATTTTTAAGAGTAGCAGAATTTACTTGAAAAGTCTTCATAGATGTATGTAAATGTAGTAATTTTCATGGAATATCTAGGGGTTAATTGCACCAAATAGCCATTTTTTGAGTTAGTACACATTGACGTTATATACTATTTTTTGTGCACGTTTAGTGTTCAAACTTTTAAGAGTGTTCCAATTAGGTAGTTGAACTATCGATAAAATGACGTCTAATAGCTATGTATTTTTGAGTTTATACACGTCTTACATGTAGTTCAACTACTTAACTGGAACACTTTCGAAATTTATTTACCAAATGTGCACAAAAAAAGTACATAGCATAAAAGTGAACGAACTCAAAAGTATATAGCTATTATTTAGGCACCATTTTCCTGATGTCTAAAATTGAATCTTAGCTACGGCTGGATTTAAGTTCTATTCTATTAAAAAAATTTCTTAGGCAATGAGTGAAAAGGAGGCTATGGATATGAAGGCTGGTTTGGAATCCAATGGGGAGGTAGAGTTTGAAGTTTGCACCCTTCAGAAAACGGTTACAATAAAGAAAAACATGGTTTCAATATCAAAGGAAAAGAAGAAAGAACACCAGAGGGTTTTTACGCCTTCTGTGATCGAACCTTCTTTTGGCATTGGACGGATCATCTATTGCCTCTATGAACACTCGTTCTACATGAGGCCAAGCAAAGCTGGAGATGAACAGCTGAACGTTTTCCGTTTCCCCCCTCTTGTGGCTCCTATCAAATGCACCGTTTTCCCGTTGGTCCAGAATCAGCAGTACGAAGAAGTTGCTAAACATATCTCTAGATCTCTCACTGCAGCCGGGATTTCAAACAAGAAAGATATTACAGGTACGCCATCAATATGCTTTATAATTTTAAATTGAAAGCTTCATCTCAATAGAACTTGTAAATTGGGTGCGGGTTAAACTTGATACTTTGTTAAAACAAACTCAAAATTGGTTGGGTTGGTTTGAAATGCTTGATTCACCAGGTCCATTTCAATGTAAACTTTTCCTTGAATTTATTATCAGCTTTAACACTAATGTTGACCGTTCTTTCTATATCAATAATTTAAATAAAAACCTTTCTTTTGGTATATAAACAAACATATGAAAATGAGTTGCAAACTTAAATGATGAAAGCTCTAATATGTTACGTGTTCATTTAAAGGTACATCAATCGGGAAACGATATGCAAGAACTGACGAACTTGGTGTGCCATTTGCTGTTACTGTGGATTCAACGGAATCGGTGACAATTCGTGAGAGAGATAGCAAGGATCAAATCCGTGTTAGCATGGGTGAGGTAGCAGCAGTGGTGAAGGATGTCTCCGAGGGGCGGTGCACATGGGCTGATATTTTAAAGAAATATCCTGCTCACAATTCTGCTTCTGCTGATGAGTGAAAACTCAGATTTTTATGTAAGATCACTTTTACCATTTTCCCTTTCCAAACATGACTATATATCTTTCTATTTACTAAAAAAACAGACTTGACCTTAGGTCATACAGGATTTTTTCGGGTCCGTTCACTTTGTTGAAAAATATTTCAGAAGAATGTAATTTCTTGGTGTTGGCTATATATGTGTGTGTCTACGGTGTGGATTGGCATCCTCGTAAATCCATTTCTTGGTGTTGGCTCTATATGTGTGTCTACGGTTCACACTTACTTTTAACCGTATCCGAACCGTGCACACCCCTAACTGCCACCATCAGAAAACAAAAAGGTCCATCCTCATAAATCGATTTTGTGGATTGTCATCCTGATGCGAAAAAAAAAAGGATCGATTTGGGTTCGTGTGTTTTCGCAGAAGTCCTTCCTCATACAAATTGGAAATGACGAATCGGAACGAAATTAGTGTTTAATTTGTTTGTAACTAATTTAAAGGTTTAATGCAAAATGAAAGTTCCTCAAACAATTTGAAATCTCAGTTTATGGTTTGGTGTTGATTGTAGATTTTAAAGATTCTGAATTTTTGATTTTTTTTATTCATTATGTGTTTGTTCTATTAAATCCATGGATCCTTCCTCAAAGTAGATTTCGTTCATTTCCAAGTTTTGTTCGTTAAATCATGAGTTCATTGATATGAGTTTTTTCCCGGATTTGGTAAGATGAAAGTCGCGATGGAGTATTATTCCTACAACATAGAAGTTGGGAGAAACTAAGGTCCTATTTGGCTCACGAAATGAAATTAGAAGGAATCAGAAGTTATTTATAGTGTTTAAACTTTTGGATTATAAAAAATAATGAGTAACATCTTGTTTACATTCCATCAACTTCAATATATTAAGAAATTCATATCTCCTAACTATTGATGGAATTAAGATTCTTAATATTGCGCAATATATATATATATATATATATATATATATATATATATATATATATATATATATATATAGAGTCAGGTTCTATGGGGCACCATATGCATCGGGACCCAAAAAAAGAACCAACCACAACCCTTGGATTAAATGATTATTGGTGCATCCGCGATGCACATAATTGTTATGCATAGGGGTATTTTGGGAAAAATAATATATCTAATTAAATAAAATTTAATTTTACATTAATTGAATATTCCATCAAATAACCAAACAATAAATGCTAAATTAAATTAATTGATACACTTCCAAAATTACAAAATCTAAACAAATTCAAAAAAATATGATTTGATGTGGATGCATCTAATGTTAATCTTTCAATTCGTGATACATCTAGGATGATTTCATCCTCATCTTTGGCATATTCATCATCTTCTTAGTCCCACCATCATGCATCATCAAAATAGTGATGCAAATTCGTCGGATTCATCTTTAACATGAAGCATCTTCATCGGATTCATCAAAAATCATAATGCATTTTCATCGAAAATCATCTAAAAACACGATTCATCTTCGGCCATATTTCATGTCAATGCATCTAATGTTCATCCTTCAATTCGTGATGCATCTCGAATCTTCATTCTCATTTTTGGCCATATTCATCATCTTCTTCGTCTCACCATCATGCATCATCAAAAAGTGATGCATCTTTATCGAATTCATATTCAAAACACGATGCATCGGATTCGTCTTCCATTAATATCGGATAAACAACATGTATCATCATCTTTCTTTGGTCATAAATTTATTGTAATATTCGTTCACCATCATGCATCATGTTCGTTATCAACGTGTTCATCATCATGGTCGGATGCATCGTGTTCATCTTCAACGTATTCATCTTCATCTTCAATGGGTTTATGTTGGATTCATCATTCATATCTAATTCATCTTCGTTCAACAAAAGCACGGTGGTGGTGGTGGTTGTCGTGGCGGTAACGGTGCATTGTCGTGGTGGTGGCGATGGATTGCCAATGTCATGGAGGTTGTGGTTGTGGTTTCTCGGGGGTGATGACAATGGTGGTAGGTTGCCGCAATGGTGATGATGGTGGTGGAGGTGGGTTGCCACAAGAGTGGTGGTGATGCGATGGTGGTGGTGGTGGTGGTGGTTGTGCGGCCATTGATGGAGATGGAGAAAGGGGTTGCCATTGATGGGGAGGGGGAGAGAGAAAGGTGGAATAAATAGGAAATATAATTAATTTTTAGATTTAACTTCCTAATATAGTTTTATTCTATTTTTAATAATTAATTAATTTAAATACAATAAATATTCCAATAATACCCATAGTGCACCCTTAGTAATTTATTATGCATTTTTGGTTCTCAGTGGTTCCCAATGCATTGTGGTGCCCCATAGAACCTCAATATATATATATATATATATATATATATATATATATATATATATATCTTTTCCAATCTTAGACACAATTCCATATCTCCACCTATGAACATTATAATTTAAATTGTAATTCATTAAATTTTCATTTTGCGAGACAAACGAGTTACATAGTCAGGATTCTAGTCTTGGGGGTGCCAAATAAGTAATTATAAGTTTATAGGTTTTGAAAAACCTAAAAATGTAACATAATCATTTAAAATAATGTTATGGGACATTTGGCTCGCGGATTTTCTGAGATTCACTGTGATTTGCATTGAAAACCTATGTTAGGTTTACAGATTTAAAAACATAGTGTTTCTTAAATCATATCATTCTTTGTTATTTTAAAAACTCAGCCTCCCTTGAATTTTTAAATCTCAATTATCTTGCATTATTTATATTAGCAAATTTATTCTTAAAGATAATGTAGATTCGTTGATAAAATATTGACGAATAAAAACGTTGCATAATGTAATCATTCAACAGAATGCAAATCTCAGTGAACAATCAATGAATTAAATGCAACCTATATATATATATATATATATATATATATATATATATATATATATATATGTATATGTATATATATAGATATATAGATTGAGGTTCAATTGAGAACTTTTATGCATCGGGGCACCTCGAGGCACTTTTGTGCATCGGATAATCCACCAAGGGTGCACAAAGGGCATTTAGGGAAAACTAAAGACATGATAATTAATTTATTTTTAAAAATCATTAAATGATAATTAGAAGTTACATTTTGAATTAAAATTTCATTAACTACATTCCTCATTTTCCTCCTCATCTCTCTCTCTCTCTCTAATCGTGTTCTTCATGATTTTCTTAGTAATGATGATTTGAAAACGAAGAATAACGATGAACAACGATGATGATGAACATGAACAAGAGAGGTAACCGATGATAATTATGAAGAACATGATGCATAGATGGATGATGAACGATGAATAATGATAATGCATAGATGGATGATGAACAATGACAATGCATAGATGGATGATGAACGATGAACAACGAAAAATGATGATGCATAAATGGACGATGAACAATGACGATGCATAGATGAATGATAAACAAGTTGAACATGATGCATAGCTCAATTGAATAATATGAACGACAAACACGATGCATAAAAAAAATGATGAACAAGTTGAACACGATGCATAAATGAATTTTTGTATTTTTTTTTGTTAAATGCGTCTTTTTTTAACATGATGCATAGATAAACAAGATTAACGATGAAATGCATCGATATCCATCATCTTTTTTTGAATTTGTGTAATTTTTGTTAAATTTGAAAATGTATCAATTGAATTTTATTTGGCATTTATTATTTGATTATTTGTTGAAATATTAAATTTAATGAGGTATGCATATTCCCCAAAATGCCCTTCCTTGTTTGTTCCTATAATGCACAAGTTGCATAAAATTGTCCAACTATTTACCCTTTTGCCATTAATCTAATCCATACAATTTTTTGATCTAATGGTTGATACGGGTTCTTTTGTACCTCGATGCATAAAAGTTCTCAATTGAACCTCCCTATATATATATATATATATATATATATATATATATATATATATATATATATATATATATATATATATATATATATATATATATATATATATATATATATATATATATAGTCAGGTTCAAATAAGTACTTCTCGAAATCAAGTGCACCCGAAGGTACCAATCTTAAAAAACTTTTTTAAAATTTTTTTTCACATAACCATGTTTAATTTAATGTTATACACATGATATATTAATTTCACATAGATCCACACTTTCTGTGTCCCTAAAAATTATGTGAATGCTCAATGCATATTTATATGAATGGTCATCCATGTGAATGGTCATTTCACACCATGTAAATGGTGTGAATAACCATTCACATGATCTTTTTTTACCATTCACAAGATTTATGATGTTGTTCCTTTTGAAAAAAAGTCTTATAATGTTGTCTTATACATGTTTATTAAAAAAAATATATGTGAATGATCATTCATATTAAGGTACGCTGGGTACGCTGGAATCTCATAGGTACGCTAATGAACCTGATTTTATATATATATATATATATATATATATATATATATATATATATATATATATATATATATATATATATATATATATATATATATATATATATATATATATATATATATATATATATATATATATATATATATATATATATATATATATATATATATATATATATATATATATATATATATATATATATATATATATATATATATATATATGGAGAAGGAGGTGGGAAGGGGGACATTTCTTTCTAAGGTGGCTTGGCCACTGACGAGTTGTAATTATTAATTCACTATGATAAATAGTATTAACAATGTTATATATAGGGAAAATCATGTAAAAACCCAATATATTTTTACTATTTTTCGAATAAGTCATAGCACCAAAAATATTTTCATAAAAGTCCCTACACTTAAAAACGTTTTCATAAAAATCACTGCACATAAAACGTTCACATAAAAGTCTTTTAACTTAACAAAATTTTATGAAAAACATCTGAAAAATTCTTAAAAATCCTATAAAACAACACATTTCGTTAAAAAAAATTCAAGTTGAATGACTTTTATGGAAACGTTTTTGCTACAAGAACTTAATAAAAAAATATCAAAAGTTCGTTGGTTTGTTGTATAATTTTCCCATATATATATATATATATATATATATATATATATATATATATATATATATATATATATAATATATATATTATAATAAATGAGAACAATTATTGCCACGTGTCATCCTCTTAATACCCTCATTTTTCATTTTTCCACTCTTTTTCGAAAAATAAAAATTACATTAATTTTAGTAACATTGATATCATTTAATTCATTTAATTTGAACTTTTGAAGCTTATTATTTTGGACAAATGACCAAAAATAGTAACATGTTTTGGCTTTTTTAGCATTAATAGTAACATTATTTATTTTTTATCATTAATAGTAACAACTTTTTATTTTTCTATCAATAATAATAATGGGTGACCAGTAAACCTGTTTAGCAGCTAACCAACTTTTCAGTTATCAAAAATAGTAACATTTTTTCAAATTTTTATCTATAATAGTAACATATCAAATTAAAAACATAATCTTTTTTATTTTATTAAGTTTTCTAATATTCCATAAACACTAAAATAAACCAAAATTTTTATTCCAAATATTTACGGATAAATAATATTCGATTATTTATTCATAATTATATATAATATGAATGAAAAAAATACTGTGAATCATTTCAATTTTCACTTTTTTCAACAAAAAAAACTACGAACCATCATTTTCTTAGTTTTCCAAATAAAATAATACAAATCGTTCTGTTAGATATTTTATTTCGATCATAAGGAGTTGTTTTGTAATAATTATTATCTTAGTATTTAGTGTTGTATTTATTTCCTTTGTA
Source organism: Centrapalus pauciflorus (assembly GCA_020465985.1). NCBI lineage: Eukaryota > Viridiplantae > Streptophyta > Magnoliopsida > Asterales > Asteraceae > Centrapalus > Centrapalus pauciflorus. The sequence continues at coordinate 450,279 of JAANYP010004253.1, forward strand.
ATTTACGTTTATGTAATAGTCAAGGGACCAAAGTGACAATATGTAATACTTAATTAAAGGAGCCTAGAAATAAGCTCCTAGGGTTTCTAAATGAAATACGGTTGACATTTGAGAAAAACATCCAGCCGCCACTTTGCATTATTCTCCCAACATTCTCTTTGTCTTCTTCATCATTACACAATTATTGAGCATTGATTCTTCTTGTGTTTGATAAGAAACATTAAAGGTGCTGAAATATTTACGGGATTACATATTACAATTGGTATCAGAGCTCAGAAAGGTGGATTTCAACTAAAACTTTCGGATTCTGCTGGGTTTTCATAGTATTCTTCGTGTTCTTCATTTCCATCCGGTTAGATCTTCATTTACCTCTGTTTTTCTGTGTTTCTTGTGTTATTATAGTCTTATAATCATCACAAAATCATCCTCTACTGATTTTAAGCTCATTCAGTTCCATATTTCTTTTAAAATCATCAAAAATCGATTATTTCATTAAGTTTGAAAATATGGGTTTTTAGTGGGTTTTTAGCATGTTCTATGCTGTTTTTAAGTGTTTTTAGGTTATTTTAAATCACCACAAGTGTTTAAAATAGTTTATAAATTGTTTAGAACTGTTTTTTAGGCTTTAAAATTGAAAAAATCGAATTCTGCTCAGTTCTGCCTTAGAAAACTGAAAAAACCTGCTGTATTTCGGATCCCTTACTGTAGCAATTCGGACCACTTAGGAACCAAATTCGGACCACATATCACCCAAATTCGGACCTCACTTCGGACCAATTCGGACCATATTTAGGTGCAATTCGGACCCCCCCATCAGCCTATTTCGGACCCCACTTAGGTCCCATCCGAACTTCGGACCATCCGAAGTTCAGATCAGACTTTCCATTTTTCATTTTTGGACTTGTCTTTAAATTTTTCCTATTTCGGACCATATCAATTTCGGACCATCCGAACTCGGATTATCCGAATTCGGTCCCCACCTAGACATTTCCTAGGACCTGTCCACTATTCATCCGAATTCGGCCCATCCGAATTCGGTCCCTTAGTTCCATCCGAATCCGTTTTTCCATCCGAATCCGTATTCCATCCGTATTAGGTCCCCACCCGCATCACTGTTCATCCAAACTAGGAGTCCATCCGAATTAGCACTTCATCTGGACCATAGACCATCCGAATTACTGTTCACCCGAAGTAGGTTCCCATCCGAATTGCTTCATCCATCCGAATTCGGTTTCACCATCCGAAATCCAAGCTATCCGAATTCGATTCTTAGCATCCGAAATCCTGTCTATCCGAACCCATTCCATCCGACTTTCACTTCCATCCGAAATCAGTACTATTCGTCCTAACTCCAGCCCATCCGTGTCCAGTTTCCACCTTTAAGATCTTCATTTTTAATCAGCACCCATCATCATGTCTCACGAAGCTCTCGTACTCGGATCTGAGAACAGACCACCTGTTCTCTATCCAGACGAGTATGAACAATGAAAATCCCGGTTCCTTAAGTTCGTTGGAATGCAACCGCTTGGGAATTTGATGCTTCAATCCATTTCCGAAGGACCCGTCATCTATTATCGGGAGATAGCAGCCCGACCTAAGGCTGACCCCCCTGTCCAAGCCTCTAAAGTTGAACGAGAACCGGCAAATGACGCCGAGAGAGACCGGCAGCATGCTGATAAGAGGGCAGAGTATCTGATCTATCAAGCCCTCCCCACTGATATTCTGGTTGGTGTAGACAGCAAAATGTCTGCAAAAGAAATGTGGGACGAATTGGAAGTCCAGATGCTGGGGGCAGATCTCGATGATCGTGCCAAAATGGAGGAGGCAAAGGCTAAGTTTACGGAATTCCGCGCCAAAGACGGGGAATCTCTACAAGCCACTTTTACCAGGTTCTGTGCGGTCCTAAATGAGTTGAACAAACTGCACATCAAGAAGGATAGGGATGATATCAACATCCAGTTCATTGTCGCCTTAGCCCCCGAGTGGCAGCTTGCATGTCGGGCCACGAAACGAGTCCTGAACATTCCTGAGGTATCAATCAATGTCGTTTTTAAGGAGCTCAAGAAGTATCAAGGGGATGTGGATCAACAGAAGCTGATGGCAAATCAATTGGCCTCTCTACTGCTATCAGCCAACACCGGGTTGAAACCAAATGATTCTCTCGCCTTGATCACCAACACACAGATTCCGACACCATCCTTTGCTCCAGGTTCTTCGTCGTCGCAGTACAGGTATGCTTCTCCTCCGTGTGAGGTCTATGATGAGGAAGAAGCTTCTATTCAGGAACAGATAGCCTTGTGAACCAACTGTCTCCAACAGCTACGGTTCTCCAACAAGACTAACAATCAACTCCGTTATGACACCGGTCCACGGAGATACTCAGATGACAGAAGGGATGACCGACACGATGACTATCGAAGGGATGAATACCGTAGGGATGATCGGGATGATCGCAAGTATGACGATAGACGCGACTATCGAGATGATCGCCGTTATGAAAGGCGAGACGATAGGCGTGATGATCGAAGGGACGACAGGCGGGACGATCGAAGGGATGATCGTAGGGATGACCGCCGGGATGAGAGGAGAGAACCCGAACGAAGGGACAGGAGGCGTGATGACAGCCGAGAGCATCGCCGGGCCGATAAGAGGCCGGCGGAAAGAAGAGAGGAACGGCCGAGAGCAAATGAGCCGAAGGCAGCGGATGAACGTCTCTGCTACAAGTGTGGCAAACCGGGCCACTTTGCTAGGGAGTGTAAAAACAATTTCGACAGAGACGTCGCATACTACGAGAGAAAGCTTGAGGCCGCCAAGAAAAGAACGGATGCGTTAGCCCTCGTCGCCAGAGTTCCAGGACCTCCTAAATTTTCAAAAAGGGGGAGATTGTTAGATATTTTATTTCGATCATAGGGAGTTGTTTTGTAATAATTATTATCTTAGTATTTAGTGTTGTATTTATTTCCTTTGTAATTTATGTTTATGTAATAGTCAAGGGACCAAAAGTGACAATATGTAATACTTAATTAAAGGAGCCTAGAAATAGGCTCCTAGGGTTTCTAAATGAAATACGGTTGACATTTGAGAAAAACATCCAGCCGCCACTTTGCATTATTCTCCCAACATTCTCTTTGTCTTCTTCATCATTACACAATTATTGAGCATTGATTCTTCTTGTGTTTGATAAGAAACATTAAAGGTGCTGAAATATTTACGGGATTACATATTACACATTCCATTTTTTAGTTTTTTTTTTCCAATCTAAACGGGTCATAGTTTTTTTATTTAAAAAACAATAAATCTAAATGAGTGTCAATATTTTTCATTCATAAACTATAAACCACAATGAGTCATGGTTTTTCCATTCATTGAAAAACTAAAAAATTAATAGATCGCAATACATTTTCATTCGTAGTACTTTTCATTTGAAATAAAAAAATTACAACTTGGTCAGCTTTTTAGTAAATTCCAAACGAAATTGATTACAAACCACAACTTTTAGTTTTCCCGAATGAAAAACTACAGCCCAATAATGTTTTAGATTTTCTTACAAAAAACTATAAATCATTTTGATTTTTCGTAGAAAATAATTGCAATTCATTTATTTTTGTGTTTTTAACAACGAAAAAAACTATAATTTATTTCAGTTTATAGTTTTGCCGAATGAAAAGTATTGCAATCCATAAAAATGATACATAACCACTTGTACGAAACTATAAACTGAAGTAATTCATACTTTTTTTCGTTGTTAAAATCACAAAAATAAATGAGTTGCAATTATTTTGTAAAAAAATCAAAATGATTTATAGTTTTTTGTAAAAAAAAAATTAAAAACATGATTGGGTCATATTTTTCCTTCGGGAAATCTAAAAGTTGTATGGTTTGTAATCAATTTTGTTTGGAATTTACTAAAAAGTTGATCAGTTTGTAATTTTTTTATTTCAAATGAAAACTACTACCAATGAAAAACTATTGCGACCCATTCATTTTTTAGTTTTTAAATGAATGGAGAAACCATAACTCAATGTGGTTTATAGTTTTATAAATGAAAAATATTGAGACTCATTTTGATTTTTTGTTTTTTAAATAAAAAAACTATGATCCATTTAGATTTAAAAAAACTAAAAATATGAAACGATTTGTATTATTTATTCAGAAAAACTAAGAAAATGATGGTTTGTAGTTTTTAGTTGTAAAAATTGAAAATTGAATTCACATTTTTTCATTCATATTATATATAATTGGGAATAAATAATCGAATATTATTTATCCGTAAATATTCGGAATAAAAATTTGGTTTATTTGGGTGTTTATGGAATATTAGAAAACTTAATAAAATAAAAAAAATTATATTTTTAATTTGATATGTTACTATTATTGATAAAAATCTGAAAAGATGTTACTATTTTTGATAAATGAAAAGTTGGTGACCTGCTAAATAGGTTTACAGGTCACCCATTACTATTATTGATAGAAAAATAAAAATTGTTACTATTATTGATAAAAAATAAATAATGTTACTATTAATGATAAAAATGTCAAAACTTGTTACTATTTTTGGTCATTTGCCATATTATTTTTGTTACTAAACTAATTGAAACTAGAATTTATACCTAAATAAACATTTTCAAATTAACAAGCTAAAATAAAAAATTTTAAAAATCTATAAGATAATAAACTCAAGTTTAAATATTCCAAAGAATAAATAATTTTAAAACACTTAGTAAAATAAAAAATTCAAATTTAAAATAAAAAATTTTAAAAGATCAATAAAATAATAATTTTCAAAATTAAATGTCTGAAAGAATAAATATTTTTATGAAATAATAATTAAATACCTTATTATACAATAAATTTGAAAAATTTGTACTAATATTTTCTAAATATTTTGAATCACATATTCACCGTCTTTTATTGAAGTAAACATTGACTTAAAGTCATCATTTTTACTATTAACTCAATGATTTTGTATGTGTCATCTATTTAATGGTTTTATTGTATTTAATTTTAAAAGTATTAAAGGGTCTTAAGGGATTGCACCTTTCTATAAATTTTAAATGTTATAACTAAATTTTTATATCAATCCATGTAATACATGGGTATTAAGCTAGTAATAATAATAATGGAGAACATCCAAATGTGACATGTCATCTTCACGTTTCACAAAGGATACATCTACATTAATAAAACAAAATGTTTAGTGACACATTTCAATCTTCAACTAATCAAAATTATATTTCCCTTTCAATATTCCTAATATAATTCTTTCAATTTCTTCATTTAGTTTTTGTGAAAATTTAATACTAATTACTATCTAATTTAACATCTATTAATGAAAGTCAATATAATTAAATGTTTTAAAATTTAAAATCTATATTCACGAAAACGTGATTTAAAATATTTATCACTGAAAAATATTTTAAAATATGTTACCAACATAATCAATTTTTAAAATGAGTACAAGTTTTCTCATATATGAAAAATGATTTTAAAATATTTATTACTGAAAAATACAATACATCTAAATTTTGACATAACAACATAGTATATAATAATGGATCATATAATTGAAACATTATATTTTTATAAAATTAAAAAAAATATTTTTAAATTTAAATGCAATAGTTTTCTTATCTTTGCTATTTGTTTAATATAATTAGCTCATAATAAATTGTATTCATATTTGATATAACTATAATAAATATGCTATTTGTTTAGTATAATTAGTCTAACCATTTTTCATTGCACAAAAAACATCTAACTGACTAAAACTTTTTAAATTTGTATTTTTTTAAATATGACTTGCAACCGTTTAGCCGGTTGCAACCTGATGACATCTGAATTTTTTTAATAGTTTTTTTTTTTGCATAATAAACCTCCAACTTGTTTAGTTTTTTTGATTAAAGTACCAAACTATTTTTATAGCACAAACAACCTCCAACCAATAAAAATCAATAAACTTAAGTTTCCTTCACCGATTGGATTTTGATGATATTGAAATTTATTAACACTTTATATATTAAACAAAGAACCCGTTCTTTGATGAAACCTCCACCCTCTAGCGAACCTCACTGCACTGGTTTAATCATATTCAGAAGCTAAAATGAAACCTAAATAAACAAAATTGAACTTAAGATTGAACAAAAAATGCAATTCGTGAACACAAAACGAAATAGATTCCATCAGCACAAATGAAGTTGAAATTCAAGATTAATGGTCAAAAGTCAATTAGACATACATACATAAAATAAACAACTTTGAACACAAAGAGGGAATGAAGTAATTGGAATTGCCTTAGGCTCCGTTTGTTTTTTTTAGAGTTTAGACGTCTAAATACTTTTTACATTCTGTTTGATAAGATGTGAAAAAAAGTCTAAAAACTGTTTAGATAAGAATGTTTGTTTTTTAATTTAATAAAAATGTCTTATTACATACAATTTATTAATTTTATAGTTTTTAATTATAATAGAATTTTTTATATATAGAATATAAATATCTACATACCCAATTTTGATACTCAAACAATTTAACCTGTTTTACCCAAATTACCCATCTCATTTATTCTGTTTAAACTACTTTGTAGATGATTTTATATATTTATATCAAAAATGAATAACTCATTTAACCTGTTTAAACTACTTTGTTGATGATTTCACCTTTTATACCAAAACCGAATAACTCATTTAACCAAAACCGAATAACCCCATACCCATTTAACCCGAAACTAATTTACCTGACTCTTTATTTGGTTCGGGTTCGACTAGCTAACCCACACGCTTAAACCTGAATAACCCGATACCCAATTAACATAAGAGCCTAGTTACATGATGATATTAGAAGAGGAATAAAGAGTGTTTGTTAAGGAAGGAAAAGTGAGGGAAAGGTGAAGGTTTTAAGGTGTGTGGGGGTCCCACTTCTATCTTTGATGTGCTTCTCGAGAAACTTACTTTGACACTCGTCTCCTCTCCCTATTGTTCCCTATAGCCTATTTACTTCTTCTACCTCTGCCTTTCAATCAAACCCTTTGTTATTGTTGTGCTGTGGTTAAACAATGTAATCAATCAACAAGAATGAGAAAGAAAGAAATCTTTATTGTCAAGAAATCAAAGAAATTGATACATGAAATTGAGAGAGAACAAAATCGTGAGGAAGAAGAAAACTATTAATTTCGTATGTACTGTAATTGAATTGTGAGAGAATGAAATTCGTACATCTCATGCATGCACGTATATATAGTAATATGCAACTTTCACTTTGGCCCCTTCTAGAATGGAACACTATCCAATTACAACCCTTTGACTTTAGTAAAGTCATTTATTCATTTTAATTATTGACAAACTCCACCTTGACTTTAGCTAAGTCAAATGTGAATTCCAATTTCCGACGTTTCTGAACTTCACTTCAGGAATTGTCTTCGTTAACATATCTGCTGGATTATCCTTCGTACCGATTTTCACGACTCTGATTCGCGACTCAGATCTGATGAAATGGTAACGAACATCAATATGCTTGGTACGATCATGAAAGACTTATCCTTCGCCAGACTAATAGCACTCATGCTATCAAAGTGTATCAACGTCTTCTCCTGATCTACTCCCAGATCTCCAATCAGACCTTTCAGCCATATTGCCTCCTTGGCTGCCTCAGTTAGCGCCATATACTCTGCTTCAGTAATGGATAAAGCTACTGACGACTGAAGTGTTGCCTTCCAGCTTATCACCGCATTACCGAGCGTAAACACATAACCTGTAAGCGATCTCCGTCTGTCCAGATCAGCAACATAATCCGAGTCTGAGTACCGGATTACTTCAACATTCCGATCACCTCCATAAATGAGACCAACAACCATCGTACCTCTGAGATAACGAAATACTCGTTTAACTGCCACCCAATGATCTTTCTTCGGATTACACATAAAGCGAGACACCACACTCACAGAGTATGCTAAATCTGGTCTCGTATAGACCATCAAAAACATCAAACTTCCCACAGCCTGAGAGTAGGGAACGTTTGACATTTTCTCATCATCACCCTCAACTCCATTAGACACCACCAATGAAGGACGAAAACTTGATGACGACAGATTGTTCACTGGCTTCGCATCGTACATCCCAAATCTACGCAGTATCTTCTCAATGTAGACTTGCTGCGACAAGAACAACCTTTTGTTCTTTCGGTCTCGTAAGATATCAATCCCCAGAATCCTCCTAGCAGAACCTAGATCTTTCATCTCAAACTCGGTACTGAGAAGCTTCTTCACGCGTTGAACTTCTCGTATATCTTTAGCAGCGATCAGCATATCATCTACATACACCAACAAGTAAAGCATGCTTACATCTTTCAAGTTCTGGTGATATACACAGCAGTCATAGGGACTTCGAACAAATCCATGACCCACCATAAAAGCTATTAAACCGCTTGTACCACTGTCTTGGGGACTGTTTCAGGCCATACAACGATCTTTTCAACAAACACACCAAATTTTCTTATCCTGGCTCCACATAACCTTCCGGTTGTGACATATAGATCTCTTCATCCAAATCACCATGCAGAAATACCGTCTTCACATCCAGTTGTCCCAACTCCAAGTCACCATGTGCGACTAGCGATAACAACACCCTGATTGACGTATGGCGAACCAACGGGGAGAAAATTTCATTGTAGTCGAGACCTTCCTTCTGACTATAACCCTTGGCTACCAGTCTGGCCTTGAATCTTACTTCTTCTGACTGTTCGATGATGCGAGTGTCGTTAACCCGTCAAAAATAACCACTAAATACCTTAGAAGCTAGGGTAAGTAGGGATCGTATCCACAGAGAGCGAGAGGTTAAATGCACGTATTCGAGCGACTAACGTTGTGATTTAAATAGTTTGGAAAGATTGATTGGTTGAAAAAGACGATTAATTGATTTATAAAATTTATTACTTGCGTGATTTGTAAAAAGAAAACTTAACGGAGTTGTTTGATTAAATAAAATACGAAGATAACCATTCCTGGATTCCACACTTACCTTTGTATTTAATTCCATAAACGATGTGAAGATTACATAGACATAACCTTCTTATAATTATTATTAGAATCGTTAGGTGATCTTGGGCATAGCGCGTGACACGTTGATTACTCGTCATAATTAAAAAAATAACTCGGCACGAATAATAAAATATCAACGAACTATTTTGCGAAACGCAAGCAAACAAATAACAATCATTCGTTCACAATCAAAACATAAATAATAAAACCATGCAAACATAAGAAATCGTTCATGAAAATTAAACACTTAGCGTTGTGCTTCCTCCGAGAATGATTATTGTGAGATTAGCCGGACATCCTTGGTGTAATACTCCAGAGTTGTGTATCCGTCTTCATAGCAATGTCGTAGCTTGACTCGTGTGCTCTTCGTACTCGTCTTCGCTCAAAAGGGGCCTCTTTCTAAGCTTTTCTCTCCCAAAAAACGATCTCTTTTTCTCATATCTGCTTTTGTATTTATAGGAAAGTGCTGGAAACCCCAAAAACGGCTGAAAAATTAATTTAATGGGTTGGGCGCAGCCGTAGGCGCAGGGCGCCTGCGCCTGACTGTAAAATCCGTATTTTGGCGAATTAATTCTTTCTGTTGAGCACGTGGTCTGGGCGCAGGGCTGCGCCCCTCTCTGCGCCTGACTCTGAAAGTTTTTTCTGATTTCTTTCCTTTTTTCGCCAATTTAAACTGGATTTTATTTACCTGCACAAGCACAGAATATATTCAATAGTAGCACATTCTACGACATTTTCTTACTTAAAACAACTCTTTTATATTAAATAAACATGGTAATTTATAACCCGATCATTCGACACTGACTTTCTTCTTGAAAATCCATTTGCAGCCAACTACCCTCCTACCTTTCGGTAATTGAACAAGAACCCATGTCTTATTCTTGTGCAGAGATTCAATCTCTTCAGACATCGCACCAGACCACCGATCTGGATCTTTAGACACAATTGCTTCCCGATAGGAATTAGGCTCGTTTGAGCTGTCTATATCTTCAGCAACCTGTACAGCATAAGCGGCCATGTCTTCAAAACCATATCGAGTCGGCGGTTTTATCTGTCTCCTCGATCTCTCTTGAGCTAGCGAGCTTCCGGGCTCCACCTTCACGAGATAACCCCGAACTCGAACCCTGAACAAATGACGTCCCCAAGCCTGAATCTGTCAACAGTTCACTCCCGTATTCCACATCTTCTTCTCTGGACTCGTTCTTAACGTTCACTTGGTTTTCTTCTTCATTCACAAACTCTACCCTGTTGTCACTCGAACCACGATCAGACACATCGTGTTCCTCCACCTTCTTGGTGACACTCTCCTTGGTAGAATACATCTTCTTTTCATCGAACGTAACATCACGGCTCAGCACTATTCTCATCTCATCTGGAGAGCAAACTCTGTAACCCTTAACACCATCTCCATACCCCATGAAAACACCTTTCTTGGCCCTTGGTTCCAATTTACCAGCATTTACATGGTAATATGCCGGACACCCAAACACCCTGAGCTTCGAAAAGTCCGTTGGTTTACCCGTCCAAACTTCAAATGGTGTTTTACAATCAATGGCGGTAGCAGGTGAACGGTTGATGAGATAACACGTCGTGTTTACAGCTACGGCCGAATATCCACACGACAAACCCGCATTCAGCAACAAACACCTTGCTCGTTCCAGCAGTGTTCTGTTCATCCTTTCGGCTACCCCGTTTTGCTGAGGCGTATGCCGAACCGTCTTGTGTCTTGCAATGCCGTTCTCCTCACAGAAATCATCAAACTCCCTTGAACAGAACTCCAACCCATTGTCTGTCCTGATCTTCTTGACTTTACGTTCCAACTGATTCTCCACCAGTGTCTTCCAGCTCCCGAATTTTTCGAACGACTCACCCTTGTGCTTCATAATGAACACCCAGGTCATTCACGAAAAATCATCTATGATTGAAAGAAAATACCGACCACCACCGAGTGACAACACTCTGGATGGACCCCAACAGTTCATGAGAACGTAATCCAACGAAGCTTTAGTTTGATGAACGACTTTCGAGAAACTAACTTTCGTCTGTTTGCCAAGCACACAATTCTCACAAAAGTCCAACTTCGTCACCTTATGTCCTCCAAGAAGTTCTCTTGAGTTTAACAGCTCCAAGCCCTTTTGCCCTACATGGCCAAGCCTCATGTGCCACATCTTCGTCAACTCCGGATCTTCACTTTGCGTTTGCGAAACGGCAGCGATTCTATTCCTCAGTATCGTTTCACCCTTCAACACATAGATTGTAACATCCTCGAATTCAATTACGGTGATTTAAGAAATATTTAGACAGGTAATTTATAAATAAGTTGAATTATGAGCAAAGATTATGTATTTGGGGATATTTAAAAACTTAGTTGTTGTTTTAAGAAAATTAAAAAGTTTAAGAACTTTGAAATGATTATTATGAATTATAAAAGTTAGTAATGATAAATTTAAGAATAAATCAGTATTTTATGGAACCGGTTAAGTTGAGGGGTGAAATGTCCAAAATGGGAAAGATGGGAATAAAAAGGCCAAATACATTTTCATTCTCCAAATGCTCTCTCTCTCTACACTCTCTCTCTAGAAAAACACTCTCTACTTCTCTTTAAGATATCTCGCAAACCGACCGGCCGATTATCGAGATTTATACGTCATCGGAAAGATCTCGAGGAGTACAACAACAATCTACGGTTGGATTTTTGATTTCATACGGATTAAGGTAAGAATCGACTCTTTTAAGATTTTGTGTTTCGGTTTTGAAAAACATAAGTTCGAATCTGTCATTTTTATGCGATTTAAAGCCGATTTTGCTTGAAATCTTGCAAGAATGAGATAGTATATGTGTAATAGAATCAAACCTAGGTATAATACTTGATATATTCATGATTTTAGGCCTTAGAATGAAGGATTTAAGTTATAAGGATGAACAGACTCGAAAATGCCAAGAACAGAGTCGAAATGCAAGAACAAACTCGATTTTTGTACTAAATTCGAGCAGGAATTCGAGTTTACAACCATAGATTCGAATCTAATGCCATAGATTCGAATATGGTTCGAATCTACCCTAGGAATTCGAATTTAGTCATTAAATTCGAAGGAAATTCGAATTTAACCCCCGAAATTCGAGTTTAATGCCTAAAAATGAGAAATCTACTCTCTAAACTCAAGTATTTTGAATGAAACTCATAAACAACACCTAAAATACCAAGAGTTATTTAAAGGACAAGGTGTGAACTTGAAATGGGTTCAAATTTAGTTGAGGTTCGAATTTGGATATGGATCCGAAATGGGGAAAAATATTGCAAAATTTACGAAACTTGGTTTTATGGATTTAAACAGTTTTTGACTTGAAATATTGTTGTAACTAATTTAACAGGTCCCTTGTGGTGTTGTTCAACCCACAGTGGGGTACTTGGCGGATCCGGTTGAAAGCCCGAAGAGAAATAATATCGGTTAAAAGATAAATTACGCACCCACTGTGAGTACAGTAGATTTCGCATGTTTATATTTGTTTTATGGAAGCTTTGCCTGCTGAGACTTGTTGTTTCATTGATTGTTTGGAATTCTACTAACTTGCGTAGATTTAGATGCACATTCTTACTTGTTGCATGTCCTTTCGGTTGTTGTGCATCTAGTGATGGACCGGTGGGTCGCATCGATTACTCTGATGTTACTGTGCTATATGACCTGGAGCTGATCCCTCCTAGGCCCGGTAGGCAGTATGTCATCCCCGATCGTACGTTTGTCTCAGATGGTATGTTTAAATGCCGAGCTTTGAGCTCGAAGGGGCTGCGGCTCTGGTCCGTACTTTGTGTACGAAGAGGATATCCGATGTTGGTCATCTGTGTTATCCTTGGGCTTCATAAAAATTTATAAAATGCATAATCTCTGTATTCACTAAGCATCCGCTTATTCCCCAGTTGTTGATTTTTATTTTACAGGAAAAGGGAAGTCTACTGCTGGACCTTCTAGTTAGGTCGTTTGGAAGATTTGGGAGACTCGGCACTATTTGATCGGTAATTGTGATTTGGACAATGTTGTAATATATTCTGGATGATTGTAATAAATGTATGGGTGTGTAGACTTAGACTTGGTACCTTATAGCACCGTAGGGTGTTTAACACTTTTTGCACTACTTTATTTATGTTTTTAATGCTTCCGCACTTAATTTAGGTTATCAGATCATTATGTTATTGTATGTTGGTGATTAATCCTGGGTGTATTGTAATTGGTGGTTGTTGTGGCAAGGGTGTCACACGAGATGGTATCAGAGCAGTAGTTTGAGATTCAAGTGTCCGTGAGGTCTTGATCTCAAACATTAGGTAATGATATGTAGTGGTTTAAGTAATGATCTGAACTAAGATAGGTTATGATATAGTAATTATAAGAGATTGACTATCATACGGGACAAATGAGTGGTGTCTTTAAACTGATGACATGTTACTAAACAAGTTATATGTTTATATTTTCAGAACATGTCTGGAGGAATGACACCTGAAGAAGCAAGAGAAATGATGTTAGCCTTGATGGCTGAACAGAACAAAATGATCCAGGATCAGTTTCGGGCGCGAGATGAGGCCAAAGCCAAAAGAAAAGAAGACAAGAGAAAAGAAAAGAGGGAATATGAAAGGAATTATGTTGTGGATAACATAAACCTTAGAAATAAAGCGAAACGAAAAGACAAGGGCAAGGAAAAGATTGATTATGAAACCGGAATTGATGAGAATTACATGAATTATGTAGTTAGATCACTCAAGGACTGGCAACCTTCCACATTCTCTGGATCTCTGAGAATTGAGGAAGCAAAAATGTGGATTACAATTATGGAACAAATCTTTAGAGAGATGAATTGTAAGGATGAGTATAAGGTATTTTTAGCTAAGGATCAATTGATTGGACAAGCTAAGGAATGGTGGGACCGTTGGGAAAAAGAATTGGGATCCAAGTTGATTGCTTCCTTTAGTTGGGAACAATTCAAGTTGTTGTTTAGTAGGCAATATGGTGAGCCTGATATCGTACCACATGTTAATCATGAAGAAAGAGCTATTGGAAAGATTGTAAAGTCTGGAGAAGATGAACTAAATGGACTATACTTGAGGTCAAGAACAAATAAACGTGATAGAAGTAAGAGATGTTGCCATTGTAATCAATTTGGACATAAGGCTAACAAATGTCCAATGAAGGTCGATGCTTGTTATAATTGTGGAAAAGTGGGCCATTTTAGCAGAAATTGCAAATTTCGACCAAAGAATTAGCATGTAATACATGATGAAACTATGAATGAAAGGTTTGACAAAGGGATGAGATCGTGGTTATAATTTTTGGACGTTAATCCATAGAGTTAGAGGTGTACCTTAAAGACTCCATATGCAATATTTTATCGAAGTTCTATGATGCTGAAGTTAACATGAAATCGAGTTATATAAGTTTTATTACTAATATAAGTATAATCCTGTTTGTGAATGAGAATATTCGAGTATATAAATAGGCAGTAGATGAATAGCCAAGATGGACTTGGAAGCTTTGAATTGGAAAAGATGTCATAGACTTCTTGGAAATTTATGAATGAGTTTAGAAGTTGTAATGAAGTTTAAGTTTGACCATGATGGGTTAAAAGAATTGGAACTAATAGTATTAGTATCATATGTAATATGTTTGAGGGAATGATAACAACTTGTAGTGTTTATCATAAAACAAATAACATCAACTTGTATTAAAAGGAAACAGTAAGGTACATTGTATTGAATATTGTAAGCTTACAAAGGTTGTGGTTGAGAACGTATGACACGAACTGTTCATGAGAATTTGATGTAGTTGAAATCAAAGAGACTGATTCAATGTTGGTATATATATGAATATTATATGAGGAAAACAAATCTAGAAATTATAAGAGAAAAGCATACGAGGGTATGATAATACATGGAAAATACATGATAATTTTAAAAGAGAAATTGAAATATGTAATGCAAAGTGTAAAGTAAGAAATGAATGTGAAGTATAATCGATTGGAAGGGTGGATATAATACTTAATGAAATGAAGATTTGATCAAACATAAAAAGTTTAAAGAGACTTTGGATACTAACGACTTATGCTTGTAAAGCAAAGAAAAGTCTAGTACTACGATTCAGAATCTAAGAAAGATTCGGAGGTAGACATGAGTTCTGTTTGATTCTGGTGCCGACCAATTATTTGTATCTACTGCTTTTGCTCAACAAGTGTTGATGCCTTGGTCTAAGTTGTCTGTTGTGATTGATGTTGAAATTGTTAAGTAACACATTAGTTAACGTAGATCACGTGTATCATGATTGTACTCTAGTGATTGAAGAGGTAGTCTTCAATCCTGACTTGATTCCAGTAGAGATCGGTGATTTGATATGAAAATTGGAATGAATTGGTTGTGTATATGTAATGAGACGCATGTAGTTTGCAATAAAGGAATAATAAAGATAATTACGCCGGAGGGGCGAGAGAATTGTATATATGAGTATTGGAGAAGTGGGGATCAATGTCTAATGATGATTGTTAGGTCCCGAAAGCTGATTGCTTAGGGTTGTGAGTTTTGTTTGGTATAGGTTATTGATACCAAGACTGAAAAGAAAACTGTGGCCGATGCGCCTGTTGTCCCAAATGTTTCCATATGTGTTTCTGGAAGACTTGTCTGATGTGTCACTTGAAAGACAAGTGAAATTTTGTGTTGACTTGATCCCTGGAATTTCTCCAATAGCTTGTTGTTCGTATCGGTATGCATCTACTGAAAGGTAAGATATGATGAAGCAACTTCAGAAGTTGTCAGATAGGGGCTTTGTAGATTGAGTTCTCTGCCGTGTGGAGCCCGATAGTGTTTATGAAACAAAAGATTTCACAATGAGAATGTGCATAGATTCACATGATTTGAACAAATTGACTATAAGTATCCGCTGCCGGGAATTGATGATTATTTCGATTAGCTGCACGAGAGCTAATTATTTTTCTAAGATTGATCTACGAATGGGATATGATTAATTGAGGTCCGAAGAAGGAATGTACTGAAAATGGCTTTCAGATATAATTATGAGCACTACGAGTAATTAGTTATGGACATTATGAATATGGATTTGTATATCAATGTTGGAGGAATCGGTAATTGTAATTATCGATGATATTTTGGTGTAAGTCTAAAGCTGAATATGTCAAATCGTGAATTTTGATTACAATAGGTTATATTTTGTAGTATGTGATTTCTGGAGTTGAGATCTCGGAGGATTCCGCTAAAAGTAGAGGGATTGAGAATTTGGAAGCTATTTCGCGGTATTACAAATTTAAGAAATTTTCTACGATTAATAAATTGTAGACATGCTGATTTAAATTGGTATGTATATACCAACTTGAGAAAGTTATGATCGGAAAAACTTGCACAGATATGCGTGAGTAAGGTTATTATTTTTATGGTACACTAGAATCGATTATGTTTGATTAGAAGAGTCGTTTCATTTTCAACTATTGGTTTGCTTTACAAGTGGGATTAGGAACACATATAGCTATGAGTATAGCTTACTAACCCCGACAGATGGTCAAAATGAATGGACTATTTTCACATTGGAATATATAATGAGATCATACATTCTGGATTTAAGTACCAACAGAAAAGATCAATTGTTTTGATAGAATTTTCGTATAACACTAGTTATCATGTTAAAAATCAAGAAAACACTGTTTACAGTTTTGTACGTGAGGAAATGTAGAATGCCTACGTGTTGGAATGAAATTGAAAGGACTCTGATTGCTGAGTCTGTGATATGAAAGAAGAATTATAATGATGAAACACCTAAACCAATCAGTTTTAAGGGAAACAATGTAGTATATTTGTTAGTATCACCGATGAGGTGTACTACTTGTTTTGAAAAAAGGATAAACTTAGCACTGAGGTGAGTTGGTTCATTTAGAATAACAGAAAAGTTAGGAATCTGTTATCTCATTTGGAATTATCTAAGGAAATATCGAAATAACACTCGGTGTTTCACGTGGAAAGCTTTATGAAATCTTCACAACTAGTAATGAAGATTAGGCTGATTATACCGAATTCGAAATCAATAAAGATTAATATATGTTGAAAGTCCAGAATATATTATGGATATGAAAGTAAGGAAATTAAGGAACAAAGAGATTAAAATAGTATTGATACGTTGGAAGCATCACAAAGGAGTAAACCATACTTGGGAGACAAAAGTCGATACGTTGAAAAAGTATAAGTATGTATTCGAATCCAAATAAACTTCGAGGACGAAGTTTGAGCGTGGTGGAGCCCATGTTGTAACATCCTCGAATTCAATTACGGTGATTTAAGAAATATTTAGACAGGTAATTTATAAATAAGTTGAATTATGAGCAAAGATTATGTATTTGGGGATATTTAAAAACTTAGTTGTTGTTTTAAGAAAATTAAAAAGTTTAAGAACTTTGAAATGATTATTATGAATTATAAAAGTTAGTAATGATAAATTTAAGAATAAATCAGTATTTTATGGAACCGGTTAAGTTGAGGGGTGAAATGTCCAAAATGGGAAAGATGGGAATAAAAAGGCCAAATACATTTTCATTCTCCAAATGCTCTCTCTCTCTACACTCTCTCTCTAGAAAAACACTCTCTACTTCTCTTTAAGATATCTCGCAAACCGACCGGCCGATTATCGAGATTTATACGTCATCGGAAAGATCTCGAGGAGTACAACAACAATCTACGGTTGGATTTTTGATTTCATACGGATTAAGGTAAGAATCGACTCTTTTAAGATTTTGTGTTTCGGTTTTGAAAAACATAAGTTCGAATCTGTCATTTTTATGCGATTTAAAGCCGATTTTGCTTGAAATCTTGCAAGAATGAGATAGTATATGTGTAATAGAATCAAACCTAGGTATAATACTTGATATATTCATGATTTTAGGCCTTAGAATGAAGGATTTAAGTTATAAGGATGAACAGACTCGAAAATGCCAAGAACAGAGTCGAAATGCAAGAACAAACTCGATTTTTGTACTAAATTCGAGCAGGAATTCGAGTTTACAACCATAGATTCGAATCTAATGCCATAGATTCGAATATGGTTCGAATCTACCCTTAGGAATTCGAATTTAGTCATTAAATTCGAAGGAAATTCGAATTTAACCCCCGAAATTCGAGTTTAATGCCTAAAAATGAGAAATCTACTCTCTAAACTCAAGTATTTTGAATGAAACTCATAAACAACACCTAAAATACCAAGAGTTATTCAAAGGACAAGGTGTGAACTTGAAATGGGTTCAAATTTAGTTGAGGTTCGAATTTGGATATGGATCCGAAATGGGGAAAAATATTGCAAAATTTACGAAACTTGGTTTTATGGATTTAAACGGTTTTTGACTTGAAATATTGTTGTAACTAATTTAACAGGTCCCTTGTGGTGTTGTTCAACCCACAGTGGGGTACTTGGCGGATCCGGTTGAAAGCCCGAAGAGAAATAATATCGGTTAAAAGATAAATTACGCACCCACTGTGAGTACAGTAGATTTCGCATGTTTATATTTGTTTTATGGAAGCTTTGCCTGCTGAGACTTGTTGTTTCATTGATTGTTTGAAATTCTACTAACTTGCGTAGATTTAGATGCACATTCTTACTTGTTGCATGTCCTTTCGGTTGTTGTGCATCTAGTGATGGACCGGTGGGTCGCATCGATTACTCTGATGTTACTGTGCTATATGACCTGGAGCTGATCCCTCCTAGGCCCGGTAGGCAGTATGTCATCCCCGATCGTACGTTTGTCTCAGATGGTATGTTTAAATGCCGAGCTTTGAGCTCGAAGGGGCTGCGGCTCTGGTCCGTACTTTGTGTACGAAGAGGATATCCGATGTTGGTCATCTGTGTTATCCTTGGGCTTCATAAAAATTTATAAAATGCATAATCTCTGTATTCACTAAGCATCCGCTTATTCCCCAGTTGTTGATTTTTATTTTACAGGAAAAGGGAAGTCTACTGCTGGACCTTCTAGTTAGGTCGTTTGGAAGATTTGGGAGACTCGGCACTATTTGATCGGTAATTGTGATTTGGACAATGTTGTAATATATTCTGGATGATTGTAATAAATGTATGTGTGTGTAGACTTAGACTTGGTACCTTATAGCACCGTAGGGTGTTTAACACTTTTTGCACTACTTTATTTATGTTTTTAATGCTTCCGCACTTAATTTAGGTTATCAGATCATTATGTTATTGTATGTTGGTGATTAATCCTGGGTGTATTGTAATTGGTGGTTGTTGTGGCAAGGGTGTCACATAGATGTAGCTTCTCGAACTCCTTATATGACAACCAATGCTCCTTGGATACCTTGAGTACTCCACCTTGACATGAGTACTTGTAACCTTTAGCATCGAGAGTGCTAAGAGAAATCAAACTATTTGACATTTCTGTAATGTGTCTAACATCGGTCAACTCCCGAACAACTCCATCGTGCATGCGAATCTTGATCGACCCAATGCCAACCACCTTGCATGGAACATCGTTACCCATCAGAACACTTCCAGAACTCCGCTCTTCATACGTCGAGAACCACTCCTTGTACGGACACATGTGAAACGAACACCCCGAATCCAGAATCCACTCCTGTGAAGTTTCCACATGACAAGACGACACAATAAGCACAAAATCTGACTCCGACTTTGTATCCTCCTTTGCCACGTTTGCATTAGAACTACTTGCTTGATTCTTCGGACAATCTCTTCTCTAATGGCCCTTTTGACCACAAGTGTGACAAGTATCTTTCTTACCGGGTTTCCTTGTCCGTGATTTTGATCTTCCTCTTCTCTGCTTTCCTTTCTCTTTGCTTGATCGATCACTGTATCAATCACTCCTAACCACATTTAAACCCACTGATTGAGAATCCAGACCGTTCCCTGAGGCTTTATGACGGAGTTCACGTGAGTGAAGACCCGATCTCACTTCTTCAAGTGTGATTGTATCCCTTCCGACGACCGACGAATTCACAAAATTCTCATAAGATGGCGGCAACGACACGAGTAAAATCAAAGCCGCATCTTCCTCTTCGATTTTTACCTCCAGATTTTTAAGATCCATCAAGATCGAATTTAATTCATGTAAATGATCTTTAAGCGCCGAACCCTCCTTCATCTTCAATGAAAATAGTCGTTGTTTTAGAAGCAAATTATTCGTCAATGATTTCGTCATTTACAGAGATTCCAACTTCATCCATAAGCCCTCAGCTGTCTCTTCATCTGCGACTTCATAAAGTACTTCATCGGAAAGTGACAACAAAAGCGTGGAATGCGCTTTTTCGTCCTGCAATCTGAACCCGGCTTCCTCCATGTTTTCGGGTCGTCTACCCGTTAACGGAGTCCAGATACTTTCCCTTTTCAGAAGTGCCCTCATCTTAAGTCGCCATAGACTGAAATTATTTTTGCCCGTAAACTTCTCAATCGTATAGGGGGTGCCATTGTTCGTACAAACAAGTTCGTGCCACAAGTTCGAGATTCTCTTAAGTTCAAGACTCCTTTAAGTTCGACACTCCTTTAAGTTCGAAATTGCTTTAAGTTCGACACTTCTTTAAGTTCGAAATTCCTTTTAACTTCGAGAACACAACTAAGTTCGTGTGAGCTTCACAAATTCGTGGGAACACATTTGCATGGCATTTAATTTGGAAATGCCAAGTTCGTATGGCTTTTAAATTCTAAGGTGCCAAGTTCAAATTTGAAAAGTCAAACTTCAATTTTGAAAATGCCAACTTCGTATGACATGTAAATTTGTGGGATGGCAAGTTAAATGCCAACTTCGTATGACATGTAAATTCGTGGGATGACAAGTTCGAGCAAGTCGTATCAACTTTCGTCTCCGGTCGTCTTCTCCGATTGACCTCGATTTTCCGGCGGAAGAAACACTTAAAATCCGGACCACCAAATCGTTTCTTTCTCCTTCGATTTCCGACGTTGATTTCTATCTTCAACGTAGAACCAAGAACCACGTAGTTCAAAAGAGAGAAATAAAACGGACACCACGAAAATAGAACTTGCAACTCTTCGTGAACTTTCGATCACTACTCCTCCCCACGCAACAATGGTGGGAAAAACCGCAACCCCTTCCAACGAAATCTGAAAATTTCGGAAACTTGAATTTCGAACAACAATGGCGGAAAAATACACCTCCTACGTAAACCCGAATCGCAACATAGCTCTGATACCACTTTGTTGTGGTTAAACAATGTAATCAATCAACAAGAATGAGAAACAAAGAACTCTTTATTGTCAAGAAATCAAAGAAATTGATACATGAAATTGAGAGAGAACAAAATCAACAAATTCGTTTATATGAAAAGGGAATTGAAATTGTGAGAGAATGAAATTCGTACATCTCATGCATGCACGTATATATAGTAATATGCAACTTTCACTTTGGCCCCTTCTAGAATGGAACACTATCCAATTACAACCCTTTGACTTTAGTAAAGTCATTTATTCATTATTATTATTGACATGCTGCAATCGAATTAAGGGGTAAAAGAAACAAACATGTGTTGTTGAAGGGGTGGGCGACGACGGTTTACTGCAGCGGCGGGGGATACGGTAGTGCAACAACCCAAAAAGACGAGGAATGGTCACTGGAGACGAGGAATAAGAAGTTGTGGGTCAACAAAAGAGATGAATAGGAATGGTCACCGGAGACTCGATGAGGGTAGAAGATGACCGGAGACTCAAAGAGGAGAGCCAATCGACAATCGACAATCGACGACGACAGGTAAACCATCAGCCCAAAAGACAGTGACCGTGAGAGGTTGGGTGATCAGACAATAGAGTTAGATAAAAGACATTTTTCAAATCTTTTTTTGATTAGAGGACGGTCAGACAAAAGACGTTTGATTGAGATTAAAAAAACAAACGGATTTCCTTATCTTTTGTCTGACCGAATCAGACAAAAGAGGTTAAATAAAGAGAAGTAATAAAAACAAACAGAGCCTTCGTTAGAGGAGTACAACGGATGTGAATGTGACCGTTGGTTAGATGTGAGGAAAAAAATAGTTAATTGTTTTAATAAAAAAAGTCACCAACTTTAGGGTTTTTTATTCCAAAATTCAGTTTAAGGATTACACATGTAATGCCACGTAGGCGCCAAGTAAATCGAGTTTTCCATGTGGACGCCACATGTGTCATGTAAGCATAACAACCTATTATAATCGGTAACACTCTAATTTCATAAGATTTTACCGGTTGAAAGTTTTTTGTGCAATAAAAAACGGTTAAGGGTTTTAATCACAAAAATGGTTCAACTTTAGGGTTTTTTTACGCAAATTTCTTTTTAATAAACATACACCTTTAATACATGAGTTACTAAACTAGTCTGCTATAAATTAGAATGCACTACTGTTTCTGACGTCTATTAATGATATTAACATTAATTTATTTATAATTATATATTAATCTTATATATTTTTTTAATAAAAAAAATCGTTTATTAAATATACCCATGTAATACATGAGTTGCTAAACTAGTACAAATATAAAATAAAAGATTAATAGATCTATTATTTTAAAAGGAAAAATTGTCAAAAAAGGTAAACATACAATGCAGTTTTTTCCAATAAAGGAACCATGAAATTTTTTTAACCGAGAAACGATCATAAAATTTATTTTTTTTCAACAAAGGTAATGAAAATTTTTAGGCCGAGAAAAGATGAAATTTTATATTTACCAAAAAAGGATAAAGATATTCAAAATTTTGGTTAGTAAATGGCCGTTGATACCATTTTTTTTTATCGAAATTGATAAATTGATAATTAATCTCTAATAAATATAATTACATGAAAAACAGTTTCAAAGTTTAATTTATAAAAACTAGTTTTATATATATATATATATATATATATATATATATATATATATATATATATATATATATATATATATATATATATATATATATATATATATATGGTGATTCAATTGAGAACTTTTATGCATCGAGGTACAAAAGAACCTATATCATCCATTAGATCAAAAAATTGTATAGATTAGATTAATGACAAAATGGTAAATAGTTTGACAATTTTATGCATTTTGTGCATTGCAGGAACAAACAAGAAAATACATTTTGGGGAACGTGCATACCTCATTAAATCTAATATTTCAACGAATAATCAAATAATAAATGATAAATAAATTCAATCGACACACTTTCAAATTTAACAAAAATAACAGAATTTCAAAAAAGATGATGGAGATTGATGCATTTCATCGTTAATCATGTTCATCTATGCATCGTGCTAAAAAAGACGCATTTAACAAAAAAAATAATACACAAATCATCTATGCATCGTGCTCATGTTGTTCATCATTCATCTATGCATCGTGTTCATCGTTCATATTCTTCGTTCATCGTTCATCAATATATGCATGGCGAACGTTATCGTTCATCATCATCGTTCATCGTCGTCGTTCGTCATCATTGTTCGTCGTTGATCATGCCCGTTCATCGTTGATTATCGTCCGTTCATCGTTCATCATCGTGTTCATCATCATGGCGGTGACATGCGACAGTGGTGGTTGCCAAGGGATAGAGATAGAGGCATGGTGGTTGCCGATGCATGCGACGGTGGTGGTGTGGTCTTGCAAGCCAAGAAAGAGAGAGGGTGAGAGATGGTGGCCGAAAATCCAAGGGAAAGGGAGAGGGAGAGAGGTCGGTGGTGGAGTGAGAAAAAGAGGGATGAGGGAGAGATAATGGGAGAGATAAAAAAGGAATGTGGTTTATGTGAAGAGTAGTTTCCTAATTTAATATAATATTATTTGATTTAATTAATTATCTAATTTTCATATTAATTGAATATTCCACAAATGCCTTTAATGCACCCTTACTAGATTATTCGGTGTATAAAAGTTCCTTGAGGTTTCCTGGTGCATAAAGTTCTCAATTGAACCTCATTATATATATATATATATATATATATATATATATATATATATATATATATATATGTGTGGGGTGGGTTCAATGGAAAACCAATTTGCATCAGAAAACCAATACACAGCCATTAGATGCATTCATTAAAAAGACCAATGTGGCAATGATATAATTAATATTACTTTTCGGATGCATCATCTGATCAACATCGGTGTGCTTAAGGGCAAAATGGTAACATGTAAAATGTCAAAATGGAAACCTCACTGCTTTCCATGTAAATATCACTTTTGTTTAATTGATAAATCTTATCAAAATTGGCAAGTAGAGTAATTATAGGACCTTCTAGTATTAAATCTGATTTTTGATATCTACTAAATTAATGTAAAAAGAATATACCTATAATGCCCTTGAAAAATTTTTCTTGATGCATTATGAATTGTTTATGCACCATATTGGTTTCCTAATGCACATTGGTTTTCATTAAAAAATACGCAATATACACATGTTATGCATATTGCACATTTAAACAAGTGCATATTGTTATTTTGCATAAAATGAAACATTATATCTAATGAATATGTAAATGATGTGAACTAATCAATAATAATACACATTTGAACATGTGTATATTGTAGTTTACATTAAATTTAACATTTTATCG
Organism: Centrapalus pauciflorus; assembly: GCA_020465985.1. Classification (NCBI taxonomy): domain Eukaryota; kingdom Viridiplantae; phylum Streptophyta; class Magnoliopsida; order Asterales; family Asteraceae; genus Centrapalus; species Centrapalus pauciflorus. The sequence goes on from JAANYP010004253.1 coordinate 474,878, forward strand.
TAATGAACATTTACATTTAATATGATTTTCCAGTTTTCCAATCAAATATGGTACTCCATAGATTTTGAACACACACACACACACACACACACACACAGATATATATATATATATATATATATATATATATATATATATATATATATATATATATATATATATATATATATATATATATATATGTGTGTGGGTTCAATGGAGAACCTCTATGCATCAAAGAATATTGAAGAACCTCCATGCACCACTACAAATGCATCACAATCCCCCCGTGATGCATCATTATTTCCCCGTGATGCATCGGTTTTTACGTGATGCATTACGGTTTTCTAGCGATGCATTGTGGTTCTCCAAGGTTCTTCGATGCATAGAGATTCTCCATTGAACCCACCCCTATATATATAGGGAGGTCCATTGAGAACTTTTGTGCATCGAGGCACAAAAGAACCTCCACAGTCCATTGGATGAAAAGAATGTATGAGTTAGATCAAATGACAAAGGGTAATATAGAAAGTTTTATGTATCAAGTGCACATAAGAATATTCGCAGAGGGGTAAAACAGAAATTATGCAATCCTTATTTAATTATTACACTTCCAAATTAACAAAAATAATACAAATTCAAAATACATCAAATTACATGCATATCGTTCAGCTCTTCCAGAAATAAATCATGCATATCGTTCATCTCTTCCAAAATCAAAATACATCAAAATACAAACATGAATCGTTCATCTCTTCATGCATATCGTTCATCGTTCATCATCAAAATAAATGCATATCGTTTATCTCTTTATGCATATCATTCATCTCTTCCAAAATAAATCATGCATATCGTTAATCTCTTCCAAAATCAAAATACATCAAAATACAAACATGAATCGTTAATCTCTTCATGCATATCGTTCATCGTTCATCATCAAAATACATGCATATCGTTCATCTCTTCATGCATATCGTTCATCTTTTCCAAAATACATGCATATCGTTCATCTCTTCCAAAATCAAATACATGAATATCGTTCATCTCTTCCAAAATCATCAAAATACATCCTTTTATCTTAGAAGGTGTTCATCATTAAAAAATGCATCCTTTTATCGCGTTTTTCATTGAAGGTGTTCATCATTCAAAAATTTATCATGCATTCAAAAAATGTGGTGATTATTGGCCGAAGAGAGAGAGAGAGAGAGAGAGAGAGAGAGATGGCCCGTGGGGAGGAGGACGGTGGTGCAGCGGCCATGAACCGAGATAGGGAAAGGGAGGTACCGGGTGGTGCAGTTATGGTGGTGTATCGGAAAATAAAGGAGATGACAATGATGTGCATGTTAATATTGATAACGGTGGAGAAATGGTGCACGATGGTGGCGGTGGTTGGTGGTTGACGATTGCCGGTGGCGGTGGCGGTGGCGGTGCTATGGTGGTGTGCATGTGGTCGAGGATGAAAGGAAGCAAGAGGGGGCTAAAAGAGAGGGAAGAGAGAAAGATAAAGAGAAAGAGGGAGTGGTTTTAGGAAAGAAGTTAATGATGATTTTCATACCAAATTTAGCTATTAATTATCTTAAAAACATTTAAATTCAAAAATAATTTCCATACATTTAATATCCCCTAAATGCCCTTTGTGCACCCTTGGTAGATAGTTCTATGCACAAAAGTTCTCAATCGAAACCCTATATATATATATTCTTTCCTAAACTACTATTCGCTAGAGGCATCAAGTATATCGTATAAAACTATATTTTTATACATTTTATTTATGGTTTATTATAAAAAAAACCAACATGTTTTCACGTTTTTTGCATTTCGTCTCTCTATGTTATTTTTTTCCATAAAAGTCCTTAAGTTAATTTTTTCTTTTTGGTTTAAAAAAATTGGACATTAGAACTTGGTTATAATTAGTAAATCAGGTTTTAAAAAAACTATAAAACCGGTAACAAATGTGTAAATTTCACTAAATCAAAAAGAAAAAAATTAACTTGAGGACTTTTTGGGAAAAAAATTAATATGGAGGGACGAAAAAGAAAAAAAAAACGTGAAAACACGTTGGATTTTCATAATAAACTCTTTTATTTATTGTTATAATATATATATATATATATATATATATATATTTATATATATATATATATATATATATATATATATATATATATATATATATATATATATATATATATATATATATATATATATAGATGTTTTACGTGAAATTAAGATTTCAAATTAATATATATATATATATATATATATATATATATATGTATGTATGTATGTATGTATGTATGTATGTATGTATGTATGTATGTATGTATGTATGTATGTATGTATGTATGTAATTTAAAAAATGTTAAGAAAGTAATTATTATTAACATATATTTAAAAAGATAGATAAATAATATTTATGACAAATAACTGTATATTTTTTGTATATTATATAAGGGTTTATTATGAAAAAAACCAACATGTTTTCACGTTTTTTGCGTTTTCGTCCCTCCATGTTATTTTTATCCATAAAAATACTCAAGTTATTCTTTCCTTATTGGTTTAGTGAAATTTGGACATTAGAACCCGGTTTTTCAAGTTTTTAAAACCCGGTTCACAAATTATAGCCGGGGTCTAATGTCCAAAATTTCACTAAACCAATAAGAAAAGAATAACTTGAGGTTTTTTATGGAAAAAAATAACATGGAGGGACGAAAACGCAAAAAAAACGTGAAAACATGTTGGTTTTTTTCATAATAATCCCTTTATATAATTATTAAATTATAACTATTTATATGGTTTAATTTTCAATTACAAGTAATCATTTATTTATTAAAAATTATGAACATAATACGTGAGTTTATAAAGTAGAAATAAAAAGGGTTTATTATGAAAAACAAACATGTTATCATGTTTTTTGTGTTTTCGTCACTCTATGTGTTTTTTTACTGATTAGCCATTAAGTTAATTTGTTTTTCTTTGTTTTGTGAAATTTGACTATTAGAGTTCGCTTATAATTGGTAAGCCGAGTTTTTGAAAACTGAAAAACCGTGTTTTAATAGTCAATTTTCAGTAAATTAACTTGAGAGCTTTTTTGAAAAAGAAAAAATAACTAGGAAGGACGAAAACGTAAAAACCATGAAAACATGTTGATTTTTTTTCATAATAAACCTAAAAAACAGCAATGATTCAGTAAATAAAATTAAAAGCACAATTATTTGATAAATAAAATTTAAAAATACGATAAACAGGTTGAAAACTCTATAAGCATATCTTTTTATTAATTTGTACAAATTCAAATTTTTTATTCCTATTAACTTTAAAGCAATAAATTAAGGCATCTTTACAAAAAGTGACAGCAAAAACTACACTTTGACAATTGACATTGAATGTGATACTTTAATTTACAATTAAATAAGTAAAATGAAGGTACCATTCACATTCACATTCACATTCACATTCACAAGTCTTCACCATCCCATATACATTACCTTATACACAGTACACTGTTCTTGAAATTCCTAAGAATGATATTGAAATACACAAGTCTTGAATTGTTCATGGAGAATTTGAAGCTGCTGATTAGCACTAACCATAATCCAGTCATCAACAACCATCCGTTAGTTTTATCGAAAATGCCTCAATTAAAACTGCTCTACGAAGAGCTTGGCTCCATGATCCAAACCCTCCTTTTAATCGATGAACATCAACACGTAACATATCTGCAGAAACGATTCAAAGATGCAGCAGAAGATGCACATGACATCGTCGATCTCTTTGTGTACCACATCAATCTTCGAAATATAGTCTCTCCGAATCAAATCTCGGTCTCAAACCCAAGAAGAATTAAGGTGTTAATGGTTTGCGTGACAAACGTTGTTTGCGGGGTATTGTGGGGGCCTAGTGTTTATCAGTCATGTCAACAAAGTTGGCTCAGGTGGAATTTATCGTCGTATAGAAAAATAAAAAGGATCTCTTTGAATCTTGATGATGTTATGGGTTCAATCAAGTCTATCAAGGAGGAATTACTTAAAATTCGAGATAACACGAAGATGGATTCATCTCCAAGAACTGACAGCTGCTTGAAAACAACATCTGCTGCTGCTGGACCTGCCTGCGCTAGAGGAACGAAGAAAGTTTCAGAAGATATTGTTGTGGGGTTTGATCGTCATGCTGAAGTTATTCGGGACAAACTTGCCGAAGATCAAAAGCAGCTAGATGTGGTGTCTATTGTTGGAATGGGTGGACTAGGTAAGACAACACTTGCTACCAAAGTATTCAACGATCCTTTCGTTAAGTATCATTTCCATGTACGTGGATGGGTCACTGTTTCTCAGACATACGAAAAAGAGGATCTGTTAATTCAAATTCTGGAATCTATTGGCATCGAACGAGACAATGTAAGAAACCAGGATTGCTCTCAACTTCGTGAAAAGTTGCACAAAACGCTTATGGGCGATAGATATTTGATAGTAATCGATGATATTTGGAGCACTAAAGCTTGGGATGTTCTGAAACTGTTTTTCCCCAACAATCACACACAAAGTCGAATTCTCATCACTAGTCGCTACAAAGAAGTTGCTTTGCATGCGAAATCACATGGTTTCATTCATTACTTAGAATTCTTGACTGAAGAGGAAAGTTGGGAGTTGTTGTGTAAGAAGACATTCCATGGCACCAATGCTTGTCCCGAATGGTTGATCGAACCTGGAATGAAAATTTCAAGAAACTGTCATGGACTACCACTCGCTTTGGTTGTCGTGGCAGGAGTTTTAACGAAAGAAGCACTAAACAAAGATTCATGGGAAAGAATTGGTAGTAGTGTGAGTTCGTACATTGTCAGTAACGAGACAGGGTCAGTAGAAACGCTGGCTTGGAGTTTCGATCATTTACCAGGTCACTTGAGAGATTGTTATCTCTATTTAGGAGGTTTTCCAGAAGACCATAAGTTTCGAGTGCAACGTCTGATATGGTTATGGATAGCAGAGGGATTTATAAAAGAAGATGGAATTCGTAGCTTGGAGGAGATTGCGGAAGATCATGTTACTGAGCTAGTCGACAGAAATCTCGTAGTTGTTGCAGACTGGAAGTCCCACGGTGGCATCAAAACTGTTTATGTCCATGATCTTTTGATGGAGCTTTGCTTCAAAATAGCAACAAAAGAAAACATGTACCTTAAAGCAAAACATACAACGCATTCCATTGAAACCTATATGCAACGCCGCATATTCATAGAGGACAACATCAACATCAAGAACGCTCCAAGGATCCGATCGCTTTTGTGCTTTTATAGACTTGATGACAGAAGAGAAGTCATTAGTAAGTGGTCACATTTTTGGATGCTTTTAATGGTCTTGGATCTACAAATCTGGCCACCAGATTGTTTTCCGGAGGAGATTTCACGATTGGTTCACTTAAGGTACCTTGCAATATCGTATAATGAAGATGTAAAATTCCCTTCCTCGATTTGCAATCTTTGGAGCCTTCAAACCCTCATTATTAGAGGCTTTAGTATTTTCTTTTTAAAGATGCCAAAGGACATATCAAACTTGGTGAATCTAAGACACTTGAAATGTGAGGGGTACTCTGGAATTGAGTTTCCTGCAATTCAGAAGCCAATGAATTTGCAAACGATTTCCAGAGTACGGTTAAGAAAAGAGGCTGAAAGTTGGGTGAAATGTTTTCCTGGTATCAAGAAGCTATCATGTGATATTCAACGACATACGGAATGTGACTTGGAATCGCTCACTTCCCTTGAAAAACTACAATTATCCGGACACTTGGAAGAACTCAATCTTCTTGGAATCATTCGGTTGCCTGTTTCTTTAAAGAAACTTACGTTAGGATATTGTGAACTTCCTTGGAGTCACATGTCAATAATTCAGTCGTTACCTAACCTCGAGGTTCTCAAATTACTAACCAATGCCTTCGTGGGACGTAGGTGGGATGTTGGTAAGGAGCAGTTTCGTCGACTAAAATTCTTGAAACTGTCCCAATTGGAAATCAAAGAGTGGGAAGCCTCCGATGTAAACTTCCCATGTCTGAAACAATTAGTGGTGGAGTGGTGCAATGAACTTGAAGAGATTCCATCAGATTTCGGATACATCCCAACACTTGAGCTTATTAGCGTATATATTTGTAAAGACTCTGTTGTGGAATCACTCGAAGCAATTCTCGAAGAGCAACGTGATCAAGGAAACTTTGACCTCAAGATTAGTATTAAAAGAGAAAAGGGAATATCTGATGTACTTAACATATTGCGGGAAAGTTAACTTGGTTCGTATTCGTATATCTAAAAACAGTAATCGATCATGTAGTACATGCAAGAACTGAGGAACTTGGTGTGCCGTTTGCTGTTACCGTGGGTTCAACAAAATCAGTGACAATTCGTGAGAGAGATAGCAAGGATCAAATCCGTGTTAGCGTGGGTGAGTTAGCAGCAGTCAGGGGCGTCTTTTAGGGTATGTGGGAGGTCGACCACACAGGGCCTTCAATTTCGTAGGGTCTTACGGTCATGATAAAGATTTAAGTTCGGACCAACAAAAATTTCCTGCACTTGACGCATGCATGTTGTGCATAAGTGTGATAAAATAGAATTCATGTCAACTTTAATTTGATTCGTACTATTCATATCAATTTCTCACTAATCATCTTTTTATCGTTCATGACTTTCGGATTAAAATTGGGACTCAAAATGATTAATTTTGACTGTTTAAAATATTTAAGAGTTTATGCTGTAATCCTAAGCACAGCGCCTACGAAATTCATGGGACGGCTCTCAGAGCACTGGTGAAGGATATCTCTGGGGGCGGTGCACAATTCTGATTAACAAAAATGTTGATATTTTAAAGAAATATCCTGCTCACAATTCTGCTTCTGCTGATGAGTGAAAACTCAGATTTTTTTTTTATGTAAGATCACTTTTGCCATTTTCCATTTCCAAGCATGACTTGTCTTTCTATCAACTAAAAACAGACTTGACTTAAGGTCATACAAGATTTTTTTGGGTCCTTTCACTTTGTGAAAAATATTTCAAAAGAATGTAACTTTTTGGTGTTGGCTATATATGTGTGACTATAGTGTTCAAATAAATCAGGCTTGTTGTTGTTGATGAGCATTTGGACTAAACCGGTCCGGACTGAAAAAACCGAAAACCGAAATTAGAGAAATAAGAATACTAAAAACTGGCTCAATTAATGTTTGTAATACGGGTTTGGTCCGGTTTTTCGGTTCTTGGACCGGTTGGAACCGGTACAAGTTTTTTAAATGTTTTAATGTTTTGTTCATATTTCTTACTCAACTTTTTATCTTTTTGAAATTATCAAGTTTATCACATTTTTTTTTGAACAAAATAAAAGATCAAACATACCTTACTTATATTAAGTTCTCTATATTTTATCTTTATAGTATTATAACAAAAAAAATATTTACATCGTTAAAAAGACTTTATATGATTATATATTTACGAAAGAGCTAAATAGTTATCACATATACTTTCTATATGATTTAGAAATAATGTTTAGAAATTTTGTTTTTTGTGAACTACAAAAAATAACAATATAACATAAACTTTAAAATTGATAAAATAAAATTTGAATTCCGGTTTGGGCCTGGTTAAAAACCAAAAACAAAACCAAAAATAGTAATTTTAAAGAAACCGAAACGGGACCAATTTCATTTATAACGATTTGGTACGGACCGGTTTTTGGTTTTTTTTTTTTTTTTTTGTCCGGGCCGGTTTTTTTGGTCCAAATGCTCATCCCTAGTTCTTATTCGACTTTATTGGTTCGATTCATAAGAATTGAGAAGCATAAAGATTTGATGGTCGAACCTAGTGATCGAGTCGTATATGAGAAGCAAGAGGGTGTTGCAAAAATCGGTCGAAATCAATAAAAATTAGAAAACAGAATCGGGACCGGGACCGGAATAGAACTTGTTATATTTGGTCTGGTTTTGGTTATAAAATTTCAAAAGAAAATTAAAAAAGTTTCTTGGTTCGGTGTTGTACGGCTCAGAGTCTTAACTGAACATCTCCTTTAGAACAAATACGACTGTCATTTTTATATGTAACTTGTAATATAGAGTTGTATTCATTCCTTTTAAATCTATAATTTTATTAAAATTTTGGACACCTCAACGTCACATTAATTTTTCTCACTCCACAATTTTCATTCTAATTTTATAGAAATACTCACCAATGTAATCTTTTTTTTTTTTTTTTTTATCCTAATACACATTTACCCAATTAATTTCAGAGGGAGAAAGAGAGACGAAAGACGAGCGGATCCTATTACTAAATCAATTCCAGAGTCATGTTGGTATATTGTTGGTGCTGTAAAAGCTCTTTTTTCAATAACAATATCTATCATTTTTCCTACGTACCATATTTCATGTATAGATTTATCTGCTACTACAATTTTTAATGGTTTTGTTAATTTTTCCCAAACTTTTAATATTTTTCTTTTTCCAAAACATAGAGTTGCTCCTGTATTCATATATGCAAAAATTCTTTTTTCTTGAATATTTGTTGCTACGAAAGTTGTATTTGGGCTTGCTTTATTTATAATTCTTTTACTCATCGGAATCTGTTGTATATGCGTATATGTCAATGTCAGAGTTTATATCTGAGTCTTCTAATGGTTCATATCCTAGATCATATGCTATTCTTAATATTTCTGTTTCTTTCTTTTTTCCCTTTTTGGGACATTCATTTGCATAGTGTCCTTCTTCTTGGCAAAGCCAACACTTACATGTCTTTTTATTTGATGGACAATATTTTGCTTTGTCTTCTTCTTTAAATTTTTTCTTATATTGCCTTCTATCTCGAAAATATTTCCTTCCTTGTGATTTTTTATAGAAGTTTTTATATCTAGGGTGATATCTTTGTTTTTTCCATCTTCGTTGTTTTTCTTCACAACCGTATCTTCCTATTCTATTTGTTTGATTATCACAACATAACTTTATTTTTGTTTCACTTTTAGCTGTTTGTCTAGCACATTCTTGATGCATCCATGCTTTTAAAACGGAAATTCGTGCTCCTAAGTGTTATTTGGTATAAACTCTCTTGCCCTTTTCTCATTAATCAACAATCATATAAATAATACAAAAGGAATAATGGGCCTGAACCCAAAATACTAAATGACATCTATTATAAAAGTCCGTTAATAGTCCCCCGCAGTTTGAGGGGGAGAACGAACACTCAAACTGGAACGAAAATCTGCAAAAAGCTGATACGGAAGCCCCTTAGTGAATATGTCGGCTACTGAAATCTGGACGGCACGTGTAGGACGCGAACATGACCGGTAGCTACTTTATCCCGAACAAAATGAATGTCAATCTCAATGTGCTTGGTTCGATGATGTTGTACCGGATTTGCTGACATGTATACGGCACTGACATTGTCACAGTAGACTATGGAAGCCGTTTGGAGGGGAAAGTGAAGTTCGCAAAGAAGATTCCGTACCCAAGAGAGTTCAGCAACAACATTAGCAACACCTCTGTATTCTGCTTCGGCACTAGATCTGGATGTGGTACCTTGGCGTTTAGTGGACCAAGAGAGAAGATTATCACCTAAGAACACGCAATATCCAGATGTGGATCGACGGGTAGCCGGACAGCCTGTCCAGTCAGCATCAGTATAAGCGGTTAGCTGGGAGGTGGTCGAACGGAAAAGCTGAAGCCCAAGATCAATTGTTCCACGTATGTAGCGCAAGACACGTTTCATAGCATTAAGATGTGGTTCACGAGGGTCATGCATGTAGAGGCATAGTTGCTGAACTGAATAAGCAATATCCGGTCTAGTGAATGTGAGGCACTGAAGGGCCCCAGCTAGGCTACGATAAAGAACTGGATCAGACACGGGGGGGCCTTCAGGTCCTAGTTTGCTGTCAGTATCAACCGGTGTGCGACATGGATTGCAGCTAGCCATGTGAGCCCGTTCTAAAATTTCCAAAGCATACTTGGATTGAGACAAGAAAAGATCTGAAGCTGAACGAACCACTGAGATTCCAAGAAAGTAGTTAAGTGGACCGAGGTCGGTCGTAGAAAACTCACGATGAAGTAAAGCAATGACTTTCTGCAAGAAAGGCGAGGAGGAAGCGGTAAGAATGATGTCATCAACATAGATGAGCAAGTATGCAATATCTGATCCCCGACGAAAAATAAACAGAGAGGTATCGGTTTTGCTGTGAGAGAATCCAATGCGAGTGGCAAAATTCGCAAATCGTTGAAACCATGCACGGGGGGCCTGTTTAAGGCCGTATAATGATTTCTGTAACAGACAGACATGATCAGGATGTTTGATGTCTTTGAATCCCGGGGGTTGATGCATGTAAACCGTTTCGGATAAATGCCCGTTGAGAAAGGCATTTTTCACGTCAAGTTGGTGAATGGGCCAGTTGTGACATACCGCAATGCTCAGAACGGTACGTATGGTGGCTGGTTTGACAACCGGACTAAATGTTTCGTGACAATCAATACCCTGTTTTTGACTTCGACCATTGGCTACAAACCGATCCTTGTAGCGATTAAGGGAGCCATCTGCATTAAATTTGTGTCGAAATAACCACATGGAGCGAACTATATTAACACCTTTTGGTCGAGGTACAAGTTTCCACGTACTGTTTTTAATTAATGTATTAAATTCATCTGTCATAGCATTGTGCCAATTGGAAATTTGAAGAGCTTGAATATGAGAAGTAGGGAGGGGAGCAATGTGAGACGCAAGGAGGTTCAGACGTTGAACAGGTTTATGAATGCCGGATCGAGAGCGGGTGACCATGGGGTGAGAGGGGTTTGCGAGAGGTGGGGGTAGGGTGGTTTCAGGGTGAGTAGATGAAGAGGGGGAAGTGGGGTTGAGTTGAGGTTGAGTTGGAGAGTTATTGAGAGAATCGGTGGGAGGAGTTTCAGCGATAGGGGATGTAGAAGGTTGTATGACTGTGGGAGGTGGAGGTGGAGTGCTTTGAGGAGACGTGAGAATGGTACGAGCAATAGGGGAAGGACTATCGAGAAATGAGTATGATGGGGGGGTAGAGGTAAGTGAGGTGTATGGAAATTGAGATTCATCAAAGGTTACGTGACGAGAGATTATGACTTTGTTGGTGGTAGGTTGAAAGCAGCGATAGCCACGACGATCAGTGGAGTAGCCGAGAAAGATGCAAGGGGTGGATCGAGGTTGTAATTTATGAGAGGGGAAGGTGTGAGGGTAACATAGACAGCCAAAAATTCGAAGATGGTAGAAGATTGGTTGTTTGTTGAATAGTTTAGTGAAAGGGATTTCATTATTGATTGCAGAAGATGGTAGAATGTTTAGTAAGTGAACAGCCATAAATAGGGCTTCGACCCAGAAATTAGGAGGCAGGGAGGCTTGGAAGAGGAGGGTGCGGATATGATTGTTAATTGTGCGAATCATGCGTTCAGATTTCCCATTTTGTTGAGAAGTTTTTGGGCATGAAAAACGGAATTGAATGCCATTATTTTTGAACAAGGTGTGTTGTTGGGAGTTATCAAATTCACCGCCATGGTCACATTGGAAAGCTTTTATTTGTTTATTGAATTGGGTTTGCACATATGCTCGAAATTGAACAAATTTTGAAAACACATCTGATTTTTGCTTAAGCGGATAAACCCAAAGAAAATGAGTATAATGATCAAGAAAAAGAACATAATAGTTAAAACCACCAACACTCGGAATTGGAGAAGTCCATAGATCCGAATGAATAATATCAAAAGCATTATCAACCACAGTACTAGAAGAAATAAACGGAAGCTTCACATGTTTGCCAAGTTAACAAGCATGGCACAAAGTCAAAGGCTTTGTATTATTACAACGAATTAAATTGCATGAAACAAGACGACGTAGCACTTCCTCGCCGGGATGACCGAGTCGTTGGTGCCACGTGGAATGAATGAAGGAAAGAAAAGCAAGCTGGGTATTGGTGGTGAACGGGTACAGATGTCCATTGCTATCACAGCGGTGGAGTAGCTTCTTGGTCAGGTAATCCTTCACAGAAAAACCAAACTCATCAAATTCAACTGTACATTTATTGTCACGAGTAAAACGACGAACAGATATAAGGTTTTTGACTGTTTGGGGAGTGACAAGGACATGTTTTAAGTGAAGGGGATGAGGGGAGGATGACAAGATGCTATGACCAGTGTTAGTAACGGGAATGGAGGCTCCGTTGCCAACAAATATAGATGAAATTAATGCATTATTATTAAAAACAGTAGTAAGGTTACTTGTACCTGCCGAGAGATGTGAAGTAGCGCCCGTATCCATGTACCGTCCAGAGTCCTCACCCGGGGAGGGTGGCTGCAATGTCATCGTGCTGAAAGCTTGTGGAAGAGTAGTGGGCTGAGGAGTGTAGGGAACAAAGGTCCAGTAACCATGTTGAGAGGGTGGTGGTGCAGATGAGTGAGGCAAAGGGGGTCGTGGGGTAAGTGGTGTGGGGCCGAGAAGACCGGGGGTATGAGCCGCAGGGGGTGGGGGTTGGGGCCTTGGGGTATGTGGTCGTGGGTGGGTGTTATGTGGTGAGTATGATGGTGAGTATGATGGATTGGGTTTAATATGGAGAAATCGACACTTGTCACCAAAGCGACACGGGCCACGTTGGTAGTTTCGACATATTTGTTTCGGAGCCGGGTTAGGGGAGGATGAGGCAAGTAGAACTGTTGGAGCGGAAGGGGTATCATGGTGGTTGGCTCGAGTTTGTTTGCGGTTTAGGCGGGATTCTTCTAGGGTGAGCATGGAGCGGGTTTGAAGAAGCGAGGGTGGAGATTTGCGATGGCGAATAATACTTGCAACATTATCGTATTTATCTCCTAAACCAGCCACAACATACATAACCAAAGTTTTTTCTTCTATGGGTTGGTCAATATTTGCAAGAAGATCAGCAGCTATTTTAATTTTCTTAAAATACTCAGCAATAGATTAATTACCTAATTCGAGAGAGCGGAGTTCTTCTTGAATTTCCATGGCACGAGCTTCCTTGTTGTCGTGGAAAAGGTTGTGAAGATCGATCCAAACGGAGTGGGAGGTCGCGTTCTATTTTAAGACCGTTTGCAGTAGGGAGGTAGAGATCGAACCATAAATCCAGACTTTCACCATCCAAACGTTTCCATTCAGCAAGTGTTTCGTTGCTGCTAATAATAGTGCCATCAAGAAAACCCAGAACCCCAAAACTATCACAATGAGAGGTAAAAAGTTCACACTGATGTGCCGCTAGCACACCTTAATTTTAATTAAGAAATGGATATAAATAAACTAGAACTAGCGGACAAATAGGCAAGTATTACCTATCGTTTACTGGCATAGCTTAAGTAAGTCCGGGTTGTCGAACTCAGGGACAATTGGTGTAATGATGATAGGAACCGTCAGTTAATGGTTAACTATTGTTGATATTGATTTAAAATGCATGTAAGATAAATATGGACAAAGATCTATCGCAATGACACACACGAGAAGGAAAGGAGATTAATAACTCGGATTTCTAACAAGGGAGAATATGTAACCAAATGGGATCACTCCCCCTAAACAATGGATGAACAATTTAAAGCGCAGATTGGATAATATGTTTACATGATTTTTAATGAAACAACCACACAAATCTCTAAGCTATGATTGAATTATTTAATCATGATAGCCAATATTGTGATCACTCAAATCTCTTATACATGAAAACAATATCGACTCATAATGCGAGCAATGACAATTTAGCTACGCGGATCTCTCGTTATAGCACAATAATCCCATAACTCACGAATTGAACACGCAAATCTCTTTTATATGTTCAGAACTTGAGTCATGCAAAACCGAATGCTCACAATAAGTTTACGAACTTTGAAAGATGATTCGGTTGACAACGAATCATAAAATTCATGTTATATTCTCATAAAAGCACAAATTCCCTCTCATTGTTATGAAAACACTTTTTAAACACACTCTTTCACCATCTCTAGTAGAAAGGTTCAAAGACACCAAGATATTTGGATCATCAAAAATGAATACTAACTATCTCGAACTCTCGTTATGGACATAATAAAGCATTCATAGCAAGTTTAAAGAGTCTCAAACAATACAACGAGATTTTCATTCAAAGAAAGCAAACTATGACATATCATCCAATCATATACAAAATATAAATCATCCAATGTTTAGGGTTTGTTACCCAAATGATTACATAGCAAAACTACTCCATTCTCATGGAGTAAAACACCATCTCAAAATAAGAAAGAATTCTACACATTAAGATAAACTTAGGTATAAGAATAACTCCCCTAATGATGTATCTGATGATGAAGATGCAATCCACCATGTCAAAACTCCAAGATAATCTCCTTCCTTGCCTTCCTTCTTCCCCTAGAAATCAAGAGTGTGTGTGTTTTTGGTGATAAAAATCGTCTCCCTTCAAAAATGAGCAGAATTCTCCTTTTATAGGCTGGGGAGAACTCGCCGAGTTCAAGGTTTGAACTCCCCGAGTTCATGAGTTGTCAGCTTATGATTTGATCTCCAGGAGGGAGAACTCGCCGAGTTCATGAAGGAACTCCCCGAGTTCATGAGTTGTCGACTCCTCATTTGATCGAGTTCAGGAGGAACTCCCCGAGTTCAGGAGGAACTCCCCGAGTTCAGGAGCAGGTCAGACTTTCTGTTTTGATGTGAACTCGCCGAGTAGGTGTCTGAACTCGCCGAGTTCTTGTTGTTTCAGCTCCTTCCACTTCTATTTACTCAACAAACACCTGAAATGACAACATGAACCTATTAGATCGAGTTTGAGACGAATAACAACAAAAAATCTATGCAAAACACGAGATATCGTCCGATAAAACATGTACAAATTGGACGATATCAGACATTCCCACACTTAAACTTTGCTTGTCCTCAAGCAAATCCGGCTTAATTACCATGCTTACGAAAAGAACTCATTGGCTTTTTAATGTGATCATCAACTCACAAACATTTTAGAGATCTAAACGCATTAAAGACTTAGTGGCGGAAAGTGTAAAGCATTAAATAATAGGAACAAAACCTTGACTTCTTGACTGGCACCGAAATAGCTACATAAAACAACCTGATCAATCCAGACCAAAGCAACACTTAAACACCTTACTCAATGAAGCTCTCTACCCTCGGTGTTTAGGCTTAAACAAAACACTCAAATGCACATTTTGTCACAATTACTTACCATAGGCTTGCCAAAAGATCAAAATTCCAACACTTGAATTGAAATGATGCAATCATCAAGAGGACTTCAAAAAGGGCAAAATTGGGGTAAGGGTAAGGTGAGAAATTTTTGGAAAGGTGGTGTGAAATAGCCTTAAGTTCGTACCATCAAGAAACGTCTCTATAATACAAAATAGATTGGAATGAGCAACCTTTGATTTTTTTTTAATTTTTTTTTTAAATTTTGAATTATGAGACTACTTTGCTAGAAGCTTTTCACGAATTTTTTTCTTTTACGAGTGGGTCTTAAGTAGCTCAATTATTTTTGCTTTTTCATTATTTTTTTTTATTTTTTTTTTCATTTTTTTTCATTTTTTTTTTCATTTTTGGCTAACTATTCCTCTCATTAATTCACGTTTCAACTTGAAATGGGGGCACGAACGTTGGCTAGGGTTACTAAAGAAAAACGGATAAATATGGCTAAACAAAAAGATGGTAACATAAAAATAAAAAGGCTAAGGCTCAAAAGTGGCTATCTAATGGATATATGGGCGAAAAGAAAAAAGAAAAGGTTGATGTTTGGGCAATCCTAAAATGCCTCTATCACACGACTGCGCCATCTCAAAATTGTGTTTTCAAAAAGAATCTTTATGGCAAGTTCTGGAATAAAAAGTAACAAATGGCATGCACACATAATCAATCGAAACAAGAGCAAGAAAGTATTCATGAATGCTCGAAACGGCTCAAAACTCACGAAACGAAATGACATGTAGGGCTATAATGTGCAAAATCCAACTTTGGTCCGAACAACTAGGTTATGTAGCAATATCCAGTTCATAAGAGAATTCAAACTAAAGATCCTACTTAAAGCTTTCCATTTAACTCACAAAAATCGATTATGCAAATAGATCTAAAACCTATTCGAGAATTGAATTTTTAAAATTTTCGGCCAAATTGAACAAATAATAAACATGTCAAGCAAGATTTCCTAAGTGCCAAGCAAAATCACTCTTTGGTTAGAGTTCTAACCCATATTCCCACACTTAAGAATTTCATTGTCCTCAATGAAACAAAATGGACAATATAAACGTGCAAGCATGTAAGTGAAAGGAAGGAAAAATACTCCCTGAGTGCGTGGAAGAGGAGAGCTCAAATGATAGCCAACCAAAATTTTGCAAGCGTGTAGAGTTGGAGCGAAGTGCACAACCGACTCTGAGCAATGCAATATATCCTTAGAGGAAGGGATTGCCAAAACTATCAAAACAACAACGTCAATACAAGCTAAACTAAACTACAATGACAAGAAAAAGTAAATCGCTTGGGTTGCCTCCCAAGAAGCGCTTGTTTATAGGGTCCCTAGCTTGACCCTATCCCACTTGGCTTAACTTTTAAAGGGATGAAAAGGGTAAAAGGCATACCTTTGAGTTGAGTGCAAAATATAATTTTAAACGGTAAAGCTCTGCACTCCTTACCCTTACTACCTCCATCAGTGTGTAAATGTTTACGCTTCGGCGCTAGAGGGTTATGAAGTTCCTTTAGTAGTCGTGAGTCAAGACTCCTAGCATCACCAACCTGTGACTCCAATAGATCCATCCAAGAATTAGTACATTCAAATACAGGCGATGGCATCACAACATCAACATATATAAATGAAAGCTCATCAAAAAGGGTAGAGTCAACTCCCTCATTGTATATAGGAGGAGGCATATCAACACCAAGTAGTCGAGCAAGCTCTTCTAAATCCCTCTCGGGATTGAAGTCATCTTCAGTCCCATCATCGATAATCGGAGGTGGGATGTGTGCAATACTTTGTGGGCTTGGGATTTGCACCTTGTCCATTAATGTCTCCGATATTTTGATGACCGGAAGGGCATGTAAAGAAGTTTCATCATAGATACACTCAACATCATCATCCGAATCACTAAAATCGGCGTCATAAATGTGGATGTGTTCTTCGTTTTCTTTGCTCTCCTCTACTTTGCTTGAACTACTTTCTGATGGCGCTTCCGTACGCAATTCATCCATTTGACTCCTTTGTCTCATGAGGTTGTCAAGGATTTCTGAAACGCTTTGTTGGTAACGGAGGCTCATCTGGCACTGATGAAATAGATCCTCCATGCTTGACTCTATCTCGGGTTGATGTTGCGATGGAGTTTGGTAATGATATTGGGTGTCTTGACTTTGGTAGTGTTGGGTGGAGGATAGGTATGAAGATTGATACATGCTTTCATTTTGATATTGGGAAGAGGTGGGATTGGTCGGGTAGTTAATGTTGACCTCCTCTTGACAACACCTTGCTTCAAAGTTACCTTCATACAACTCAAATATATGATCCATCCTACACAAAACACACCAAACAAAATACGACAAAATAAAGATAAATTAAACTAAGGAATAGACAGTGAAATAAACAAAACAAAAAATTGAATATGGGAATTCTATGTACATGAAAAATAATTCCCACACTTGAATTTTTAAATAAAATAATTTTTTTTAACTAACGAGAAATTTAAGGTTGTTCTCAAAACCACACCGCTTGTCCCCGGCAACGGCGCCAAAAACTTGATGTGCCGCTAGCACACCTTAATTTTAATTAAGAAATGGATATAAATAAACTAGAACTAGCGGACAAATAGGCAAGTATTACCTATCGTTTACTGGCATAGCTTAAGTAAGTCCGGGTTGTCGAACTCAGGGACAATTGGTGTAATGATGATAGGAACCGTCAGTTAATGGTTAACTATTGTTGAAATTGATTTAAAATGCATGTAAGATAAATATGGACAAAGATCTATCGCAATGACACACACGAGAAGGAAAGGAGATTAATAACTTGGATTTCTAACAAGGGAGAATATGTAACCAAATGGGATCACTCCCCCTAAACAATGGATGAACAATTTAAAGCGCAGATTGGATAATATGCTTACATGATTTTTAATGAAACAACCACACAAATCTCTAAGCTATGATTGAATTATTTAATCATGATAGCCAATATTGTGATCACTCAAATCTCTTATACATGAAAACAATATCGACTCATAATGCGAGCAATGACAATTTAGCTATGCGGATCTCTCGTTATAGCACAATAATCCCATAACTCACGAATTGAACACGCAAATCTCTTTTATTTGTTCAGAACTTGAGTCATGCAAAACCGAATGCTCACAATAAGTTTACGAACTTTGAAAGATGATTCGGTTGACAACGAATCATAAAATTCATGCTATATTCTCATAAAAACACAAATTCCCTCTCATTGTTATGAAAACACTTTTTAAACACACTCTTTCACCATCTCTAGTAGAAAGGTTCAAAGACACCAAGATATTTGGATCATCACAAATGAATACTAACTATCTGGAACTCTCGTTATGGACATAATAAAGCATTCATAGCAAGTTTAAAGAGTCTCAAACAATACAACGAGATTTTCATTCAAAGAAAGCAAACTATGACATATCATCCAATCATATACAAAATATAAATCATCCAATGTTTAGGGTTTGTTACCCAAATGATTACATAGCAAAACTACTCCATTCTCATGGAGTAAAACACCATCTCAAAATAAGAAAGAATTCTACACATTAAGATAAACTTAGGTATAAGAATAACTCCCCTAATGATGTATCTGATGATGAAGATGCAATCCACCATGTCAAAACTCCAAGATAATCTCCTTCCTTGCCTTCCTTCTTCCCCTAGAAATCAAGAGTGTGTGTGTTTTTGGTGATAAAAATCGTCTCCCTTCAAAAATGAGCAGAATTCTCCTTTTATAGGCTGGGGAGAACTCGCCGAGTTCAAGGTTTGAACTCCCCGAGTTCATGAGTTGTCAGCTTATGATTTGATCTCCAGGAGGAAGAACTCACCGAGTTCATGAAGGAACTCCCCGAGTTCATGAGTTGTCGACTCCTCATTTGATCGAGTTCAGGAGGAACTCCCCGAGTTCAGGTGGAACTCCCCGAGTTCAGGGGGAACTCCCCGAGTTCAGGAGGAACTCCCCGAGTTCAGGAGCAGGTCAGACTTTCTGTTTTGATGTGAACTCGCCGAGTAGGTGTCTGAACTCGCCGAGTTCTTGTTGTTTCAGCTCCTTCCACTTCTATTTACTCAACAAACACCTGAAATGACAACATGAACCTATTAGATCGAGTTTGAGACGAATAACAACAAAAATCTATGCAAAACACGAGATATCGTCCGATAAAACATGTACAAATTGGACGATATCACACACCAAGCATCATAATTGAGTTGATCAAGATCCAAAACTAGGGGAACGTGGGTTTTGATGTTGGTAACTCCAAATGCTTTGTCGGCATTGAACACCGAAGTAGGGGGCTGTGCATCCGTCATATTGATTATGTTTTAGGGAAGGTTTATTACCGGTGAGGGATAAAGACGTGAGCAGCGGCAGTTTAAGCAGCGGTTAGGGTTTAAGCAGCGGCTGGTGGTGGCCGCCCTTGACAGAGAGAGCAGCGGCGGTTTAAGCTGGAGGAGAAAGAAGGTAGAGACAGCAGCGGCGGTTTAAGCAGAAGAAGGGTGGCGCCGCCTAGGGTTTAGGGGCGGCGGCGGTTAGGGTTGGTTGCTGCAGCGATTAGGGTTGGCGACGGCGGCAGGGTTTCTGTGATTCGGTCGGCGGATGAAGCACGCAGAAGAACGGCGGTGCTGCGTGGTTGTGGTCGGCGGTTTCGGTCGGCGGTTGAAGCAGGCAGAAGGGTGCGGCGGCGCTGATGGTTTGAGTGAGAGCAGGCGGCGATTTTTTGGAAGAGATGCAGACAGCAGCGCCTTAGGTTTTAGAGGGAGAGGAGGCGGCAGGTCGCCGGAGATAGGCGGCGGCCGCAGAAGGTCACCGGCCGGGAGAGGGGGGGAGAAGATTAGGGTTAGGGTTAGGAGAGGATTAGGGTTGCTCTAATACCATGTTATTTGGTATAAACTCTCTTGCCCTTTTCTCATTAATCAACAATCATATAAATAATACAAAAGGAATAATGGGCCTGAACCCAAAATACTAAATGACATCTATTATAAAAGTCCGTTTAATACTAAGGTGTCTAATAGTCTTTCTCCATCATGAATATTGTTATTATAGCATTCTGTAACTTTGCTGCAGACAGCTTGTGGTAGTTTATTATAAAACATTTCTAGTGCTACTTTTTGTCTTTCATGGTCTAATCTATAATATTGGTTGGAAAACTCACATATGAATGAGTCTAGATAACACATATTGCATATTTGTAAATTTGTGATGTGCCAAAAGGCTTGTGCTCTAAATGCTTCATCTGATTTATCTGATCCTGATATTTTTCCGGTAAATTCTAAAATTATACTGCTAACAATATTTTCAAATGTCGTAATGGCGTCAGTTGTGGCTAATCGAGTTTTTTCTTCTTCAGTTAATGATTCTAAAAATTTGTATACATTTTCGTGTGTTTTATGAATTATATAATTTAATAATTGTCTTGGTTGTAGGTTTCGTAGTTCTTCCGTTAATTGTATTTGTACTCCTATTTTACTATTCCATTCTTTTATTTTTGATTCTACATCTTGTTCGCAATCAATATTAAGAATATCAGTTGTTAAAGGTGATATCGGTATTTTTGGGATATAGTGTTGAGGTATTTATACCCACTTATTTTCTTTATTTCTTATCATTCCATGTCTATATAGATGTTTTTCATATTCGGTAGGTAAGCTATAATCAAATTGTCTTTGGAAATCTTCATTTAAATATGATTGTTTTCTTTTTCTTGCAGTAAAATTGCTATAAGGATTTTCATATGGATTTTCGTCTGAACTATAATCATATATTATTTATGCTTCTTCCTCAGTTTCTTGAGGAATATCTAGTGATGCCATTAATTTAGTGATGCCATTAATTTGGTTTTAGTGGATGGAGATGGATCTTTCAATTTTAATTATAATATAGTGTTTGTAAATTTAATTCAAAACGATGAATGTTGTAGGTAAATTTAATTCAAATAGATGAATGTTGTAGGCTACTAGTATTTATATAGTATTTACGTTGGTTTATATTTTTAGCGGATGATTGTGCTTCTAGTGAGTATTTATTATATGATGGCATGTTGCGATGGATTTAAAAAGATGATGGCAATTATAGGTGTACCTTGGTGGTCGTTGTATTTTTATGTTTGATGGAGATCGTTGATCCTCGTTGTGTGATTCTTCTACGTTGATGGTGGTTTTATTAATTTTTGTTATGGTGATGGGTTTTTTGATGGGTGGATATGTTCTGCTATTCAGAAGTACTCCGTACCTCAACAGAACTTAATATGCTATTCAGAAGCTCAGCTTCAACAGATTTGAGAGAAAAACACAAAGTGTTCTTTGAAATGGAATTCAAGGCATATTATTTCATGGAGGCCAATGACCCTATTTATATACAATGTAGGTGGGTTCTCTCAAATCTGTTGAAGCTGAGCTTCTGAATAGCAGATTAAGTTCTGTTGAGGTACGGAGTACTTCTGAATAGCAGAACATATCCACCCATCAAAAAACCCATCACTATAACAAAAAATAATAAAACCACCATCAACGTAGAAGAATCACACAACGAGGATCAACGATCTCCATCAAATATAAAAATACAACGACCACCAAGGTACACCTATAATTGCCATCATCTTTTTAAATCCATCGCAACATGCCATCATATAATAAATATTCACTAGAAGCACAACCATCCGCTAAAAATATAAACCAACGTAAATACTATATAAATACTAGTAGCCTACAACATTCATCTATTTGAATTAAATTTACCTACAACATTCATCCATTTGAATTAAATTTATAACACTATATTATAATTAAAATTGAAAGATCCATCTCTATCCACTAAAACCAAAAATCTCTAGACAATAGGAATAACAATGATAATCTCCAACATATGTCATAAAAATTTCACCATTTCTAATTAACCATCACATCCATAAATACACTTGTCACAAATAGGGGTGTGCAAAATAACCGAACCCGAATAACCCACCCGAACCGAACCTTAATCGGGTTAAATGGGTCGGGTTATTCGGTTTCCGGGTTCCTTATTCGGGTTAAATGGTACCCGAATAAGTAATTCGATTCGGTTTACGGGTAGGATTCATGCTTATTCGGGTACCCAAATAACCCGAATAACCCGTTTAATATATATTTTTCATTTTTTTTATTTGTTTATAATTATAACTAGTATTGTTTATATATAGAATGTAAATATGTAAATACTCATTTTTTATACTCAAAACATTTAACCCGTTTTACCCAAACTATCGAACTCACTTAACTCGTTTAAACTACTTTGTTGATGATTTTATTTTTTATACCAAAACCAAATAACCCATTTAACCCAAACCGAATAACCCGATACCCATTTAACCCGAAACCGATTAACCCGTTCCCTTATTTGGTTCGGGTTCGGGTAGCTAACCCATACACTCATACCCGAATAACCCGATACCCAATTAACCCGCCCGAATAACACCCCTAGTCACAAATAACTAATCTCCGTCCACCTAGACTAAAATTTTTATAAAAATTTATAAAAAAATCCACCTAGACTAAAAATATGGTATCAGAGACTCGTAACAATCTTTTTAACAAACTCAGTATTATATAAATAAAATCAGTATTATATAAAAATCTGGATATATAAAAAATAAATTCATATATAAAAAATAAAATGTCACCATCTTCAAATAGTAAAAATGAAGCAATTATAGTAACTGAACAAGAAAACGAATCAGGATACATTTTAGATACAATTATTAACCAAAACGCTATTAGAAAAACTCATTTTACACTTTCAGAAAAGCATAATTTTAAATATGATAGTTTTAAAAATATGATCTCTAGAAAAAATATAATTTACTACGGAAAGTTATCCGGAGAAGAAGTAATAGCAGTAGAAGCAACAATTGAAAACGTAATAGTTCCTATAATTAACAAACATCAATTACGAAAACGACTTGAGTCAATAAAAGAAAAAGATAGAGTAAAAATAGCATATATTCATATATCAACAATCCAAGTAATTTTAAAAAGCACATACGTAGATAGAGATATACCAATAGAATTAGAAATAAGAGATAACCAAATGATTAATGAAAACGAAAGTATAATTGCAAAAGGAAAAGGAAATTTAATTGAAGGAAAAATAAAATTTGACATCAATATACAACTAGGTTTAAGTCTAAAAGATAGAAATCTAGATAATACCATCGTAATAAGATATAAATTATTAAAAATGCAATTTATGGAAAAAGGATTTCATCCATTTAGTATTACATATCAAATAAATTATGCATTAACAAACTCACATCATAGCATTACGTTTAAAACAGAAGATAGAATTTGTATAGATAAACTTTTTAGACCACTTCTTTTCTTAGAACAACCAAAACAAATAGTTAACCAAAGATATTATAATAATGTTATATCCACACCATTATTAAGAAGAAATTCTATAGACCTAGCCTATATACCAAAAGAAACTCCAAGAATGTCAACTAGCGAGCCAAATTTAACGAAAGAAGAAGAAATAAAAAATTTACAAGAAATGATTAAAAGACTAGATATTCGAATTTAAAACAATAATAATAATAATAATAATAATAATAATAATATAATAAAATAATAACAAAAATAAAAATAAAAATAAAAATGGCCACTATAGAAAATTTAATATAGAATGTCAAGAAAGTATTAGTATCGAAAATTTACATACAATAGATAAAAATATTTCAACAATAACACACACAAAACCGTTTATCCCTTTTAAAAAATTGTATAGTAGAAATTCCACAAAATCTACCAAAAGGAACACCATATGGAATAGGATTAGAAGAACAAATAGAAAGACCATTAGGAGAAAAGTTAGATCTAACAAATAAAACACTAAATAATACTACCGAAATATTAAGTTTAATAGCATTAAAACAACTACCCGAATTATTAAAGAAAATACATGAAGAACATCAACAAACAAGAAAAATGCTTCAACAAAAAGATAAAGAGCTAGAAGAAATTAAAATTCAAATACAAGATATTATCTACATGTATAACCAGTCAAATCATACTAATCAAATTACTGAAGTATTTCAACAAATGCAACAAATTATTAACACAGATAAAATACTAATAGAACCAAAAAAGGAAATCAAAGCACTTATTATAAGACCCCCATTACGATGGTAGATTCAAGAATACAAGCTAGATTAAATCACAAAACTATAAAAAGAATTAAAATTCAACGTCAAAGAGTTAAAAATTTCAAAGAAATAATCGAAAGTCTAGAAAAAAGACTAGAGAAAGTAAAAACAAAACAAAAACATCATCCTATATACACTCAAGAAAAAGAAAAACCACTAGAGTTTAAAATTAGAATATTAAAAATACATAAAAAATTAGAAGAACAAAGTATGAATTTTTACACAAAAAAATTAACGGCGAATACATGCTAATACAATGGATACAAAAATACAAAGTAAAAGCATTAAGCATTTAACATCATTATTAAAAAGAAAATATAAAGAAATAAATCGTTTGAGTAATGAAATAAAAATATTGGAAAATCTTGAAAAATCACAAAATTATAATTGAAAAGTAGAATATAAAATTAACTTATTAAAACATAGAAGAAACTTGGAATATGAACTAATTACTGTAATTTCAGGATATATCACAGAAAGAACATGTTAAAACAATGAGTGATGCTAGAATACAAATAAAAAATAACGAAAACATCAAAAGATTAAAAGGGTGTTATAAAGAACTAAAAAGAATAAATAAAGAACTAAAAAGGCTTTATGCTGAAAAAGAAATAAAATCAACACATTATCAAAGTCTATTATCATCTATTAGTCATCTAAAATATTTACAAAAGAATAGATATAAACAAGTAAAAATAATTTCGTCAAGAATATCATTTACAACATGTTAAAAAATGAATTTTGAAATATATAATAATGAACAACTAGAACACATGATAAAAACCATGCAAGAAGACATAGATAAAAATTTTAATATATTTAATAAGTTAAAAATACATCTACATAATCATAGAAAACAAAAAATTCGAGAAATAAATAACATACTAATTAAAAGAGACATAAAAGCAAATAAAAATATCAAGATAATAAACTAAAATTTGGCCCTTGAAAAAAGGAAGAAATATATAAATGACTACTTTTTTAAGCATTAGACTTTTAAAAGTCAAAAAAGCTGCAAATCCATGAAGTATCAAAAACGAAAGCATTAAAAGCTCTAAATGAGTAACCAAGTATCTAAAGACTCTTAACGAGCATTCAAGCATTAACAATAAAAAGTACTTAGCACCAAGTGCAAAAAATCTTATTAAGGTTTATTAAAGGTTGACAAACAGATTCAAGAATGGAAGCAGTCATCAAACAGATTCAGCATCAACTAAAGTAGAAAAAAGAACAGATCCAAGCACTCGACAAGCAAAAAGAAGCTCTTCTCAAGGAAGAAAGCGATCTAATGAAGTGCCTTGAAATAATAGCAGCAACTACATCAATCCCGATCGAAGAAGATACCAAAACAGAAGTATCAACATCTGAAGCACCAACACAATCATCACCCATACCAAGTCTACCGGAAGATCTGCCATCATCAAATAAAAAGTATTATGTTATCTTCAACGGACCACACAGAGGAATATATAAAGACTGGGGAATTGCAAATTCTCACATATCAGGCAAAAATGTAATCCATAAAAGTTACACGAGCCAAGATGAAGTACAAAGGGTTTTTGACGAATCCTACAAAACAATAGCAAAAGGAAACATCGAGAGATCATCCAACATGACGGTACTAAATACCCATCCCTTAGCAAGAATTAACCAAAGGATAAAAATTGAAGATATAATGACAACTCAACAAAAACAAGAATTAAAAAAAGCAAATATAACAAAGTTTGAAAGATATTAGGATAGTCTTGTGAATTACACACAATATCACTCTACTATGCAACTATACCCAATAAATAGAAAACCATTTGATAAAAGGGTTTTACCAAAAGCAATATTTCTCCCTGGAGCAGCACCACTAACAGCATGGGATTACTTTAATCATGGATTAATTGATACATTATATATCAACCCGAAGTTGAATGAGATAGAAGAATTCCCACAAAGAATAATATTAACAATAAAGAACTACAAAGAAAAAGTAGCAAAAGACAGAGAAATATTCCTGAAGATCTACGGAAGCTATCCAATTTTTGACTATAATCGTGAAGTACTCCCAGCAATATCTCTCATACAAATGGGAGCAAGCAATGAACAATACCCAACAAGGGATGTACTACAACCCATAACACCAAGTATGGATCATTTGGTTAAAGCACTAGCCGGCGTCTATCTTGGGTCTTCCAGATTAGGCAACGGAAAGGATCAGAAAGCAAGAATTAGAATAAATTATTGTAGTCCAACAATAATGATTTATTCTAATTTTAGCGAAGAAATAAATGAACAAGGATTGAATGTAATATCAAAATTTGAAGAACCATTCGAGAAGCTAACAGGATTTCTCGAACCATTACCGGACGAATTCAAAGAAGCACTATGCAAGGAGATTTCGCACGCTCCAAGACATCAATGCAAGTTCTGCAAAGAGAAGATGTAAAAGACGTAAGCAATTACGTCATCAAAATGTGAGTGTCAGATGTTTTGACACGCGTCAATGGTCTTGTAAAATAAGTGTCGACATATAAGACACACGTCTGTAATTTTCTTTTTATTTTTTAGTATGTGTCATTAGGTCTAGTACGTGTCTGTAATTTTCTTTTTATTTTAGTATGTGTCGTTAGAGTTGGCACGTGTCGAGGGGAGGGAAGGTTATGTACACCTCCACCTACCTACATTGTATATAAATAGGGCCATTGGCCTCCATGAAATAATATGCCTTGAATTCCATTTCAAAGAACACTTTGTGTCTTTCTCTCAAATCTGTTGAAGCTGAGCTTCTGAATAGCAGATTAAGTTCTGTTGAGGTACGGAGTACTTCTGAATAGCAGAACATATCCACCCATCAAAAAACCCATCACCATAACAAAAAATAATATAACCACCATCAACGTAGAAGAATCACACAACGAGGATCAACGATCTCCATCAAATATAAAAATACAAATATAAAAATACAACGACCACCAAGGTACACCTATAATTGCCATCATCTTTTTAAATCCATCGTAACATGCCATCATACAATAAATACTCACTAGAAGCACAACCATCCGCTAAAAATATAAACCAACGTAAATACTATATAAATACTAGTAGCCTACAACATTCATCTATTTTGAATTAAATCTACCTACAACATTCATCCATTTGAATTAAATTTACAACACTATATTATAATTAAAATTGAAAGATCCATCTCCATCCACTAAAACCAAGAATCTCTAGACAATAGGAATAACAATGATCATCTCCAACATATGTCATAAAAATTTCACCATTTCTAATTAGCCATCACATCCATAAATACACTTGTCACAAATAACTAATCTCCATCCACCTAGACAAAATTTTTTATAAAAATTTATAAAAATCCACCTAGACTAAAAATATGGTATCAGAGCCTCGTAACAATCTTTTTAACAAACTCAGTATTATATAAATAAAATCAGTATTATATAAAAATCTGGATATATAAAAAATAAATTCATATATAAAAAATAAAATGTCATCATCTTCAAATAGTAAAAATGAAGCAATTATAGTAACTAAACGAAAACTAGATATAATAAAGAAAATAAATAAACACTACAAAGAAATTAGATATCTTGAAAATGATATTAAAAAATTAGAACAAAGGTTGAATATATATTTAAAACATGAAGACCAAGATACAAAACTCTATGACCCTATATTTCGTCCATCCCCAAAGCAAGCATTTAAGTTCAAAATCAAGATTTTAAAACTACATAAAGAAAACGAGATAGAAAAAATAAATCGTCTAAATTTAAAACTATAAATAAATACATAAAAAATTGGAAAACCTCGAAGAACAAATAGAAACTCTCACTAAATTAATGGCATCACTAGATATTCCTCAAGAAACTGAGGAAGAAGCAGAAATAATATATGATTATAGTTCAGATGAAAATCCATATGAAAATCCTTATAGCAATTTTACTGCAAGAAAAAGAAAACAATCATATTTAAATGAAGATTTCCAAAGACAATTTGATTATAGTTTACCTACCGAATATGAAAAACATCTATATAGACAAGGAATGATAAGAAATAAAGAAAATAAGTGGGTAAAAATACCTCAACAATATATCCCAAAAATACCGATATCACCTTTGACAACTGATATTCTTAATATTGATTGCGAACAAGATATAGAATCAAAAATAAAAGAATGGAATAGTAAAATAGGAGTACAAATACAATTAACGGAAGAACTACGAAACCTACAACCAAGACAATTATTAAATTATATAATTCATAAAACACACGGAAATGTATACAAATTTTTAGAATCATTAACTGAAGAAGACAAAACCCGATTAGCCACAACTGACGCCATTACGACATTCGAAAATATTGTTAGCAGTATAATTTTAGAATTTACCGGAAAAATATCAGGATCAGATAAATCAGATGAAGCATTTAGAGCACAAGCCTTTTGGCATATCACAAATTTACAAATATGCAATATGTGTTATCTAGACTCATTCATATGTGAGTTTTCCAACCAATATTATAGATTAGACCATGAAAGACAAAAAGTAGCACTAGAAATGTTTTATAATAAACTACCACAAGCTGTCTGCAGCAAAGTTACAGAATGCTATAATAACAATATTCATGATGGAGAAAGACTATTAGATACCTTAGGAGCACGAATTTCCGTTTTAAAAGCATGGATGCAACAAGAATGTGCTAGACAAACAGCTAAAAGTGAAGCAAAAATAAAGTTATGTTGTGATAATCAAACAAATAGAATAGGAAGATACGGTTGTGAAGAAAAACAACGAAGATGGAAAAAACAAAGATATCACCCTAGATATAAAAACTTCTATAAAAAATCACAAGGAAGGAAATATTTTCGAGATAGAAGGCAATATAAGAAAAAATTTAGGAAAGAAGACAAAGCAAAATATTGTCCATCAAATAAAAAGACATGTAAGTGTTGGCTTTGCCAAGAAGAAGGACACTATGCAAATGAATGTCCCAAAAAGGGAAAAAAAGAAAGAAACAGAAATATTAAGAATAGCATATGATCTAGGATATGAACCATTAGAAGACTCAGATATAAACTCTGACATTGACATATACGCATATACAACAGATTCCGATGAGTAAAAGAATTATAAATAAAGCAAGCCCAAATACAACTTTCGTAGCAACAAATATTCAAGAAAAAAGAATTTTTGCATATATAGATACAGGAGCAACTCTGTGTTTTGGAAAAAGAAAAATATTAAAAGTTTGGGAAAAATTAACAAAACCTTTAAAAATTGTAGTAGCAGATAAATCTATACATGAAATATGGTACGTAGGAAAAATGATAGATATTGTTATTGAAAAAAGAGCTTTTACAGCACCAACAATATACCAACATGACTCTGGAATTGATTTAGTAATAGGAAATAATTTTTTAAAATTATATCAACCATTTATACAAACCAACGATACTATTAGTCTAAAACACCCAACAAAAGGAATGATTGAAACACCAATAATTAAACAAAACGAAATAATAAGAATATTGGCACAAGAAATAAAATTCGGATTAGAAATTTTGTTAACTTTAAAAAAGGAGATTATCGATAAAACACTTGAAGAAGTATGTAGTGAAAACCCACTTGATATAAATAAAAATAAAAACGAAGAAGAAATAATTATACAATTAAAAGACCCAAAAGCCGAAATTAATATCCCAAATAGAATACCATATATATTAAGGATGTAAAAGAATTCACAGAGGATGTGCACAGTTACTTGAAAAAGGGATAATTAGAAAAAACACAAGTCCACACTCAGCACCAGCTTTTTATGTTGAAAACCATAATGAAATAAAACGAGGAAAAAGAAGAATGGTAATAAATTATAAAAAAAATGAATGATGCAACCATAGGAAATTCTTATAAATTACCAAGAAAAGACTACATACTAGAAAAACTCAAGGGAAATACTCATTTCAGTACTTTTGATGCAAAATCAGGATACTGGCAATTACGATTAAATGAAAATACTAAACCACTAACAGCCTTTTCATGTCCTCCTCAGAAGCATTACAAATGGAATGTTTTACCATTTGGTCTAAAACAAGCACCATCAATTTATCAGCGATTCATGGATAATAATTTACTTGGACTAGAAAGTATATGTTTAGCATACATTGATGACATCATCGTTTTTACAAACGGAGATGAACAGAAACATATTAATGCAGTTTTTACTGTTTTAAAAAGAATTAAAGAAAAAGGATTAGTATTATCAAAAAAGAAATCCAAGCTACTTCAGACAGAGGTAGAATATTTAGGTCTAAAAATAGGCCAAAACGGGACCATTTCTTTAACTACTAATACTCAGGAAAAATTAAATTTATTTCCAGATAAACTAAAAGACCGAAAACAAATTCAACGATTTCTTGGATGTTTGAATTATATTGCAGAACAAGGATTTTTAAAAGATTTAGCAAAAGAACGTAGAATTTTACAAAGAAAAATATCTGAAAAAATTCAATGGGAATGGAGTCCTAAGGACACAAACATTGTACAACAAATAAAGCAGAAAGTACAACTTTTACCAATACTATACAATCCACAAGTAGAAGACTTCTTAATAGTCGAAACTGATGCTTCAAATGACACATGGGCAGGATGCCTAAAAGCAATAAAAAATGGCAAACATTTATTAGGTTTAGATATTGACGGAAATAAAATTCCCGAATCTAAACTTGAAGCACAAACATCAGAAGTATTAAAAACCGAAAAACATGAGCACAAATTGTGCAAATATATTTCAGGAACATTTTCCCAAGCCGAACAAAACTACAGCACTCATGAGCGAGAAACACTTGCCCGCCTTCGAACCTTGAAAAAGTGGAAGATAGAACTAATACAAACAAGATTCGAACTACGCACCGGTTCAAATATGTAACCGGATTTTGGAGATATAAACTTCAAGAAGATTATTGCCGAGGAAGACTTATTCGTTGGCAATTACAACTACATCAATATCATCCATACATCAAATACATAAAAAGCGACAATAACCACATAGCAGATACATTAACAAGAGAATGGAAGCCATTGTTAGACAACTCCAACACCAGCTAAAACAAAAAAGAGAGCAGATCCAAGCATTAAACAGACGAAGAGAAACTTTTATTCGAGAAGAAAAAGAATTACAACGAGCATTACAGTTTTTAACAATAAATAAAAAAAGATAAAGCAACGCAAACATCAAAAGAAGAAGCAGATCCACATGATATAATCATGGACAATTACAGCCCGTGAAGAGATGATCCAAGACCAGATGCAAAGCTATCATTCAAACAAAGGATTCAACAACTTCAAGACTAGCAACACTGCTACCCGACAAAAATTCAAAACGAGCCCTTCATTATAAATTTTTATAAAAAATTTTGTCTAGGTGGATGGAGATTAGTTATTTGTGACAAGTGTATTTATGGATGTGATGGCTAATTAGAAATGGTGAAATTTTTATGACATATGTTGGAGATGATCATTGTTATTCCTATTGTCTAGAGATTCTTGGTTTTAGTGGATGGAGATGGATCCTTCAATTTTAATTATAATATAGTGTTGTAAATTTAATTCAAATGGATGAATGTTGTAGGTAGATTTAATTCAAAATAGATGAATGTTGTAGGCTACTAGTATTTATATAGTATTTACGTTGGTTTATATTTTTAGCGGATGGTTGTGCTTCTAGTGAGTATTTATTGTATGATGGCATGTTACGATGGATTTAAAAAGATGATGGCAATTATAGGTGTACCTTGGTGGTCGTTGTATTTTTATATTTGTATTTTTATATTTGATGGAGATCGTTGATCCTCGTTGTGTGATTCTTCTACGTTGATGGTGGTTATATTATTTTTTATTATGGTGATGGGTTTTTTGATGGGTGGATATGTTCTGCTATTCAGAAGTACTCCGTACTCAACAGAACTTAATCTGCTATTCAGAAGCTCAGCTTCAACAGATTTGAGAGAAAGACACAAAGTGTTCTTTGAAATGGAATTCAAGGCATATTATTTCATGGAGGCCAATGGCCCTATTTATATACAATGTAGGTAGGTGGAGGTGTACATAACCTTCCCTCCCCTCGACACGTGCCAACTCTAACGACACATACTAAAATAAAAAGAAAATTACAGACACGTACTAGACCTAATGACACATACTAAAAAATAAAAAGAAAATTACAGACGTGTGTCTTATATGTCGACACTTATTTTACAAGACCATTGACGCGTGTCAAAACATCTGACACTCACATTTTGATGACGTAATTGCTTACGTCTTTTACATCTTCTCTTTGCAGAACTTGCATTGATGTCTTGGAGCGTGCGAAATCTCCTTGCATAGTGCTTCTTTGAATTCGTCCGGTAATGGTTCGAGAAATCCTGTTAGCTTCTCGAATGGTTCTTCAAATTTTGATATTACATTCAATCCTTGTTCATTTATTTCTTCGCTAAAATTAGAATAAATCATTATTGTTGGACTACAATAATTTATTCTAATTCTTGCTTTCTGATCCTTTCCGTTGCCTAATCTGGAAGACCCAAGATAGACGCCGGCTAGTGCTTTAACCAAATGATCCATACTTGGTGTTATGGGTTGTAGTACATCCCTTGTTGGGTATTGTTCATTGCTTGCTCCCATTTGTATGAGAGATATTGCTGGGACAAGTACTTCACGATTATAGTCAAAAATTGGATAGCTTCCGTAGATCTTCAGGAATATTTCTCTGTCTTTTGCTACTTTTTCTTTGTAGTTCTTTATTGTTAATATTATTCTTTGTGGGAATTCTTCTATCTCATTCAACTTCGGGTTGATATATAATGTATCAATTAGTCCATGATTGAAGTAATCCCATGCTGTTAGTGGTGCTGCTCCAGGGAGAAATATTGCTTTTGGTAAAACCCTTTTATCAAATGGTTTTCTATTTATTGGGTATAGTTGCATAGTAGAGTGATATTGTGTGTAATTCACAAGACTATCCCAATATTTTTCAAACTTTGTTATATTTGCTTTTTTTAATTCTTGTTTTTGTTGAGTTGTCATTATATCTTCAATTTTTATTCTTTGGTTAATTCTTGCTAAGGGATGGGTATTTAGTACCGTCATGTTGGATGATCTCTCGACGTTTCCTTTTGCTATTGTTTTGTAGGATTCGTCAAAAGCTCTTTGTGCTTCATCTTGGCTCGTGTAACTTTTATGGGTTTCATTTTTGCCTGATATGTGAGAATTTGCAATTCCCCAGTCTTTATATATTCCTCTGTGTGGTCCATTGAAGATAACATAATACTTTTTCTTTGATGATGGTAGATCTTCTGGTAGACTTGGTATGGGCGATGATTGTGTTGGTGCTTCAGATGTTGATATTTCTGTTTTGGTATCTTCTTCGATCGGGATTGATGTAGTTGCTGCTATTATTTCAAGGGACTTCATTAGATCGCTTTCTTCCTTGAGAATAGCTTCTTTTTGCTTGTCAAGTGCTTGGATCTGTTCTTTTTTCTGCTTTAGCTGATGCTGAATTTGTTTGATGACTGCTTCCATTCTTGAATCTGTTTGTCAACCTTTAATAAACCTTAATAAGATTTTTTGCACTTGGTGCTAAGTACTTTTTATTGTTAATGCTTGAATGCTCGTTAAGAGTCTTTAGATACTTGGTTACTCATTTAGAGCTTTTAATGCTTTCGTTTTTTGATACTTCATGGATTTGCAGCTTTTTTTGACTTTTAAAAGTCTAATGCTTGAAAAAGTAGTCATTTATATATTTCTTCCTTTTTTTCAAGGGCCAAATTTTAGTTTATTATTTTGATATTTTTATTTGTTTTTATGTCTCTTTTAATTAGTATGTTATTTATTTCTCGAATTTTTTGTTTTCTATGGTTATCTAGATGTATTTTTAACCTATTATATATATTAAAATTTTTATCTATGTCTTCTTGCATGGTTTTTATCATGTGTTCTAGTTGTTCATTATTATATATTTCAAAATTCATTTTTTAACATGTTGTAAATGATATTCTTGACGAAATTATTTTTACTTGTTTATATCTATTCTTTTGTAAATATTTTAGATGACTAATAGATGATAATAGACTTTGATAATGTGTTGATTTTATTTCTTTTTCAGCATAAAGCCTTTTTAGTTCTTTATTTATTCTTTTTAATTCTTTATAACACCCTTTTAATCTTTTGATGTTTTCGTTATTTTTTATTTGTATTCTAGCATCACTCATGGTTTTAACATGTTCTTTCTGTGATATATCCTGAAATTACAGTAATTAGTTCATATTCCAAGTTTCTTCTATGTTTTAATAAGTTAATTTTATATTCTACTCTTCGATTATAATTTTGTGATTTTTCTACATTTTCCAATATTTTTATTTCACTACTCAAACGATTTATTTCTTTATATTTTCTTTTTAATAATGATGTTAAATGCTTAATGCTTTTACTTTGTATTTTTGTATCCATTGTATTAGCATGTACTTGCTGTTAATTTTTTAGTGTAAAAATTCATACTTTGTTTTTCTAATTTTTTATGTATTTTTAATATTCTAATTTTGAACTCTAGCGGTTTTTCTTTTTCTTGAGTGTATATGGGATGATGTTTTTGTTTTGTTTTTACATTCTCTAGTCTTTTTTCTAGACTTTCTATTATTTCTTTGAAAATTTTAACTCTTTGACGTTGAATTTTAATTCTTTTTATAGTTTTGTGATTTAATCTAGCTTGTATTCTTGAATCTACCATCGTAATGGAGGTTTTATAATAAGTGCTTTGATTTCCTTCTTTGGTTCTATTAGTATTTTATCTGTGTTAATAATTTGTTGCATTTGTTGAAATACTTCAGTAATTTGATTAGTATGATTTGACTGGTTGTACATGTAGATAATATCTTGTATTTGAATTTTAATTTCTTCTAGTTCTTTATCTTTTTGTTGAAGCATTTTTCTTGTTTGTTGATGTTCTTCATGTATTTTCTTTAATAATTCGGGTAGTTGTTTTAATGCTATCAAACTTAATATTTCGGTAGTATTATTTAGTGTTTTATTTGTTAGATCTATCTTTTCTCCTAATGGTCTTTCTATTTGTTCTTCTAATCCTATTCCATATGGTGTTCCTTTTGGTAGATTTTGTGGAATTTCTGCTATATAATTTTTAAAAGGGATAAACGGTTTCGTGTGTGTTATTGTTGAAATATTTTTATCTATTGTATGTAAATTTTCGATACTAATACTTTCTTGACATTCTATTATTAAATTTTCTATAGTGGCCATTTTTATTTTTATTTTTATTATTTTATTATATTATTATTATCATTATTATTATTTAAATTCGAATATCTAGTCTTTTAATCATTTCTTGTAAATTTTTTATTTCTTCTTCTTTCGTTAAATTTGGCTCGCTAGTTGACATTCTTGGAGTTTCTGTTGGTATATAAGCTAGGTCTATAGAATTTCTTCTTAATAATGGTGTAGATATAACATTATTATAATATCTTTGGTTAACTATTTGTTTTGGTTGTTCTAAGAAAAGAAGTGGTCTGAAAAGTTTATCTATACAAATTCTATCTTCTGTTTTAAACGTAATGCTATGATGTGAGTTTGTTAATGCATAATTTATTTGATATGTAATACTAAATGGATGAAATCCTTTTTCCATAAACTGCATTTTTAATAATTTATATCTTATTACGATGGTATTATCTAGATTTCTATCTTTTAGACTTAAACCTAGTTGTATATTGATGTCAAATTTTATTTTTCCTTCAATTAAATTTCCTTTTCCTTTTGCAATTATACTTTCGTTTTCATTAATCATTCGGTTATCTCTTATTTCTAATTCTATTGGTGTATCTCTATCTACGTATGTGCTTTTTAAAATTACTTGGATTGTTGATATATGAATATATGCTATTTTTATTCTATCTTTTTCTTTTATTGACTCAAGTCTTTTTCGTAATTGATGTTTGTTAATTATAGGAACTATTACGTTTCCAATTGTTGCTTCTACTGGTATTACTTCTTCTCCAGATAACTTTCCGTAGTAAATTATATTTTTTCTAGAGATCATATTTTTAAAACTATCATATTTAAAATTATGCTTTTCTGAAAGTGTAAAATGACTTTTTCTAATTGCGTTTTGGTTAATAATTGTATCTAAAATATATCCTGATTCGTTTTCTTGTTCAGTTACTATAATTGCTTCATTTTTACTATTTGAAGATGATGACATTTTATTTTTTATATATGAATTTATTTTTTATATATCCAGATTTTATATAATACTGATTTTATTTATATAATACTGAGTTTGTTAAAAAGATTGTTACGAGGCTCTGATACCATATTTTTAGTCTAGGTGGATTTTTATAAATTTTTATAAAAAATTTTGTCTAGGTGGATGGAGATTAGTTATTTGTGACAAGTGTATTTATGGATGTGATGGCTAATTAGAAATGGTGAAATTTTTATGACATATGTTGGAGATGATCATTGTTATTTCTATTGTCTAGAGATTCTTGGTTTTAGTGGATGGAGATGGATCTTTCAATTTTAATTATAATATAGTGTTGTAAATTTAATTCAAATGGATGAATGTTGTAGGTAGATTTAATTCAAAATAGATGAATGTTGTAGGCTACTAATATTTATATAGTATTTACGTTGGTTTATATTTTTAGCGGATGGTTGTGCTTCTAGTGAGTATTTATTGTATGATGGCATGTTACGATGGATTTAAAAAGATGATGGCAATTATAGGTGTACCTTGGTGGTCGTTGTATTTTTATATTTGATGGAGATCGTTGATCCTCGTTGTGTGATTCTTCTACGTTGATGGTGGTTATATTATTTTTTGTTATGGTGATGAGTTTTTTGCTGGGTGGATATGTTCTGCTATTCAGAAGTACTCCGTACCTCAACAGAACTTAATCTGCTATTCAGAAGCTCAGCTTCAACAGATTTGAGAGAAAGACACAAAGTGTTCTTTGAAATGGAATTCAAGGCATATTATTTCATGGAGGCCAATGGCCCTATTTATATACAATGTAGGTAGGTGGAGGTGTACATAGGCGGGGTCCTTTAGAAAAAATGCATAGAAATTCGAATACCCGGTTTTAACCGTTTTTGTCCGATTGAATTAAAAATTAAGGTTCTTTTCATAAAAATGTAACCGATATTATTATTTTTATCGTTTTGGTTTCCAATATTTTTTTATCTAAGAAAAAATTAAACTTTTAATAAGTAATGATGATTGCCTTTTATCTGTTTAAGATGACAAAAAAACTTAAGATGATTGTCTTTTTATTTATTTTTTAAAGAAAACTTTATTCCCAAATTTTGAATTCCCCTCAAATTAAAACCCTAGTTAACCAAACCCACAAAAAAATTACTCCTCTACTTCTCCTCTCTAGCGACGCTGGATACCAGCCTCTCCTTCTCCTCTCCAGCGACGCCAACCAGCCACCGTCGGCCACCCAACCTTCGGCCATGACATTATAATCATATATGTGTGTTTATTGTTCATTGAAATGCATCAAACACCTCTTAATTCTTATATTTTACTGCCGGAAATGAATTAAAAGCTATAAAAAGGAGCTGTCAAATAGAAGCAAAATCAGTTATATATATATATATATATATATATATATATATATATATATATATATATATATATATATATATATATATATATATATATATATATATATATATATATATATATATATATATATATATATATAGAGGGAGGTTCCGTTGAGAACTTCTATGCATCGAGGCACAAAGGCACTCGCACCGTCCATTGGATGAATTTAATCTGTGGCTTTGATCAGGTGGCAGAATTGCAAATAAAACGAAGTTGCTATGTTGATACTGCACCTTATGAAAAAGGCGGAGGGGCAACATCGTCATTGTGCATCCCTCTTTTATTTTGAAATAGAAACTGGCTCCTTGAATATAACTTCCGCATATTCTCTCAACTGATTGAGCAATGGCGACATTCAAGGGATTCATACGAATCTTCCAAAAAATTGTGAAATTCGCGGTTAATCCTCCTATTTAATCGATAAGAGCAAATGAAGGCTACAAAATCATCGATTCTGAAGTCGAAGCTGTCGAAGCTCCAGGTATGCATCTTATTGTTCGAGTTTGCAGGTATGCATGTATCAATGGTGATATCCGAAAACCTATTCGGATGCATGTTATGAACCTCATGTGCCTTGTCGATTCAACAATAGGAAGTTAAAAGTAGTTTGATTTATGCCCTAATTTTCATTTTTTTTGAAGCCCTAATTGCGTTCATAGGGTGTGTTGTTCACTGGAACATACAACGTAAACCGGTCTATGTACAATGCAAGTTTTTTGTAGTCTAGAGTTGTATGTTTCACGAGTTTTATTTGAAGTTAGAATGCAACATTTTTAATCCAACGCGAGTGTAACCCAGGGTTTGGCTCTGGTTATGCATTTTCTACTCAGGGTTTGGCTCTGGTTATGCATTTTCTAGAATGCACCCTTTTGGTAGCTGTTGTAGTGTTTTGTTCATTTGAAGTTTGATATACACCTGATTGTGTATAATACGCATTTTTGGAGCCCTAGTTTACAGTTTTTTTTTTAGAATTTTAAGTTAAAGTGTTTCTAGTTAACCTGCTTGAGATCATTAGATACGTAGTTTGTTATGCACATTTTAGTATGCGTGTATGATATAGTTGGGATTTATTATGCATATCTTAATGTACATTGGTCTCTATGTACAATACATCTTTTTGAAAGCACTATGTATCTCTGTTTTATGTGTTTTAGTTGGAATGTAAGATGCACCAGTTTCTAGCCAAACCGTATGAAGCCCCATATTATGTTTCTGGTTGAAGATGTGTTATGTTGTGCATTTGTTAGAATGCAACATGTTGGTAGTTGTTATAGTGGTTTGTTCATTTGAAATTTGGTATACACCCCAATCTATAGTTGTTATGCACATTTTAGTATGCATGTATGATATAGTTGGGATTTATTATGCATATCTTAATGTACATTGGTCTCTATGTACAATTCATCTTTTTGAAGGCACTATGTATCTCTGTTTTATGTGTTTTAGTTGGAATGTAAGATGCACAAGTTTCTAGCCAAACCGTATGAAGCCCCATAGTATGGTTCTGGTTGAAGATGTGTTATGTTGTGCATTTGTTAGAGTGCAACATGTTGGTAGTCGTTATAGTGGTTTGTTCATTTGAGCTGTTAGAAATGATATCTGTCATGGACATATGAGTATGCATGTTTGTTATGCATGGGAAAAATAGAAAATCGATGAACTAATGTAACAGCATCGCAAAACTCACTCCACACTGGTCGCTTACTCTGGTTATCATCGACATTATCTTTTTCCTTTGTGGGTTCCGGATCCTTCACTTCTTCTGTGTGCGTAAGACTAGAATGATTGTTCGTCATGGATGATGTATTGGTAATGGAAATGGAGAGTTCGTGGATTATTCTCTGCTGGATAATGATGATTATACCGAAGCTTTCTGCTGGAATGAAGGTATACGAGACTTTTTGGGAAGATGATGGTTATGGATGTGGGAAGAAGATGCCAAATCAAAAATGTAACAACTTCCCTAATGATAGCACAATATCCATATTTAAAAATGTTATCATTCCAGAAAAATAATTATAGATTTGATTTAATTCTGGAAGTATTTAAAATGTAATAATACATAATCTCTAATATACCCTCGATGCACCCTTGTTGTGGATTATGGTGCACGAAAGTTCTCGTTGGTGCCCCGGTGCATAAAAGTTCCCAATCAAACCCCATTCTCTCTCTCTCTCTCTCTCTCTCTCTATATATATATATATATATATATATATATGTATATATGTATATATATGTATGTATGTATGTATGTATGTATGTATGTATGTATGTATGCATATGCGCTGTCCAGATGCAGTCCAAGAAAGGCCCTTGTCTCGAACAGATCTTTATATGTTTATATGATGTTTATGCGATCATATCTCTTTCGTATTTTAGGTAAAAAAATTTTATTTTAGGTAAGGCCACAGGGAGTGGATGCTATGGATGCCACTCAAAACTGCCGTCACGTCACCGCCACGTCAGCTTTGCCATTTTGATGTCATTCCGAGGGTGAGGTTGGCATTCGATTTATTTTATTTTCACTTTAAACTTAAAATACAAATATTGAAATAAAAAATAACATTTAATTAATAATATTAAAATCAAACATAACATAAAACATTCAATTTAAAAATTAAAACATTCAACTTAAAAATATATACATTACAATGAAAACTAATCTACGCAAAGTCTTGGTCCGAATATTCGTTTCAAAATCATCAACCGGATCAACGTTGAGATCAATGTTTTGAACACCCCAAATATGTTCTACCAAGTCGGCACGAAGATTATAATGCACTTCAGTTTTACTGTAACACCCCGATCCCGAGTGGACCGACGATGTTAATTAACTACCTCATCTAACCAAAAACAAACTAAATTATTTATTAAACTTCCAAAACTTAACATAAATTCCAACTGATCTCAATTAACAAAATAAAGCAACACCAACTTAATTAACGTTCACGATCTCTATTTATTAAAGCAAATAAAATAGCTAACGTAATTCTAATCCTCCAATAATAGTCAACTCTCTGCACACTGCCCATCATCACCCCTGAGTACCTGCCGGAAGAAAGAATACAGCATGAGCCAAACGCCCAGTATGAAGATCGATTACAAGTGCAACGAATATGAATTCAAAGACTAAGGAATGTTTTGAAAATAAGTTTCTTAAATAGGAAAGTTTTGAAAATGGTTTTTCTTTAAAACAAATATCCACCTCTACACCAGATCAAACAAAGAATATAATGGTTGAAGCAACAAAGGACTGAGTTATATTTACCGAGCGGCCTAACATCATAAACAATAATCAATCTCACAATCACTCTCACTCTCAAAACTACACTGAGTGTGCCACCTCAGTGCATCTGGCCGGAAGGAGTGTATGGCATTACACCTCACTTCCGCAAAACTCATAACATAGCCTAGGGTGCATCCATACGCCTCCCTGAAATAATCAACAGCTCATTTCCCGAGCTAACATGATCTCCATCGATCATAAACATAATCTCAATCATTCATAATCATAATCATAACAAAAGGGAGACGCCGTAACCGATCACACTGTTACGGAAGTGTCATGCCATTGGTGCCGCAATGGCATGCCTGTGGTACCTCCACACGTAGTTCACTCGGTAATCCTAGCTCCTGTCTAATTTCTAGGGTTCAAGCATAACAAAAG
This sequence comes from Centrapalus pauciflorus, assembly GCA_020465985.1. Classification (NCBI taxonomy): domain Eukaryota; kingdom Viridiplantae; phylum Streptophyta; class Magnoliopsida; order Asterales; family Asteraceae; genus Centrapalus; species Centrapalus pauciflorus. The sequence goes on from JAANYP010004253.1 coordinate 516,600, forward strand.
GCCCGCATAAACATCTCAAAATTAAATAACCATTTCAATACAAAAAGGGCCACATTTCACAAAGCATTATCTACTTTCGCAACAAGCCATGAATATAATCAGTTTCAAAATATGTTTTTCGCAAATGTTTTCGAGCGATAAAAATCGATATTTTCTTTCGATAATATCAATAAGGAAACTGACACGAGATATAAAAGTTCGACTGTTAAGTATTAGCATGCAATTCACACAACGAAACAACTCAAGAATAACGCTGAAGAAGTACAGGATCCGTACCTTAATAGCAGCTTAGCAAAATTCACGATGACCACTAAACCGCTACGAATCAACCCGATCCATAAGAACGAACTTAAATTAGGGAATCGACATATATTAACTAAATTGGTCTCCTAGATACCTAATCCCACTATTTTAATACATACTTTCGTACTTAATAATTATTAAGTTCGGTTCGCCATTATTAATCGAATCAGTGTTCTAATAATTATTTATGTAATTTAGAGTCCACTTTAATTGGTATAATTTTAATGTATATTTCAATCTCAATGAATATTTAAATTAACTACACTAGCAATTGCACATTAATATTGAACAAGTTATTAATTACATAAGTAACTAAATTTAGGTTACGGTTCACTTAAATTCAATTAACAATTTCAGTGACTAATAATACCATATAAATGTTGTAAATCATAAATATACTTATGAATAATTAATTAATTCATTAATAAAAAAGTTAACCTAAAGTTTGGTCCTAATTATATAATTATTATATTAAATGTCAATTAATTTAACCATATTTGTTCCAACTAAAATATTTAGGTTTATTAAATAAATTAAGACTAATTGTGAGTTAGTAATAGAAATAATGATTTTATAAGAAATAAATAAAAACAGATAATCAATTTATTTAATATTATATAAATTCATTTAATTAATTAGGTTTCGGGTCGGGTCAAAGACCTGGATCCATTTCCTTCCCGCTAAAATCTCGGACGACACCTTACGCACACACAAAACCCAAAATCACTTCTCTCTATTCTTTCTCTCTCTAGCCCCTCTCTCTGCTCTCCGCCTTCTCCGGCGACCGCCGCCGCCACTCACCGGCAACCACCACAACGAACAACATCATCGACTCCTCTCTGCTATCCTCCCCCTCATCCCTCGCTCACGCTCCTCTCTCTCTCTCTCGCACACCACAACGGCAACGACATAACCCTAACGATGTCGCCGCTGCTACAGCCCCATCACCGCCACCATCGCTCGACTCACCATCTCAGTCGCTGCTCTCGGATCTCACCCCTTAGGCCCTCAACGACCGCCGCTGACCAGGACCATTGCGGTCGTCCCTGGTGCGGCGCCGCCGGTCACGAACCACAACTACCACCGTCATCGCCTCTCAAAACCCAAATACTCGGTTTGGTTTATTATCTTGTATTTATATTTAATCTGGTTTCGATTTCCCAAATAAAACCCTTTAGACAGATAAGAAACAATACGTAATTTAGATAGTGAATATAGTATACCTTGCTTTGAAAGAATGTGAATCGCTGGTTGCTCTCTACTGGTTTCTTGAACAGCCGGCTAGGGTTTCTCTGTGTTTCTTTCTTTCTTTTTTTTTTTTTAAGAGTTGTAATTTAATTAGGGTTTGGGCTTAATGTTAATAAATACATATGAAACCCTGGGTTGGGCTTAGTTAGTTAAAGTCTGTTTACTGTTAGTTAAGCCCAGTTTAATTTATTTATTTGATTTATGTAAATTGAGTTATATAAATTATCACTTGGGTCCCTTCAGTTTTATTAAATATAACATATGTTGGTTACATTGTTATTAGTATTCAATAAATGTTATTAAGATATTATTTTCATTATCATTTTTAGTTATTAATATGGTTATTAAATTCGGGTCATTATAACACCTACCACTTAAATTGATTTCGTCCCCGAAATCGCCAAAAGTAAAAGTCACGCTGTTTCGACCGCCGATAACTTTATTAGGTTTAGTATTATGTTTTGGATTAGTTGTGTGTTTTTAAATTTTAAGTGTTTTAAATTTTACGGATTTTACAACTTACCTCACTTAAAAAGGATTCCGTCCTCGAAATCATACTAGAGGAACTAAGAGATAACTAAATCAAGAGATAAAGATGACGCTCTCTGACCGACTTGCAACTGATGACACCTTGACTTCAAATCAATCTTCTCGCATCTATGGCCAAAACGATAGGCATAACGCTACTAGGTCGAAACCCGATAGACACAATTTGGATCTTTGAGATCACCGAAGATAACGCGCATAGACATGAATTAAACGAATAGTAAAAACATGATTCTCGACACATGACGGACAATAGAAAACCACAATCAATAACCACATAATTCCCCAAGGGAGTAGAGATAGAAACCAAACCAACACGCTGAACAAAATAGAAAGAGATAATTGAATGCGTAGAATCCGAATCGATTAACACATGAGCCTCTCGGCCCGACAAGGAAAATTAACTTGATATCGTACCTGGAGCGTTTGCAGCCTGATGCTCGGTGATGGCGAAAACTCTACCGACATTCCCTCTCTAGTTACCAGTACCCGCCTGCTGATTATTACCTTGTTGCTGATTATTCCCTGCATTATCCTGCTGGTTATTAGCACGTTGATTTTCCCTCGCATTCCCCTGCTGATCATTCCCTGGTTGCACCATACAATTCCTAGCAATGTGCCCCTGCTGACCACCGTTGAAGCAAGCTCTGGCCTCCCGAAAACAAGGCCTTCTGGGATGAAATGTTACACATCCATTACACACAACAATCATAGTCTGACTATTACTCGCTTGCTCTGGTCCAGTAAGTCTGAACATATCGGGCGCTGGCAAATGGTTATCGACTCCATGTTGAAATCCCATGTTTCTATTCCCATCATATTGTCCTGACTAAAACCTTACATTACGGTCTAAACCCTGCCCGCGGTTTTTTACTCGACCCCTCTTTCGGTCACATCCTTTATTGGCACGAAAGTCCGCCCTCTCCATTTCAATGGTTTTTGCTGCATCAGCCGCATCCGAAATCTTTTCGTGTTTCCTGTCGACTAATTGCCGGCGAATCTCATATCGCAGCCCCCATACGAACTTGTGAGCTTGTTGCTTCGCGGTTCCAGCCGTAACGCCAACTATTCCCGCAACTCGCACAAATCGCTCCATATAGGCACTCACATCCTCATCGATTTCCTGATGAATGCTCTCATATTCTCTCTCCCATGCTTGAATATCGGCCGCTGGGAAGTATTGTTGGTAAAACATCTCCAGAAAATCCTTCCAAGCTAAGGACTCCAAGAACCCATCACCCTCTACCTCCTTCAGGGTCTTCCACCAGGAATGAGCATCTCCTTCCAATTTATAGGTAGCCAGA